>JAMXBD010000594.1:600000-806471 GCA_024138025.1 Combretum micranthum
TAACTCAAAATTAGCACTAATTAGCTATTAAATTATGTTTTCTTAACTAGAAAATGATGGAAATGAAGAAACTTCTAAAAGAGCGAGAAGCTGTGTAAGAACTCTAAATCTCATAATAAGATGAGGGTGCAATTTTAGAGTGTCATATTATGAGTTTTATAGTGTTTTAAGCATGATAGTTGATTTAGGTGTATGATTATATGTTATAGGTAGCTATATTTTGAGTATTTGAGTTTTTTGAATGTCTCTTTTACTATAATAGTTGAAATAAGTGAAGGTATTGTACATTCAAGTAAAGTAAGATACTAAACTAGATTAAAGTATTGGGATTTTGTGATTATTAAAATATGTCTACTAAATATTTTGTAAGATGGTGTGTAAGCTTGGTTTATGGTTATATGAGCTGCTGAAAATCTTGACAATGATGCTTGAGATGATTTTTGTATGAAACCTTGGACGATACGTCAATTTAGAATTAAGTATTAGATTTTGGTGTTGATTGGATTTGCAACATTAGGTGAGAAATGTGTAAAATGGTGCTTGTGTACAACATGGTTTATAAGAACTGAGAAATTTTGTGTTACATTTGGAAGTTGCGATTAATTATGAAATTTAGAGTGTTTAGGTGATGAATTGTTGGAGTATTAGTCGATGGAATTATAATAGAGGTAATTGGGCATGTGGAAATGGAATTCTTAGCAAATTGAATTAAATTTGTGTATACGAGATGGTTTGTTGAAATAATTTGTTCAAGGGTTGTACTAGGATCAGTTAAAGTGTTAATTTGGTGAATTGAAAATGACTCATGTTATGGAGTAACTAATATGAATATGTGACTTGACATATGGAATTGAAAATTGAGTTTTTATGACCAAATATGCATTTAAGGGACTGAAAGGATATATTGATGGATTATGTGTTTAATTAAGGCTTATGTGGTGACTAAATTTCACTTGGTATGTATCGCACTCAATTTCACCTTTGTCATGCAATGATATTGCTTATGGGATGCTAATAAGTAGATATTAAAAATAGGGTTTGTTATTGCCTTTTCAGCCTTTGAGAAACTTAAAAGTTTTCCTAAAACTCCCTTATTCCTTCAAAATTTAAGCCTGTGGAAATCTTCTCACAATCTAGGTGAACACGACCCGTGAATATCGTATGTTAGGTTACCTTTTGAATACAACCCATGTTTAACCAATGTTAGGCTATTGCTGTGAACATGACTTAAACTTAACCCATGTTTAGCTCATGTTGGGTTGTTGTTTTGAATATGACCGATGTTCCACCTATGTTAAGCATAGCTTCTCCAAAATTTCAAAGTTATTCAACAAATACTCACATAAAGCTTATAATGCCTCGTCTAAATAAAACCCTTTCACTACAGAATAAAGAAAAAACACTTTAACACCTATTAGCGTAATAATTGAAATAAAAGATCAAGAATTATAAATGATTAGTGGATTATGAGAATATATAATTAAAAAGTCGAGAACCAAAACCCATAAAAGCACAGCCCACTAAAGATTGGTTTACCTAAACACTAAATCCAATCTTAACCTATATAAATAAAGGTTGGCTTGTTTCATCATAATTTGATCATTTTGACATCATTTTTTATCTTTTTCAAACAAATATTTGTCAAGAAACAAATAATAATAAAAACTCAACAATTTTACTCATAAATTGACTAAATAAATACAACACACGTATGATACAATAAGTTATGGATGCATATCATATACAAATATGATACAAATAAGTTATAAATATAAATACGATACAGATAAAAATCTAAAATCCAAACAGATCCTAATCGGACAACATAATTAAATAAAACCTATGACATTGAAATCTAAGATGCATCACTTACCTATATCTCGAGGACAATGTATACAAATGAATTGAGTCATAAATTAGGATCCATAAACATGTGAACCTTAACCTGAGTAGCTCAAATAAAGAGAATAATAAACAAACAGATTAATGTAATATGAGATGTTATCCTTATACGAGTCTTTGAACTCATGACCAACCATTAACAGTTAAGCTAGGAAAGGGAGAAAAGGATTTGGAAACAGTTTTCAGGTACGTAGTAAATATATGTTGCTTGTTACAATAGATTTATTTATCAGACTAATACCTAAAATGGTAAAATTGTTTGATGGATGTTGTTTGTCTAGTTTCTAGAAAGTGGAACCATTAAACTAGGTTACGAGTTTGATTTCAACTTTAGGACAATTTGGTAAATTAGGGGCTTAGGGCCCCACATATTATGTTATATTACTCAGTAGATATTTTATGATGGAGCTATGAGACCAGATGAACGATTAAGAGGTAAGGCAAAGTTGCAACGAATTATGCAGGATTAAGTGTTGCAATGGACTTTGCTCATCGATGGCTGTACGTAAGGAATGAACCAGACGATACTACTTCTTTTCTTTTTCTTTTTCTTTTTTGACAAGTTGGAGGCTTATCAATTCCTTCGATGCTTGATTCGGGACCCTTGTCATTCCTTATTGTTGTATTATGGGAGTCATAAATACTCTTATTTGTGTTTGGTAGTTCTAGGATGATAGAAATACTTGATTGCCTGGCTAATATTAATTATATTATACATGTGTTTGTTGCATTATAATAGAAATGTGTAACATATATGAATGTGTTTGTTTATTGTTACTAGGTTTCATCGCTCACCTTTCGACATTTTACTGTTTATGGTTGATCTCTACATGGGAGTGCTTTATGACATTTTGGGATATGGGTTCGATGACGAGGAACTAGTCTTGTAACTATCGCAGATAAGATTTGGTGGTTGAGAGTTTTTGGCAAAACTATGAGTTAAGAATTTATCTTAGGAAAACCTTCTTCTTTAAATCTTATAGGTGGTTGTAATTAATCACTGTGATTGTTCTTATATTATATATATATATATATATTAAATTTATAAGGACCATTAAGTCCTAAGCTTTCGCGGAGAGCTAAGCTTACTTAATGAGGCCTATATTAGGTCCTTGTGATAAATTTTAACTTATTACAGGTTTTTACAGGTTTATGTAACTAACCACATTTTATGTGTTCAAGATGTGATGGTATATAGGGAGAATGGTCTCTATCTCAAGGCTTAAAAATAATTTACAGAGATGAAGAGTGAAGTTAGAGATACTACTTAACCTCCTCTATCATGCTAAGTTGGGCTACTACAGGAGAAACCTCTTGGCGTGAACTCACAAGGACTTGTCAGTATTGTATTTCTAAATGCATATTAACTCTTATCTTTCTTTTTTTTTTGTAGGTAAAAAATCTAAGAAGTCGCTAGATTTCATGACAATAGTTTCCATGGACGATCATGAGGAGATATCGATCCTAAATGGTAAGAAGAAAAGATGATAGGTAAGAAGAACACGAATGACATGCTGAAGGATCTGACTATTAACCAGCCTATTCTCCCCCAAAAAGATTCGTGATGAATCAATTGAGTCTTAACCTCTCACTTTTACCTTCCATCAGACAACCGAGAGAGACATGTAAAACAAAAGGTTGTGATGGCTATTGTGCTTAAGCTAGGTAAGAAATCCAAGCCTGTTATAGAGCTGCCCAAGAGGCCTAAGTCCTTTACAAGTTCAAAGCAAGAGTTTAATGGAGGCTTCGGATATCATTAAGAAAGTCATGGCCTGTCAGGTGACATAGATGTGGTAAAGCTGGTTAATTCTCTAGCTCATCATGAGAATCTTAATTTGAAGGCAATAGAGCCAACCCCTACCATGGGGAAGTAACATGTGGTCTTCATAAGGAAAAGTTTGAGTGTTCAACATCCTTAGAGTCTTTAGGGATTCAAGTGCATAATGCTATGCACATAACATGATATAAGTTAGGTTCTCCTGTCGCTCTTCTCATTCATTTACACTTATTATTTAAGGTTTGAGGCATCTTGTCTTCTACCATAGCTTTAAGATTGTTGAGAAGAGTATTGAGTTATATGCCTATATGAGGCAAAGGGGATAGGAGGCCGAGAAGAGGGGAGTTGATACCGAGATGAAAACCATGGATTCCAAGTTAGTAGTATTTTCACTATCCATTTATATTACCATGAAGATAAAATGTAAGTCACTGGTTATTAATGTCAACTAGATAAAACAAGAACACTCCTAGTGGTCGTAAAAAACCAAAATATTTAAATTGCTGCTTGATTAGGAGGACATGAGATTAAGAAACTAGGTCATTCTCTAAAGGAGGACAATGTGGATTCATAACCCAAGATTACTCAAATTGAAAAATACGATGTCGAGCCCTTCGATACCTAAAATAAATATTAAAATTTGCAATTTGAATTCAACCTTAAGTTAAAGGATCTTGAGAAGGTATAGGAGGAACCCGCTAAAGTTGTTAAGGTTACAGTGAGGCTAAATAGGTACCTTTAAGTTAAAAATGCAACTTTCATTGTTGGATATCAAAATTTGAAGTTCGAGTGAACTGGTACTAACATGAATTAAAAGATCACTCTACCTTAATTAAGAAGCTTGAAGTCAGAGAGAAGCTGACCAGTTCTACCAAAGTGGAAGGTGACTTTATTGATGATGTTCCACATTGAGGAGTTGATCAGTTCGTAATAGAGGAAAACATATTGCTATTGTGAGCTTTGTCATAGTTCAATAGCTACAAATGAAATAAAACATGTCTAGCCTAAAAAAAAAAAGGAATCTAATTCAACTATGAAGCATATTACAACGGTGAAAACAAATGTATGCAGTTTTCTAAACATAGCTCAAAAGGAAACAATTCACACATCCAGCACTAGTTTATCTTTTTAGCAGCCATTGTGTAGGACGCCCAAGACCACAAAACAACCAAACCTTAAAATTTGTAACGTAAGAGAAAATTACAAATAGCATGATTTGTAAGTATGGAAGGGAAACTGATACATATCTCTAATATACATTTGATCTAATTTAAATTACCTATATTATTTAAATCCCCTATAATGCTTATGAAATTTTTTGATACTTCTATTTGTGACATAGGAAAGATGAAAATTCCTACTAAATAGTAGGTAACATAGGCCTTAAAGTGTTTCCAGAGTCCACATCATGCTTAAGTAGTAGCTCCAGTAGCTTTGATAACTTTGTCCCACATTCTACTTTAAATCTATTAAGATGCTCCTCTACTTCTCCATCCATTCCAAGATAGTCAACATTTGGCCCCGTAAAATTCAATCTAATAATTTTGTTCACATCACTTGCACTTATTGTCACATTACAATCTCCTATTGATAAGGTGTAGGTACCTTTGTTAAATCTATTTTACAAGAATCTCAAAAGCTTTCGATTCACATAGGTTAGTTACATGCTCAACACCTTGATGAATTTTTTTTTCTTAGTCATCATCCGTTTAACACTCCCATAAACAATCTCCTTAACCAGACCATGTAAGTTATTTGGTTCACATCTATACTTAAGGCCTTCCATGGGAATGACAACAGATGGCATTTTAACTTTTAGTAAAAGGAATCAACCACTTTCAACCCCTTCAATTATGAATTGGCAACTTACCTCTTGCAATTTCCCTTCGACATCTTGTTCACATCGACTAGTATGTTCGATAGGATTCTTTCATCTAACCATTACAAGAGATGCTTTGACTTTTCAATCCATCTCATAAAAGGTTTCTACAAAAGTCTTCTAATTTATGAGCCACATTCAATATATACATTATCCACATAATATTAAATTAATTGCAAAAATAAAATGACAAGTTCGAAATTACCACAATTCAAGTCAAAAGTTACATATATTACCACAAAACGTAAAATTCACTAGGAAAAGGTTGGTTTAAATTTGCATGCGCTCCATGTTTGGTTAAACTCACACCTACTATCCCAAGTTGATACTACATTTTCAACCATCTCATCTTTGGTACCTGAACAAGTACAAGCTTTTGAATGCTTCTATTACTATTGCAGGACAAAGCATGGTGCTATATATCGTGAATCTCAACCATTCCTTTTCCCCCCCCCCCCCTTTTTTTTTTAAGAGAAGTTAGACTTTTAGTATGAATTGCTACTAATGCCACTAAAAGTAGATCTTTTCACTAGATTTCAAAAATGCAAGCCGATAATATTTATCTTTTCAAATAAGAAAACAACCATACAATGTCTTACCTCCCCTAACTATTGTATAATTGGCAATATGATAAAATAATTTTATTTACATAGTAATTCTAGACATTGATAATTAGGTGGTACATAACATGGGATAGAGCTCATAGCATGTTCTTAGAGATGTAACTGGATCGGGTTTGTGATGGGTCACATAAAATCTGAACTCGCTATGTTTAGATATAAGATCTCCTAGAACCCAACAAAACCCTATAGGGTTTTTTCCTTTGTTCCCAGAACCTGCCCTTATAGGGTTTTAGCAAACCCGATTCCTAACCTGCCTCGACACAATGGGACTTTTAATATTAATTTATTCTTTTATTTCAATGATGTATTTTCAACAGTGAAGCACTTTTGTCGAATAATATTCAATGTGTTGTGTCTCTATATATAGGTAGTTTCATCTTGTTTATGTGTTCTTTGGGAAACATTCAAACATAGTACCTAAAAAAATATTTTCAAAGGAACGATAAAATAAAAAGATGCTAAAAGTGACAATTTTTACTAATAAGAATCCATAAAGGTTGCATCAAATAATATAGCAACAACAGGATGAATTTCTATACATTCATATGGTAAGCATACCTATTGATACCAAAAGGAACCCAACATATAAAAAACAACACCTTTTTTTAGCAATTAAAATGTCTAAATATAGTGTTCTACACATGACATCTGCAATGCAAGTCCCAAAATTTCCTTTGCATATAATGATTCTACAAATAGAAAAAAGAGAACCAAAAACATCCCAAAAGTTTCCAAATTAACACGAACAAATTGGACTTAAAAGCTAACTGAGCTAAATATGAAGTTCATCCAGTTAATATGAAGTCAACAACCTTAAACCAAAAAACCAATAAGAAGTTCATTCGATCTTTAGGGACACCATAAACCAAAAACCAACTAGTCCAGTGCTTTGCAACTAAATACGATGATTGATAGAAATAAATTACTCTATTCATTTAAGGATTAATTTATCTCAATTTGCATTTATTTTATTAATATTCCTATAAACTTATTACTTAATGCTTTATTTTGTTGTTTTTAGGTGACAAAGCTTGAAATGAAAAAGAATATAAAAAGGTTAACAAAACAAGCAAAACAAGGAGACTAGGCATAAAATACAACCATGCCTAAGGATATACCAGAGAAAATTTGCTTATAGATGACTACATGGTCTTAGGCATGAGCGCAATTGAAGAAAATTAAAACACAGGCAATCACGCGGCAAAAGATGTGGTTGTGTGAAGTGGTGTTACTTGATTTCATGCATTATGTTATAGGATGCAACACCACTTTAGACACATGCATGCTTTAGAAGGCAATCATTTTCATAGTCAAGAACGTTGTTTTCCACATGGTTGCGCGAGCAGTAAGATCATTATTGAGGAAATCATCAAAACTAATCATGCATTTTTAGATGTGAGCATGCTCTATCAGAGTTTTCATTATAGTTGAAGCCACATTACAAGGTGCGGCTGCGTATTATGGCGTTTCTTGGACATCTAATGTAAATTTTATTATTTTTGTACCTTTTTACCATGTTAGTGTCCTTTGTACTATAAATACTTGCTTTTCACAACACCTTAGAGGGACATGGGTATAGATACGTAGAGATAAACATCTAGATGGTACTTTGGAGTCAAAATATAGAATTTTAGAGAGAATTAGGAAGGGTTTTTGTAGATTTTATCTTTGCTTTTAGAATTCATAGATGAATCTTGAAGGGTATTGCTCATTGGACCTTGTTGACTTCTAATTACAAAAGATCGGGACTTTAGTAGGCTTTATTCTATCATGATCTTCATTTAGTTCTTTGAATTATTGAATTATTTTGCAGGATCGATGGTAAGTAGTTGAATTAACTTAGATCTTGTGGATCCTTAGGTAGAAATCATGTAACTTTGTTGTGCTTTAATTGAATTAATATTGATTTCTTGAATTCCATATTTTAAGGTAATTAGATCTTAAATTTGCATAGTGGATAATATGAATTCATGTCTAATTTTGCTAAAATAGATTAAGAAATCATTCTAATGAATAGATCCAAGCTATTGATGAGAATTGCTCATAAATTTAAAGATAAAATAGTGAAATCATTCTACAGTTGATTAATTAATCTTACAAATTTTGGTTGCTAATGTAATTCTAAGTTGCTATTAATTAGAAAGATATTCTAATTGAAAAACTTAGGGTTAGAAGTTGATAATCTTGAGAGAGACTTCAATATATCTGTGAGAATTCGGAGTTTAAGAAGTCAATACAAAACTTATTGAGATTTTATTGAGTTACATGATAAAATCCAATGGTGAAGCATGATTTAAGCGCTATGTGATTTAAGATTAAACTTAATTTGTGCAAAATTGTGCCATGAATTTTGTAGCTTAGTTGTACTTTTAGATTAATTAATTGAATTCCTTTATTCTTATAGATTAGATAATAGAAAAATGGTGAGTAGGAGTAATCGC
Organism: Combretum micranthum; assembly: GCA_024138025.1. Lineage (NCBI taxonomy): Eukaryota > Viridiplantae > Streptophyta > Magnoliopsida > Myrtales > Combretaceae > Combretum > Combretum micranthum. The sequence goes on from JAMXBD010000594.1 coordinate 608,623, forward strand.
TAAGTTCCTCGAGGAATGTAACCTATGTTTACTTTTTTGTTTCATTTCGATAGGTGTGATTGTCTCTTTGATCGTAGTTAGAAATGGAATTTAGAAAAGAAATTATTTCAAGACTCGGTCTCCAAGATCTAAACAATGAAACACCTGTCAAATGCCATCAAAGCTCATATCATCAAATTTTAGTAACTTAGATTCTTAGGCATGTATGAATACTTTAAAGGACCATCAATTGCAAATATAGCCAAAATATAAAAAAAAAAGATGGAATTTTCATTTAATATGATGTCATGTGACTTGATTTCCAATGGAATTTGATCCTTATTCAATATGAGATCTATATTCATGTGCCATGATTTTCATTGATAGCTTTGACCATCTATTTAGGATTAAGCTCTTGGATTTGATAAACTAGACATCTAAAAATAACATAGCATTCCAACATACTATACAGAACATCATGCTTGAACATTTATTCGCAATGGCCCATATTTGCTTTATGAGTCTAGGTGTTTAACCTCAAGCAAGCTTTATGCATCTAAATTTCTAAATGAAGTAACTCAACCAAATAAACAGAATAAAATTGATGTGAAGGAATAGGAGACTTCACAAAGAACATCACTGAAATGAAAAACGAGAGAAGAAGCAAAAGTTTTGGACTTTTGAGGACTGAGGGATTAGGGTGACGGTCGAAGAACTTACTCCTGTAAAAACATGACTAAATCAACAAGAGTACAAACAATAAGGGAGAGAAAGAGATGTGCAAGAAAGAGAAGGGAGGGGATGGTCGGTGCGTGTTTGCCTATTTAGAGAGGTAAAGAGGTCGAGATGAATGAACCGATGGGGGGATGGTGAACGTTAGACAAGGCGAGAGAGAGAGTAAAAGTGAGGAGTGTAGTATTTGTTGTTTTTTCTATGTAGGGCTATGACTAAGGTTTTTTTAATTAATTAATTTATTTTTTGTTGTAGCATAAATAGTGGATGCAACACGGTAGCAATACACATAGGCCTGGTTAAATTAAATATTAAAATGAAATTTGTTATCGATTGTACATATTATTATTATTATTTTGAAAATTTATTTTATATTTATATCGAGTTAGGTTTCCTATTAGGTTACATATATAACCCGAAACCCTTTAGGGTTTTAATATATGCCCAAAACTTACCCTAAAACCTTATGGGGGTTTTAGTGAGTCGAGTATCCTATAATGACCTGCTCGGTTGTATTCCTACATGTTCCTAGCACTAATACCATCTAATTATATTGAAACACTTGGCAAAGAAACTAGATGCAATAGTATATATGGTTGCAACCACTCTAAGGTACTTTATCCCCGTTAAAAATTATTGCAGCTTAGTCCAAGCGTCAAAACATATTACCATGTGCCTAACTTTATCATATTAATTAAAACACTAGGATATACATAACAATTGACTTGTAAAGCTTGGCAATTCTTCTAAGATGCTTCGTCTCCTCTAAAAGTTTAAAGAGTAAGCCTTTATATATTGTGCATACAAAGCAGAACCATAACATATCATTAATTCAAGTAAGGAGATGTCAAGGTATTATGTGCAATGTGTAGTTGTTTCCCCAGTCAAATTACAAATATAACACTAAGAACATATACGAGCCATGTGTATATGAGAAACTCCATTAAATTTTAAACATATATAAAAACTACAAGTCAATGGAGGGAATTTATGTGTGGCTTTCTATAAAACGCATTATTTTCTCTCTCTCTTTTCTTTTCTTTTTGTTTGTATTAACCTAGAAAAACGCATTCAAGTATAGTGTTTTGATAATGCCATCGATAGATTTAGGTTGATCACAACTTCTAACTCACAAGTGATTGCTTGCTAAAGTGATAGAATGCTTAAAATTAGAGTTGAAATGATGAAGCCTTACTGAATCAAATTACTTTAAGAAACATGGTGGATACTTATAGACCACTAAATATGTTGGACCGAACATATGTTAAGATGAAGTTACGGGATAGGATCACTTCGAATTGGACTCCGTTAGCATTTCTAGATGTGTTATTATGCAGGTCCAAAACTCACTTGATATTAAAGTGAAAGATCTCTAAACATTCATCAAGAAGGAGTTTAATCACATGGTTCACCTAAGGAGGATTCAAGAGGTAAAGTGGAAGGCCATTAAACAAGTTTATGGCAAGTGGGAGGCATCATATGTAGAGTTCTCAACCTATTAAATGTCACACACAAGGTAAATTCAAATAAAAATTGAGTGGAGAACTCCAGATTTGGACATTGCAGGGCACGTATTCCTTTGTAAGCTTTTCTGGACATTTGAACCTTGCATTGAAGTGTCTGTGCATTATAGGTATGTAAGTGAGAACTTCACCTTAGTAGTTCCCTTACTTGATGGTTGGATGGTAGGCATATATTAGTAGATATCAGGGATGAGCCATTGCCACACCGATTCGAGATTGGATGAGCTATCGCCCCTACTTGATAGCTCCATTGTAGCTATCGAGACTTCTCCGGCTTTGCAAAAGAGGCGGGTAGCACCGTCATGTGATATTGGAAAGAGTCTCACTTAGGTGGAGCTAGATTAATCTTAATGCATGGGAACTTTCACTCCCATTAAGTGTAGATTACGATGACACATAGATTACATAGTTAGATACAATGACCATGGAGCATTCTCAGTCACATTCACATTTAGAATCTAGCAAAGGAATATGAACATTCTGTCATGCCCCAAGGGTACCCTAGTAGTAGTAAACAAGTTACACTTGATTAGTATTAATAGTTTATCTTTAGAGAATGACATGTTTCCAAACAATGAGATCCTTTAGTTGCTTTGATAAGAAAAGAAAAATACATGCAAGTCATAAATTAATAAATAACTATCATTTAGTACTTGAATATAATATTACAAATCATAATGTTTTTCTAAAAGTCTCTAAACATATAACTAAAGATTTAAATACTATCTAGCTTAGACTAAAAATAAAAGTAAATAACTAATCTGGAAATCTTCCATGAACTTTCAGTCTTGAAGTTCTTATCGGAGCTAGACTCCTGGAAGTGACCAGCCATGGCCTAAGTGTAAACCTAAAAGGATTGTTAGAGTATGAGCGAAACCACGAGCTCAGTGAATAACCAGAATCGACCACGTATCAAACAAGTTATTAACAATCATATGTAAATGAATCACTCAAGCATATGCATAAATAAGCCTGGATAACCTGAAATCCAAAGTAGGATGAAGATTTATGCCCTCTCATCGGGGTTGAAGGGACACAATACTATGGCCTACCTATCGAGGAGAGACTAAACATACAGAAAACAATAATACTCACTTTAATTATCACTTTGAATTTATTATGTCTTTAAAACTCATTTCTTGTTTTAGTTTTAGAAACTTCTCTAAGTGTTAGTCATTTCAAGCAATACCATAAGCAGCATCCTTCATTTACCATTTAGTTCCTATGGTATCAACGGAACAAGGGAAATATTGTGATTAACTAATAGCTTCCTTGCCTAGATAAACCAAGCATTACCAGAGATCCAACCCACTAATACATAGTAGGCTACCACTTACTCTAATGCTGTTTATGCAAAACATGTAATACATGTTCCTTTTCTTTATGATACCAGTAGTTTTTAATCATGTTTAAGGCAATCAATCATTACACAGACAAGTAACATGTTATATAAGCAATATAGTCATACAAAATTCTATTATCATTATCATTAGAGTGACTTTGCAATCAATATTTTATACAGCAAACAATTCCCATAAACCTATACACCAAGTTCAGGTTATTATCTTTCATTAAAGGTTAGCTAAGCTACAAGCACATACAATGTATCAGATTGGATTACTCACCTGCTCATACTGGCTAGTCATAGTAATCAATGGAGAAAATCCTCACAAGTATCAAGATCACCTATTGAGATGAATAATATGTTCATCAATATCATGCAAACTATATAATTAAATTCTTATGAGTGTCTAAGTGTCCTATATTGATATTGGGTTTTCTTTTTATTATTATATTGGTCCTTTAATGATCGTATAATAATCAATTATTATTTAATATTTATTTTCATTTTGCTCATCTTGGTTTATTTTGAGATTTATATACATTGATCGGGTATTCGAAAAATTGATATTTAAGTGAGCTTATATTTTTATATTTATTACTATTGCTATTTTTGTTCCTTCTCTGACCCATTATAGTAACTCGTATTTATTTACTATTGTTTAGTACCATCATGTTTCTTTTCATATACTTCATGTAATTTCATTATTATGTATAGGTATCATATTATTAAAAAATTTCGCTTATTTAAATTTCCATTCTTATATATAAAATAAGTATTTTACAATTATTATATTTTATTTTCATTTATAAAATATATTAATATTACAATAATGGTAATAATATTGGTAATAATAATAATGATAATTATAAAGTAATATGTTAGTAATTCTAATATTATTATTCATAATAACTTTATTAGAATAATAGTAATCTTAATGACAACAATAATAGTAATACATATCATAATAGCGGTAATATCATAAATAGTAATATTCATAATAATAATATTGATGATGATGATTATCACAATAATAATACCATTATCAATATTACTAATGCTAACATTGGTAATGATAATAATAATATTAATAACAAGAACAATAACAATAATAATAATCTGATTATTAATAATAATAATATCACTAAATAAATAAATAATAATATAATTATTGATATTAATAATAATGGTAATAATAATAAGTTAATGTTGATATCATTTAATAATAATAATAATAATAATAATAATAATATTATTATTATTATTATTATTATTATTATTTTGGAAGTAAATCATATTTTTGCAATTTAATTTTAATTTTAATTTTTTTAATTATGGCCAAGAGGTGCACGAGTGAAACACGGTCGTATACTCCCCATGTACTTTTGGAAATCAAGAGGAAAAATGCATGTCGAGAGAAACATGGCTAAGAAATACGGCCGTGTTTATCTCGTGCTCTTCTATAAATCATGCACGTTCATCTTCTTTGTCGAGATGATCGGATTTTCTCCTATTTTACACGTTAGAATCATTTCTAAAGTCTTTCTAAGTGTTCCTACATGTTATATATAGACATATATCAACTCTTAACACAATAACATGCACATAATCCTTAATTTTAGAAATTAATTGGTGTAACTAGGGTTTTTTGAATTTACCTTATGGAAGCTTGATATGGGTGTTTTGGGCTTCGTTCTTGGGTTGGTTTTGATCATAAGATAGTTAGAACTCAGTTTAGAACATGGTTTTATCAAAAAAACTAACTTAAAACGCATTAACTTACCTTGTTCTTCCTTATCCCAAGCTTAAGGTTGTTTTAGTGGAGTTTTGCTTTTGTTCTTGTATGTTGGTTTATGTAACGAGTTTAGGTTTGTTTTGTTGTTGTTTTAGTTGTAGATTCAAGTGGTTTTAAGGCTAGAGAATGTGGGGTTTTGATCACTTTGTTTGCTTGTTCATTAAGGAGCTTTTATATAGAAGAAGAAGAATGAGGTGGCTCCTCCACTAGAATTTGGTCCGGATTTTTCTCCATTTCCTCACTGTTTGAACAAGTTGTTTTGCTGCATTAATTAGGTATAAACCCCCTAAATATACACAACTTAAATATGATAATTACTAAAATATAATTTATAAATTTGAAGAACTTTGACAAAGTCGCAAATAACACTTTTGATTTTTTTTAGATTTAAAAATATTAAAGTATGACTAATTTTATAATTAGCAAGATTAGAATCCTTACCAATAAAATTCTAAAACGTAAAATATAACTTCCATAAACTTGAATAATCTAGGATCAATAATAAATTGGTTGTTATTATGGACCCAAAAACTTTTCTACTTTAAATTCGGTAATAATAATAATAATAAAGTCTACACACACACACACACATATATATACCCTAAAGTAGCATTAGAAAATTTACAGTCATCAACAATCAAGAAAAATATTTCTAGGTAATAAAAGACAAGATTTTGTAACACAGTCAATAACTCACTAATCATACATCTATGACTATAAATATCAAACGTAGAATGACTCGATTAATTTTAGGGCTTGGTAAGTAGTAAACGATAGATTGAGGATGAATCGCTAGAGTTGAAAGACACGCAATAGAAATAGAAATTGATCAATATCTACCAAACTACAGCTTAAATAAAAATTATGAATACATAATTTTTTGAGTCTTTTGAGCGTAATACCCTAATTTAACCTATCGGGACTAGAAACCCTAATCGCATAAGTGAAAAAAAAATTGATATTTTAACATAATTGGGAATACTAAATGAATTTAATTAAAAATAAAGATTCTAATGTCATAAATGCCCAATTTAACCTATTAAGCAACACCAATTGGTTATTTCAACAAATTCAAATTAATCAAAACATTCCAATTATCAAATGAACTTCATCTATCAAGTTTAATCACCTAAAACCTTAAATATCCAATTTAGACATTTTAGTCTAAATTCTAACTCCTTAAATCCTAGAAATTTAAATCTAAATATTTGTTTTCAAATACCAATTCCCAAGCCCCTAAAACCCTAAATTAAAGTAAGATATAAAATTTCCTTTTATTAGATTTCCTAAAATCAATTTCTAATGTCAATTAGTTAAATCTCTTTCTTACTTCTTAATTTCTATTCTAAATGCCTAAAGCCCATAACCTAAAAGCCTAAATCATCATCTAAAACCCTAAGCCCATTAACATAAGATCAAGCCAAATTATTCTAAAGATCAAAGCCCATAAGCCTATCAATTCAAGCTATAAGACCATGCATTACCATATACCATCATACGCCAAATTCTAGAATATATCAAGTGTATGAAAAGACAAAATTGATCTTAACTAACTCTTGAGTTTCTACATCTAAGAAAAAACCAAAATACTGCTTAAATATCTACAATGTGAACACAAGAAAATATCTCTCAATTCTAGAGAATTTTAATGCATATGAAAAGATCAAAATGCCCCAATTAATCAAACAAAATGACCAAAAAGCCCTTAACCCTAATGGAAATTACAAACCACAAAATAATATAATATACCTATTAGAAGACCCTAATTTTTCTTCCATCTATAGCAGCCCACATCTCCCAAAAATCCTCTCAAAAACATCTACCAAAACCCACAAAAATACTATAACAATTCCTCTTCAAGACAAGTCTTCAAAAAGTAAGAAAATCCCTTCTTAATCCATCATTTAATTACTCAATTTCTTCCTAAAAATCTAATATTTATTTCAATTGATTCTTAGCTGAAATTAAAGACTAAGAACAAGGTTGAAGTTAGGAAAAATAAGCTTGAAGATGCTTCATCAACTTTTGAATTGTAGAAGTAGTAATAGAGGCAACTATTTGGTTGATTTTGCTAAACCAAGTAAGTAATTATAATTAATTAATTTTATTATGTTGATATCATTTAGATTCATGTAAATTACTAAAATAAACTTAGATTAAGTATTGATCAACATATATATATGTATAAGCATAAAAACCAATATATATATACACATGTGAATAGGCATGTATGTTAAAAATTTAAATCATTGCATGTTTATATAAAGGTATGTGTGATATATGTTGAATTGATATATTTTTATTGAAATGAAGTTATCAAATAAATATATGAATATAATAAAAATAATTTCTATTGAAATACATATGCATATATGTTTGTGTTGATATATTGGAATTTTGAGAAAATTTGTATTATTGATGATGATTTGAGTTATGATTTATGATTCAAGTTGTAAAATATAAATATAAGTATATAATAGATAATAAAACATAGAATAAATAAGTTTTAGATGAATTCAATATGCTTAAAGATCAATTTATATGCATATATATTAAATATGGATAACTTAAGTTATAATATTTAGGTAAAATATTAAATGAAATTTATTAAAATGATAGTTTAACATGTCTATATACAACCTATAAATTTTTTGTGATTTTTGAAATACATTTACTATTTTAAACAATTAAATTCCAAAATAGCAAAACAGGACAAAATAGTGTTTCGGCCAGCAGTGGTGATGTGAATTTATATAGTCGAACCAGATACTTTTTCTTCTTCTTTTTTGGGTAAAACTATAACGGTTTGAAAGTTTGAGAAGTCTACTTTGATATGAAGTAAAGAACCGGACATGAACCGATCAGGTTAATGGTCAAATTCGATAGAACCGATTAGTCGTCATGGCCTATGCCCTGTTCTGAATAGTTTTGAATCAATTAAAATTAAAACCATAATTAACTAATTAGTTTAGGCCAAATGACCTTATAAACATATAAACATATGTGTTAGGTAGTCTACATAAAAATTTAAGCTTAAGAAACCATGTTTAAGATAGTAAACCAAATTATTAAATTCTGAGTGCACACTAGTTTTCTATAGGAAATGAAATATTGGAATTTAAGGTAAATTGTTTCTAATTAAATGAATATAAAATAAATGTAAATAATGTGTTCACATATTAAAATACTCATTTTAAGATAAATAATTAATTATTTTGATTATAGGAATTTATTTAATAAAATAGGAATAAAGGTGGTATTTTAACATAATATAAATAAAATAGGAAACTAGTTTAAATGCCTTAACATATTTAGATGTAAAAATAGATTATAAATAATATAAATAAAATTAAAAATATACAAATGCATATACACCTCTACACCCTAATAACTTAGGAAAGATATGATTTCTAAAAATAAATTAATATAATTAGCTGATATAAACTTGTGCATGCTTGATGTTATTTCGGTTATGCTAGAATTTTATGTATATCATAAGTTATAATCAAGTATCTTACATGCAAAAGATAAATTTCAACGAGATTAAGAAGTAAAAACAATATAGAAAACCCTAAATATATCACTACGACAAGTTTTAGCCCTATAAGAACTTAACAGGAATCATCTTGTAGTTGAACTCTAAGAATTTTCAAGTATATACATATATAATCATGACACACCTAGAAAGTTAGGGTTTCAAGATCAAGGTTGTTTATGATTCAAATGATTGTTAAGCAGGATATTGATTTAACCTAAAATCAAGTGATTAATTCAAGAACTATTTATACAAGCTAAAGTATAGTTCTCGACTCATATAAGAAAAGATTTAAGTTTAAAATTATGATTTAACGCCATCAAAATATTAAACGAATAGATTGTGATTTAGCTTTGAAATCCATTCAAGAGCACATTTCTAAAAACCCATAGGTGTTTTGGTATATATATAAGTTAGAGTCTACAAGGTTAAATTTAGATAATTCAAGTGCAAATTAGCTAATATGATGGTATAGGTTGTGATTAAAGAATTTAAACTTAAGAAATGCTCTAGAAAATAGAAACATGAATTTTATCATACAATAGGATCACAAGGGTACCGAGTGTAGATTAATAAAGATCATAAAAATAATAATAAGTTAACATAATCCCATTTACTAAAGATAAATGTCTAAAATAAGACAAAGCGAAACATGACGAAACTAAATGATAATAGATGAATTCGACCAAAAGAGGAATAATGAACCTAAGTTAAGAATAATCTCTATGCATAAAACAAGGAAATGAGCTTGGAAAAAAAACTAAAAATATAAAGCAAGAACAAAAAACATCTTGTAGGCCCTCAATATAGCATGGCAAGAAATAAATAAAAAATATAATTGAGAGCACGTTCAATAAGCTTTCCAACACCTATTTATACACTAAAAATAAAATTAAAATGAGTACAATAAACTTAACTCGAGATTTCACTCAATAATTGAAATCATTTAGGGCATTTCCTTAAGAAAAATGAGTTTGTCTGAATTTGATAACTTAACTAGAAAAACCTAGTCTTCACGAATTTTAAAATCCATATTTAAACTTAAACTGAGTGTGATAAAGCTCGGGTATAGAACACATAAGATGCAACCAAAGTTGTAGTGTAAATGATAGCATAGTAAGGAATATCTGTTAGTTCAATTCTTAGGGAATACAGATCAGACCATGGGTTCCTTGTAGAATACTACAACAATTAGCAAAGATGACAGGTGAGTAACTTTAACCTTATCATATTGATTGTGCTTGTAAATTTAGTACATAAAAAAATGACAAATCAAAACTGCTATATATGTGGGGATGGGAATAATGTATGTTGTATGGTGTTTGACCGAATGCCAAACTATATTATTTGAAATGATAACCAGATTGGATGATATATAATGTTTGAAATATGTTAATGCTTGTCTGTCAATTGTTTGGTCAACTAATCAACTGACATAATACTATACGGTCTTTAAATGAAATGGTCATGCATTGCTTAAATTGCATTATTGCATAAAGATGTGACAGCCCACTATGTGTTAGTGTTTCGGTTCTCTATTAACGCTTGGTTTTTCTAGATGTAAATTTCCTAGTTCTATGCAATGTTTTCTTTGTTCCGTTCGATTCTACGGGAACTAACTGGCAAATGAAGGAATGACGGCCGTGGTATCGGCATGAAATGACCAACACTTAGTGGAGTTTCTTTGTTTCAAGGATATGAGTAAAATGTTTCTTCTTTGGTTCTTTGATTCTCCTGGGTGGGTGGGTCATGAGGAAGAGTTCCTCGACTTGGTTCCTTCAACCCCGATAAGAGGGCGTAAATCTCCATCATGTTTGGATTCCGGATTATTCAAGATTGTACTTGTGCATATGATTGATTGTTACATTGCATATGCTTGCTAATTAAACTTGTTTGATAATGCTTGATGTGTGATTTGGTTAGGTTATCTCACCGAGCTGTGCTTTCGCTCACCCCCCAATAGTTTTCATGCAGGAATAATACTTGCTGGGATAGGATTAGGAACGTGTGAAGGAGCTGCTCCATCAAACTTGTTGAAGTTTGAAAGATAGATCACAGTGAACATAGAATATAATTTAGATAAATGGTACAAACATTTGAGATTTTGTATTTTATAGGTTAAAACCCTATTTTTACTATTTGGTAGGAGATACCGATTCTCTGTGATTTTGGTGAGATCTGGAAAATTGGATTCCATAGCTATGTTTCAATAATAGTATTATATGTATTTGTATAACCAATGTATAAGAAGTTAATAAATAAATAGAGTCTTATAATCTCCGACTTACAAGACGGTTCTCATATTGCGGGTGCATACGTGGTATGATAACTTCAGGATAATCCTACTAGGCCTCTGTTATGGTCGTGACATTAGGTCATCTAGTTGGCTCCATTTGATTGGTGGGTGTGTGTGTTTTGTTGACTTGAAAGTGTATTATTTAGACAAAATTGGGGAGTATTTTGGCTTGCACAAACCGAGGAGATCAAGACCACATATACATACACGCTTGCTCCGTAATGTAGCTAAATTTGAAGAGAAATAATATTATTATATTTGTTAGTTAATAATTATCTTAGTTTTAGAGTAGTTTATTAAGTTAAATAGGTGCAAATATGACAATTATTCATGAGTTTTATCTTAAAAAATTTATATAGAGTTTTAATAATTTCATAGATTGTTATTGATTTCAACTTTGGGTTTAAAGTTTGCGCAATTAATTATTTTTAGGTTTTATCTCAATCGATTAAGGTTTTCTAAGCTTGATAGGTCAATTTTCATTTTAAGCCATAATAGCTTAAGAACGTCCTAACTAAAACAATGGTGTAATCTAAATATTTATTTGGAGAATAGATTATTAGTTATACATCTATTTATGTTTTCATTGTGTATTTATAACATTAACGGTTTATCTTTAGGTTATCGTCTTCTAACTATAAGCGTAATTGATTATTTACTCTTTATCGTACTTAATATCTTAGCCAAGTTATTCTTATATCTTGAGTTTTCGATACCTACTATGAAATCTTATTAATAGTATCTAATATTATCTAGGAATCTTTGTTTTAGGGTTTAAAACTATATATAGGCTCATTACTACTCGTAATTCTATTCTAGAGTCTTTATTAAGTTCACCAATAACCATCTATTTTTCTATTTTCGTATTCCTATCTATTTCTATTTGTATGACAAGTTTCGGATTTGAAATTTTGGGTTACTTTTAAATATATCTTGAGTTATTAGTTAAAGATATGGAATATTGTCTTTAGTATCAATTAATGGTCAGTAAAGTTTTTATTCAAGCTTTTAAATTATAAACAAGCTAAGTTCAACTGATAGATCTATTCTAGAGTTTTTTTTAAGTTCTAGGTTTGCTAGGTAATTCACATATTCTATTCTAGTGTCATGTATTAGTATGAAAATTTTCGGGGTTCACACATTCCCTTAGAAGAAGAAGGGAATGTAGAGGCAATAGCAGCAGTAGCTTATACTAGTTTTTCTTTTTCATCTAATGATTCTTTATATATATTTCTTCAATTTTTTTTTTACTTGGACATATTGAGCCCTATCAGTGAAGTGTTACATGCTCCATTACACTTTATCTTGGTTTTACTTATTGTATTGCTAAAAAAGGGGGTGCGGTTGAATGAGATTGAAGTGTTATGTGGGCCAAATTGCTTGATTGTGACTAAAATCGACAAATACAACCTAGACACTAGATAGTGGTGCTGCTGTTGCCGTTAATTGAAGTGGTTTAGTGGCTAAACTGTTTGGCTTTTGTAATTTTGGTTGGATTTAACACTTTGGTAGTTTAGTTTAGCCAAAATTAGATACCAATAGCTCGAATTGAAATCAAAAGTACTTGAAATCCAAATAGGCCAAGAGCTCGGATCCATTATTTATTAAAGCATCAATTCCTACAGTATTCAACTGAGGAGTTGTTTTGTGCTCAAAGTCATTGGCTACTTTTGATTTGTCATGTGCAACAACTTGGGATCAATAACTACTCAAAAGTATATGAATTTAACAAATAGCAAGATAACAGAAGTTCCATATGATCTTAATGAACTAAACAGATGCCACATTATCCATGAAGTCACTAGGAGGAATAAATCAAAATAATGAATATGAGCATAACGTTCTTAATCTTTCATCAAAGCTGGAGAGAATAAGCCAATGGGACTGTTTAATAATGTCATTGAACCAATTAATAAAAAATCATGTAATTTATTAGTTTATAATCAAATTCGACACTGGAAGTGCCTATACATGTCCTAAAGTGTGATATATTCATAAGACAAATGTATTATTTTACACATTTATCAACATGTTATGAAATTTACTTTATCTAATAGAAATTGCGTGGAGTTGTTGAAATTAGTATTCGAAGTAGTTGTATATATTGTACATTATTATTATCATCATCATCATTATCATTAGCATCATCTTGTATTGACAAGTGAATTGGAAATTGGTTGTCAACTGGACACTAAAATCTATGTAGCTATTGTTGCAAAATTTTCTCACGTCAAGCCCTTTGTTTTTTTTTTTTTTTTAAATCGAGTTTAACTCAATGCTAATAAACTTGTCTTTTGCAATGACAAATTTAACCCTCATTTAACTCGTTTTTTGAAAAGATAAATTTAAAATGCCTATTTTTTGGCATTATTTTGACCTAAATGATATTTTCATAATTTTTTATTAAAATATATTATTTATTCTTAAGGAAAAATGATTTTAACGTCACGACATTTCATAAAAAATATAATTATTGGCATACATGGAGAAAGATCTAAATTCCAACTAGAGTTAGACTAAATTACTAATTAACTTGTATTAATTATCGGCCAAAAAAAAACTTGTATTAATTTTTTGTTTTTGACAAATATAGACATGTGAAAAACACAATGAAATTACCACCAATACGTGAACATGACTCATGAAAGTCCAACCTTAACCGATAAGTAATAGGTGATTTCTATCTGCTTTGTTACAAATAACTTTGTGGCCATCGACCAATTTATTTTGGTTGCTATTTCTTATCTCGTCTCTCTCTCTCTCTGTCTTCAATTGAGTAAGTATAGCAATTCTCACACTGTAATATCTATTAAACCCTAGTTCGTTTATTTGCAAATCTTTGTTAACGTTGATTCAATTTCCTTCATTAATGTCAAATAGCATGCCTAATTTTATTTTCTTTGTCTATTGTAATCTGGGTTGGTTATGAACTGTTCACAATTGAGCTTGTTACATGTTACCCATCACACCTTTCTGATTTTAATTGCAGTATTGTTTAGGTTTAATCATCTTCTCGAACTGAACTGTTTGAAATAAAAAACGCATCTTGATCTGTTGTGACCCTATGGTTCTCGAGATAGCAGTGAAAATGTGCACAATAGGCTAGAAATTGTTTCAAGCTATTATATATCTTAGCCTTTTGGAATCTGAATGTTCTCAATTCATATTTCTTGAGCAATTTGTGGGGTGTGTTTAAATTGAAACTTTGTCGTCTTATTGTTGCCCAGCGAAATCCTAGTGCTTATGGAATACTAATAGGTGCGTTTTCTCCATGGAAAAAGTTGTTAGGCTTCTTTTCCAAATTTACTATGATAGAAAATTATTTAGATTTTTCAAATAATGGTCTATTCGAATCAAGATCTTGTGCAAGTGATAGATGGAAGCAAAGTATCTGCTGATGGTCAATGATTCTTGTTTTCAAAAAAGGGAAATCATTTTACTCATCGTCCATTGGTAATGTTTGTGGTTGTTATTTACCCTAATTTGTGTGGCTTTTGACAACCAATGTTGAAGGCAACTACTATCTTTGCATTCCATTGCCACTTCTTGTTAGCAATAAGTATCTTCATCCACTCGTGATTATTACGATAACATTTGACAATTGTGAGACATTAGCTATAATAAATGTCGATTAAGTGTTGAAAAGATTTTCCATGGAATGATCATGCCTTAAGATATAGGTTAGAGGGTTTTGGCATAACTTTCTAAGAAGATACTGGTGAGGTCTATACATATAATAGAAAAGATAAATACAACTTAAAAGAAGAAAGGTAGTGAACCTGTGGGAAAAAATACTTTTTTTCTAAATACAAAATAGCATAGAGGATGTGATGTGACAATGTAAGATGTGTTTCTGAAGCCACCATTAATGCTGTTAGTTGGTATAAAGCTTAGAAATACTTTTGTTGTTGTTTTTGGGTTGAATAAAAGGCCAATATATATATATATATGTTGAAACACAGAAGTACTCAAATCTGATTTACCCAAACAAAGTACTCAAATCCGCATATCAAATGACAGCTGGTTTTTATGATTGACAAATATGGGCTTTTTATTATTTTGACCTATTAAATAGTCATTGATATTGGTTTTCTATTTGATTTTGAAAGTTAAGTTGTTTGTTGGGTTGACAGTGATTTCATTTTTGCAGGCTTTGACTAGGCCGATAAACCATTTTGTGGTCAACCTGTTGAAACTTCTTTTACGTTCTTGGTTCCTACAGTTGCAACCAGGAAATGAGTCAGAGAGGTTTGATATATAGTTTTGTCGCAAAAGGAACTGTGGTTCTTGCGGAACATACGCCATATTCCGGGAATTTCAGTACCATCGCTGTTCAGTGCTTGCAGAAGCTGCCTTCCAATAGCAGCAAGTACACATACTCATGCGATGGATACACATTTAATTTCCTAACAGAGAGTGGATTTGGTAGGGTTGCATCTGCCATAAACAAATGACATTTTGTCGTGCTGGACTTTTCACTATTATGCATTAGTTATGTAATCCTTTTCATATGGATGCAGTTTTTCTTGTTGTTGCTGATGAATCCGCTGGAAGGAGTGTACCGTTTGTGTTTCTTGATCGAGTGAAGGATGATTTTAAACAGCGTTATGGTGCAAGTATTGCCAACCAAAGTCAGCACCCACTTGCTGATGACGACGACGACGACGATTTGTTTGAAGATCGATTTAGCATTGCATACAATCTTGATAGGGAATTTGGGTGCGCATTACTTATTTTCTTATGATTTGTTTTACCAGATTCTATTTCCAATCATAAAGTTAATGGCTCAATTTTCATTCAGGCCAAGGCTTAAGGAGCATATGCAGTATTGCATGAGCCACCCAGAAGAGATGAGTAAGTTATCAAAATTAAAGGCTCAAATAACAGAGGTCAAGGGGATTATGATGGACAACATTGAAAAGGTACTTTGTGCATGCTTATTATTGATTGGGTACATATAAAACTGTAGTAGTTTTACAATTAGATCTTTACAGTTTCAGTGGAAATGTGTTACTTCTCTCAGGGTGTAACACTTGTTTGCTTTTCCTTTGAAAATGAATGACCACAATATACCTCATACAAATTTAATTACCATTCTACCATTGCAAAATCACATTTAAAATATGCGATTATGATAATATACAAGACTCACATGTAAAACATGCCATTTACTTAAACTTCTACTAGTGCAAAATCGCATTTAAGATATGCGATTATTGTGTGTTCAAGTACTGACTGGAGACGTTTGTATTATAGGTTGTGTTGAGTAAGTCTAAATTGTATCTTTCATATGCGATTTATATTAGGAAGTGTAAACTGCATGTTTTCCAAGCAATTTTGCAATGGTATTATGGTAATTAATTTTATGTAAATGTTATTATAGTAATTAATTTCTCCAGGGCCTGCAAACAAACAAAAGAACTCCTTCTTTCATTAAGGATAGGCATATTTATTGTTTCTGGAACATCGCTGTATTGGCAAAACTAGCCTTTATAGTTGGCCTAATTTTCTCTTCTTGTATAACTCTATTCAGTGTTTTTCTGTGTTATGTAGTGATTTGAACTTGGCTTAAGTTTCTCTTTGGGAGCTAGATAAATAAAGTATGTGTTGTATGATCAGCGTGGAAAGTCTGGTAATGCTCTGATGTGCAAAATAAAGTTTTATGTTTCATATGATTAGTGTAGAAACATCAGCCTGTGTACTGATTTGTAAATTATAACTTGTGCACCACAAAATTATTGCCCATGCATCACAAATTGATATCTCTTATGCCCACTATGTTTCTTGTCGTTTGATGGCTTTAAGATGTAGAAATCTTTATCATTTATGGATCTTGAATAATTAAAAGAGAATAACTTCGTCTCTGGACTTTTTTGTTCCAATCCCAATGTACTCCAGTTAAATTCACAACAAATGCCTTAATTTTGATGTGGACCCAGAAAGAATTGGCAAATACGGCCTATATCTACAAGCTGAATCCTAACATACCTGGGAGTGATGTGCCCATTAATGCTTGATGATTTATTCAAATTTGCATTAGATTTTATAGCTGTAGTGCTGCTCCCTATTGCTACTTTCCTAAGTAATATGTTTGTAGTTGCTTGTTTATTTCAAGTCTTGCTCTAGTGCTTGCCTGATAAATGCCTTATCTTGGAATTACGATTGGCACAGATGCATTATTGCTGTTCAGTTTTATTTCTTTGTTTTTGTACCTTAATTTAATATTCAAAATTCAGCGTGCATGAAATTTAGAGAGAGAAGCACTATAAAGTGAATATAGATGCTTATTCTTACGTCTGTTGCGAGGATTTGGGGTAGATCTAGACCTCCACACCTAGAGGAGTTGCTGTTGCTATTGTATCATATGTATGACAAATCTAGCTAGGAAATTTGCATAAATTGGAGTGCCTATATAGGGCATATTTATGGTAGGTATGCTTATAAGCTTCTTTAGCTATCTAAATTTGGTTGCCAAAAGTTTCATCTTCTACTATTTAGTTTGCACAATGCAAATTCGTTGACTATTAATGTTTTGATGTGTGCAGATTAAAATTGTGAATGATGATGGTTTAGTAAGTCTAAAAACAACATGCGTATTATATTTGTACATATCTTAGTATGTGTGTAATCTTCTTGACATGCCCAGCTTGTGAGGGAACCAAACACATACTCAAATTAGGATTAGGTTTTATTTTTAAGGATGTAGGATTTTTGGTTATGGATGGCACCAATTAAGGATATAACGCACTTTGGTCGATACGGAATTACACTAATGACAATTCAACATGATACATGAATTCTCTTTAATGGTTTGTTTACCGCAATCATACAACTGATAAGAACAGAAGAAGAGAGGATAAAACTCAATAATTTTGACAATAGACTGAATGATCCTTACAGTTGTTTGTTACATAAATATTTATGTAAGGTTCTTTTAATAGAAGGGCATAAAAGTAATCAGATGACTTACATAAGGACCTGTAAGCAAAGACATAAATAAGTTGAATAGAACTTAAATGCTGTTAGCTAATAGAATTAAAATCCCACTGGCTAGTAGAACTTAAATTTCTATTGGCTAATAGAATTATTGTTTTTTTGGTTAGTAGAAGACTGATAACTAATAGACTAATTCATAGCGATACATTTAATTATAGACTCATTGATTTGACAATCGAAATTAAAATAAGATAAAACAAATCAAACTAAAGTAAAACAAAATATAAGATGGATGAAATAAAACGGAGGCTTACATAACTTGGTGAACCGGCTCGTCGACCTAGTGAATACCAGCTTGCCAATGGTATTTTGGAACAAACCAGTTTGGTGGTTCTTAGGGAGCCAATAGGCAGATGCATCCTTGTCTGATTTTGTACATTCTGTATATTTGAGTCTCTCTTCTGGCTTGATGGCTATTCGATAACTGGCTTGCCGGTTATAGACTGGCACATGTTTTATGTCTCCTTCTGTGTTAGCTTCTTGCGTGGCGTGCACTGCACAAATTCAATGAGAATCTTTGTAGTAAGACATCATTGAACAGTTTCCTTGATTCCAAAAGCTTCCATGAAACACAATTATAATTAAAAGCTCTTCCCCATCTGGTTCATTGACCAAGATCTGATGAGCAAGGATCCGGAGCTTTTTAGTGCATGCTCTGTTAAGGGTCCCAGATGGTTGATCTTATCACTTCTACCATTTAGTTTGTGCAATGCAATTCTGGCTGTAAAGAAATGCTTTGATGTGCAGATTGAAATTGTGAATTATGATGGTTTAAAGTCTTAAAATGACATGCTCTTGGTATAGTGTGTAATCTTTCCAGTTGCTTCCTGCATTACCTTAGTGAATTTGGGTGTATGGCAGGTGTTGGATCGTGGTGAGAAAATTGAACTTCTAGTTGATAAGTCGGAGAATCTACAGTTCCAGGTATATTCTCTATCTTATTTGTAGAAATTGATGAATTCTTGCTGTGAGGGACTCTTGTTTAAATTGTGCGATTGTGTCATGATCAGGCTGACAGCTTTCATAGGCAAGGCAGGCAACTGCGTAGAAGAATGTGGCTGCAAAATCTTCAGATGAAGCTGATAGTTGGTGGAGCAATTTTTATTATTGTCATCTTGATGTGGCTTGTCATCTGTGGAGGTTTCAGGTGTTAATTGGTGCAAGATGGGTACAATCCAGAATAACTCACCGGTGCTTCTTTACTTGTACATATACTGCACTTTTCTTTCTGTATATGGAGATTTTATGGAATTGATCATTTCATATATTACCCGTGTCTTTTGAAATATGCACCTACCTACATTTCTGTAAGTTAATTTCTGTTCCTGCTTTCATATATATCCAGTGCCTCTGGAGAGTGACTATTTATACTTAATGGAACTTCACTTTTTTTCATTTCTTGCCGTCATAATGAGTGCTGCACGATGTCATTATTTATAAAATTGTGTGGAAGGAGTATGGGTGGTAAACATAAACAATGCTATTTTTTTTATATTCAATTGCAAGATGGATGAAAATGGTACTTAGAAGGCATATGCAACACCACATGGTAATATTGGATGACCTTATGTCTGAAATTGCATGTTTCTAAGTCCTTTTATCATAATTCCAAGCTTCAAGGCATTGTTGAATTGAAGCGGAGTAGCAAACAGGCAAAAGGAAATGGAGCATCAGTCGATGAAATGACAGGCAAAAAGAATTACGATGGTGAAGTTACAACATTTTTCATCAACTTAAATAAGCTTTATGTTCTTATGGGGGTTTGAATTACTGCCAAGCTGGGTTATTTAGATTGTTGGATATTTATTTGTATCCTGTATTTGATGTGTATCTGTAATTTATCTGTATTATAATTATATCGTATTTATTTGATTAGTTTATGAATAAAACTATTAGTTTATTATCGGTATTTGTTTCTTAACTAACATTTATTTAAAAACGATAAAAATATAACGTTAAAATGATCAGAATATGATGAAACAAACAAATCTGCTTGCATCTCCGGCTGATTTTATTCAGTAAAGTTGATAAAGAAGCACAAGTTAGAGACAAAGGTAATAAATTTAACAATTCAGAGTCTGATTAAGTATCATCAGTTTCCTTTGTCCTGCAAACTATGGTCCAAGCGAGCTCAAAACCTTGCACCTTGTGTGATGGCAACGGGAGGGTCGCTTTCGGACTTCGGAGTAAGCCGGTGTGAAGCCCCTGGTTTTTATTAACACATCCGGGCCTCCATTATCCATTAGATGCAGTTCTAACTTATCTAGTTTGCAATTGCAATGGATAAGATCTACTCAGCATATTCGGTTGTCCAATAGCGGTTTGAACACGATGTTTGTTTCTTGGTATATGTCTTATGTCAACTTGAATTTGGTGATCATCCTGTCAGTTTCATGTTATTCTTGTCGCGAAAATAATAAAGATATTTTTACTTATTAGCAAAATGATCCGGTTTAGCTCGAGAACTTATTCTCGTCATCATGATTTGATGTAACATTTACGGAACGCAAGTTATATGCATCAAGAGTGAAAAAAAAAGGATTATTCAAAAAAAGAAAAGAAAAGAAGAAAGATTTTTCCTGTTGCACTTGCCTATCATTTTCTTTTGACATATACAGCAGGTTATTAATTTTCAAAGTTCGTTGAAACTGTGAAAAAAATTCAATAAATAATTTACACCGTGTATATATCTAAATAGTGTGTGGTTGCCGGTTATGTTTTAAAATATGATATGAACGGTAAGAAGTATTGCAGCTTTTATTTTACGTATGATTATGTGTTGAAATATAATAAATATTTATACATCACGTATATATTATATATAACATGTATCATCGTTTGGAGCTTTCTCTAAAACGAGGGGTTGGATGAGAAAATAATTTGGATGCCTACTGTACTTGCATCTTTTATCAATCTTTTCATATATAGAAAATTAGGATTTTGGTTAAAAAATTATTATATCTTCGTATAAGTTAACTTTTCGTTCTCGCTCGATGGAAGATGTGTAATGTGAATTTTGATCTGTAATTGGAAAAATAAACACTCAAATAGAAATTTTCTTTAGCTATTTTATTTTAGCTAAATTTGAAATGATCATTGAGTGAGTTTTCAGCCTGTTAACATTAGGTTCCTTTTTTTCTTTAAAATATTATTATAAGCTTGAATAAAAAATAAGACTCATGATTAACGTTGATTCGATTTTAATTTACTTAAAGTACAATTATGATAGATGAGCTGATCCATTCCTTAAAACTCCATGTACATGCGTGTTTTTAAAACTGTAAGGAGTGAAAGGTCTTTTTAATATTTTTACAAAAAATAATTACTCAAATAGAATTTATAATAACTTACTTAAGAAAATAGACTCTCCAATTCGTATCTTAAAAATGGGAGATATCAATGTGAAAAAAAATAAAAAATCACACGTAGAAAGTGCAAGATGTGGAGAATTGCACTTGAGAAATGCGCATTATGTTGTAAAGAAATCTCGCATATGTCAGATACGAGTAACAAACCCATGTAATTCGCATTTCAAACGTACGAGTCCCATGCATTGACTTAAAAAGCATCCTAAACATTAAATTTGATGGACTTTTATAATTATTTTTTTAAGCTATTTTGAAATTATTTCAAAAGAAATCCAAATTGACAAAAAGTCAAATATAAGTTCAACATACTTTTTGTTCTTTTGCCAATTATAATATGCTATAGTTTTTGAGCAAGAAAAAAAGTAATATGGCAAGAATGAAATGGAATAGAATTGAATTGATTGAATAAAAAAATGATAAATCCATCTATGTTTGGATATATTTACGATGTGATATGTAATGAAATGATTATCTAATAAGATTTATTAAAATACCTTTCTTATTAAATGCATATAATAAATATGTATAGGATAAAAATTAATTAAAAAATAACCAAACATATACATGCATTTATATATATATATATATATTATAGGTATGTAATCGCAAGTTTTGCCTTTGAGAAAGTGGAATCGAAATTCCCTATAGAAGCTGAAATCGTTAATTCTAAAGAATCGTGATTTCGGTTTTTAAAAATGCTTCTTAATATTAGGAGAGGAAATAGAAGCCACAATCGTGATTCCATTCCAGTTGGTTCTTGCGTACCAAAAGTGCTATAAGGGTTTATTGGATTGTCTTATCTGCATCTATATCCTATATGTATCTGATTTATTTATGAATAAAATTTTTTTATTTTTATTTTTATTTGTTTTTAATAAATAGTTTATTTGAAAACGATAAAAATAAAACATTAAAACGATATAAAAATGAGAATACATCTAAATCAATTTTATTGAAAACTGATAAACATTTTTGTATGTGAACAATTTTACAGCCTAATAATAACATGGGTTTTTCAGATAAAAAATACCGAGTTTGGAATCTTTCTTTCCGTTTCAATAAAAAAAAAAAGAAAAAGAAAAGAGAGGAAAACATGGCTCGTAAATCCTAGTCCGATAATCTCAATCATACAAATGTTATGGAATTATATTTAAACAAATATTGAGTGGAAAAATGTGTAATTTCGGTTGTAATTTTTAATCTTGTCTACTCCGTCTAAAGACTAGGGCAAATTGTGGTTGCTGACCCCACCCCGGGACAGAGGACTCGTGATTCCTTTCCACGTGTACAGCAATCCCTAAATCTAAGCTAGCCTACTTGGTCTACTCCATATGTGTGTGTATATATATAAACTATGCAAAACAATCTAAAAACTTCCACAGAAACCACCAAGCATAATCATACAGATATTTGGAGGAAAATGATGAGCATGAGATGTACAGTGAGAGCTGGACGAGGGAGCTTGACTCGGTTCATGGACTCAACTCGGGGTGCCACTACTCGCTACTTTAGCGACAAAAGCAGGGTTCTCAGCGAAGAAGAACGTGCTGCTGAGAACGTCTACATCCAGGTCTCCCCTCCCCTTTCCTCCTCCTCGTTCTTCCTTTTAAAATTTGCAAATGCATCTTCAATCTATTGGTCCGAGAAAGATCCTTTAAAGTCAGGACCTTTTTTTCACTCCCTGAACCGTCGCTAAATCTTGTAACTTTTTGGGTTCTGAGTATTGATTTCGGATTGTTTGCATATTTTCGAAATTAAACGCGTTGAAGTCAACCTCTTATCCCTAATTGACCGATTTACTCGTTTTACTGAAGAAACATGAGAACATGGTGTAAAGAAGTATCCAATAGGACCTTTTGAAACATGAGGTTTTTTCTTTTTTTTTTTTTTTGTCGTTATTACATCATCTGTTTGCGAGATCTCTAGGCATTCTTGGATTGAGTTCTGCTGACCCTTTGTTTTGGTTGCTGATTTTGTAGAAAATGGAGAAAGAGAAGATGGAGAAAATGCAGAAAAAAGCTGAAAAAGAAAAGGCCGAGAGAGAAAAGCAGGGTGGTGACAAGGTAAGGATAACATTTTATCTTTTCTCCCGTTTTGTGCTTCTCTTTCCATATACGGTTTTTATGAATTCCTGGTTTAGTTTTATTGTTTTTATTATGGATAGTATTTTGATTCGAGCATTCCATGATGAGTTAAATACTATGTTTAGCATTGTAAGACGAGTTGCAATCAATATTGCTTGATAGCATTTGCTTTGAATAGGTTTATGGGATTAGACAGATCAAAACTCTAGCATCTTGTTTGGTTCCCAAAATAAGTATGGGGTTGGACAAAAACCTCATTAAATGGAAACACTAATCTTGTCCCTACACAGAAGGAAAGGTTCCCAGAAAACCTCTAAAATAATTATCTCATTTTCTAAAAAGGCATGCACCAGACACGATACACGAGTTTGTATGCTGTGTTGCTGGTAACTTAATGCTGTCTTATTTTGTATAAATAAATTGGAAATCATTGCTGAACATACTTTCTTTTTCATTCATTTGCTTGTAGATGCCTTGTTTTTGGTGTTGATTATGTAAGACCTGAGTAAACAGATCTTCAGGATATCTTTTCGTCCACTTTGAGTGCATCTTAAAAAATGATGCGAATTGTGGCCCTCGATGGTGTTTGGCTGCATAATATAATTTATGCTACCCTGTAAGAGGATCATGTGTATGAACATTGATATGCATGTTCATTGATCAATCCTTGGCCCAGGGCTGATGTCTGTACTCTATATAAAATTATATGGGCATTGCTGTTTCATAAGCTTGATACTTCTTTCTAAACCGATGAATTCAAATTTTAAAGAAAGGCTCTTTGATCTTTGCATATGAAATCTAAGGTGGATGTGGTTTATATGAGGGCATTCCATGTTGAAGTGGTCTGTAACAACAATCTGTTGCTCACAAGGACAGAAATGCAGCTATCTACCAGCAGTAAACAGCAGTTATAAGTCATCTCCCATTAAGTAATTTTTCAACCGCTCAGGTTCAACTAAATATATTTCTTCGCATAAAGTAAAAGACGCCATATGTGCTAAGTCAATTATGGTGTACAACTAGACTTGAATGGTTATAAGGTACAGGGATGGGGAATATCACTGTTAGCTGCAGTAATATGATATTATCACATGTAAATATGTATATTGCTGGCAAGAGGGCGATTGCAAGGAAAATGCTGGGTTACATGTCAAAGTGCCAAAGACTATTGGAACTGTTAGTTCTTTCATTCTCATCTCTAAAAACCAGATTGCTTCTTGGGATCCAATTGATCGGCAGTGTTTGATCTGGAATGATCAGGTTAGTCACCGGTGGTGAGATTGGCATGTCTAAGACTCTAAGTCAGCTTCTCTATATGCTTTTCAATTTTTCAAGCAATATGTGCTGGCTTGTACTGCAGACGACTGATGTAATGAAAGAGTGAGCTGGAAGCTGTTATATAGACATCAAAGGAAATAATTTCAAAATTTTTATGTCTAGGTATTGTATGGATTTGCAGACTTTCAATTGCACTCCTGGATTTGGTATCACGCCATATGAAAAGGCTCAGATTTATGTACTTCTTGGTGCGGAAGCATAGATTAAGCATAGGATATGGTCATGGACACTCAACAAATAGCTGTAACTTTTCCTTTTTACGCTTTTTGGCAATCAATTGTCTAATCTCCATCATAACGTATCCTTTTCTAGTTTCCCTTAAATCCATTATGTCAGTGCATCTTGTGAAACTGAAAGTAATTGTAGTTTATGTTCTTTTGTAGTTATTGCTGCAGGGTTATCTTACTTCTTTCTTGTCCTTTCTACAGAAATCTGAAGAAGGTCATAGTGCGTGAGAAGTCCCAAGTGGCACTGATCAAACTGGTCTGTCTATTAACTTTCTAGAATAAATGTGACTGGGTTCCTGATAGGAGTTGTTCCTTGTATATTGTGGTTTCCTTGTTAATATCTTGAACGGTATGTGGTTTTTATGGCTTAAAACATGTGGGAAATGCAAATGCGACTCTCTATGAAAGAGGTCGCTTTCAGACATATATTAAAATTGTCTTGCTTTATTGGCTCTGTATTCCATGTCTTTAGAAATTCTTAAGAAATCTGATTCAACTCTCTGATAATTAAAAAAAAAAAAAAAGGGAAATACGAGTGGGTTTAATAGATTTTGCAAAAATGATTGAACATAGACGCCCCTATCTTAATTTTCTGTAAGGGAACACATCAATTATTTATATCTTTTCTTGAAGTTATGGGCACCGGCTGTGGGAAACTGCTCAACGTCCCAACACAGCCCCTTTTCTATCAACAGGATTTTCATCAATATTCTTTTATAACGCCAAATATCATTGGTTTTCTCATTTGTAAAAATTATCGTCTGAACTGAACTCTTATCACTAGGGTGTGAAAGTGAAATACTCTCAAACAAGGAAAGATTCATCTGAGGATGGACTTATTTTGCTGCATTGACATAAGGTCTTTCACTTCTCATACATCAAGTAGAGGCACTTCAGGAGATAAACTTGCAACCAGTAAATAAGCTGAGAAATAGCTGATGTGTATTGCCGTTAATTCAATATGTTGCCAATTCAAAACATAAAATGCTAAGGTGTATGACAAGAATTAGCTTGTTATTGATAAGTCCGGAGCTCTTCTGCCTAGGCTTTTAAGCCTAGCCTTGAGCTTTTGGATAGTGGGGACATCTGTCCTGAAGGAGTTAGCCAAGACCCCATCATCAATGCCAGTTTCAAAGAAAGTTGCGGGAAGTGAGACAGTACCTGCACTTGCACTGCCAAAAGCAGAAGGAGCAGTTGCAAAGTCATTGGCATCACAATTAAATTGATAGTGAACAAGGCCTTTAGGGAACACAAACATGTCACCAGCCTGGAGTGTCTGAGTAAAGAACTTGTTGGCTGTGCAACAAAACCTACTTCGAGTGTCCCATGGAAGAGGTAAAGCAGCTCAGCTGTGCGGGGATGACCGTGGGAAGTATTGACAGAGCCTGCTGGATATTCAAGGATGGCATATGAAACACTGCCCATTGAGAGCAGGGAATTCAGCTGTGGTTGCTTTTCGTGCTGTAAAAGTTGAGGGAGTGTAGTTATTGACGAATGCTCTCATTCCAGTGTATGTGAAGAAGTTTCCATCAACATTTGTGACATTTGGTGGGACTAGAAAGTCTGAGAGAGTGTCTGGATCAGAAGCACTCGCCAATTGGGAAATCAATAAGGTAGACGCTACTGCAAAGAAAATTCGTGTCTGACAATAGCAAAAGCCATGTCTTAAGTTGATTCAAACACCAAAGTGAACTTTCTTCGAATTGGATCGAAGTGTCTCTTGTTGTTGGTTCCTTAGCACAAACTGCTGCTATATTTATAGAAGAAAAGATAAGGGGTGAGGAATAGTTTGATCATAGGTGAAACTTAGAAGATGACAGCCATTTGACAATAATATCTGGAATTACAAGTATATTCAATGGTGAAACAAGAGATTTCCAATTTATTTGTGTCTTTCATGAAGTTTGCTGAGTGAAAGAGAACAAAAAGATTCAATAGCTTTCTTGGAAACAACTCTAGATAAAGAGAATTATGGACAATAACCAACTTCCCTGTCACCGTGTTTCTTCAGGTCAAACTTCCTAGTATCAAGAACCGGTCCATAATCGAGTGACTCTGCATGAATGACAAGAAAAATTCTCACAGGAAAAGCATTTTAAGATTCTTCTTATACATGGCTAGAAGCAGGGGCAACATCCCCTGGACAGAGGACAGGCCTCAAGATTGTAAAACCTATTGTGAAGTTAAAGTTTGGAGTAAATGGTTGAAATTAGTGCGAAGCTGCGGAGTGGGGCTGAAGTTTGATCTGACCAAAAGAGATGGTTGAATTTTACTGGTTCATAATTTACCGATGTTGGTGGCTGTTTTCAAGTAGTAGATATGATGATTCACACCATAACAGAGGCATTTTACATTAGGAAACAATTTGGAAACAAGTATAGTAAAAACCGTATTAACTCTAAGCGATCTAAATAGTTTATAAGCATATTTCATTTGCACAAATGAGCTGTTGCTATCACAATTTACGTACATGTGATGTGATTGTGAGTTTACACTTGTAGAGGAATTGAATTATTAGTAAGTTCCTGATCATGACTTATTTGAAACGGTTAAAGTAATAATTAAGACGTAAATTCACCATATAAACTTGCATGGCTTCGGGCACCTGTCCTTTATAGCACTTAGCTTTCATGGTAACGTTGTATATTTCTTTATTCTTATTTTTTTATTTTATTTTTTTAGGATAAATGTTAAATTAAGTACTTGAACTTTGCATGAATTTGATTTTGTTATCTAGATGTCAATTTAATATTAACCAAACTTTTTGTAATTATGTTTATTATCTTTCTACTATCTTTTGCTTTGTTTGCTACGTCAACAAATGGAGTAAATAGCATTATATGAACAAATACATAGTAAAAATAGTTATAAAATGTTTAATTAAGTATTAAATTAACTGTTTTAAAGTTCATGTACCAAATAGAATTTTGGTACGAAGTTCAAGTACCAAATTTGTCATTTCCTATTATTTTACAACACCTTTTGAAGATTGTTTTACGTAAATTTGTGTTCGTATATTATGAAATAATTTGATTTAATAATTATTATGTTTTATATTTTGTTACACCACTGTATTTAATTTTTCACATACATGTCACAGGTACACATCTACCAACTGTTTGAAACAATAGCCTTCACCATTCTTTCCCACGTAAAAAAAAATTCTTGTAATAATAATAATAATCATCATCATCTTCAATCTCTACTTGAACTCAACTAAGGAAAATGCCTCAACTCATATGTAAGGGTAACTTTAGCTCAACTTGTGGCATGCTAGTAATTAACGTATCACAATGAACAACTTGGATATTTTTAGCTTGACTTGAATACCTACGCATGGACTCGAGTAGCTTGCAATAACTGCCAATTTGAATAGCTTGCAATTTCTTAACCATGGCCTTATATTTCCTTTCCTTTCCTTTCCTCTCCTCTCTCCTCTTGAGATGTACAATTGTGAGGTGACTTCGCTCCCACTTTCTTTCATCAGTGATGTTATAATCCCGCTATATTGGTATGACATTAAGACTCCTGCTTAGGCACTATCGCCCCATGGGTGCTCTTGTTACGATCGTCTTCTTGATGTCTTGGTCAAAAGGACAAAAAAAAAAAAAAAAAAAAAAGTCGATACTTAGTTCTCCTGACTGGAGAGGCCTCTTTAAAATTGTTGTTTCCTAGAAAGATTTCTGAATTTACTTCCCAGCGAACGTTCTGAAAGACATACAATTAAGTCTAGTAATTGCTTTGTTTCCACTTTAGAATGTTACAAGATTCCCTTTGATGTTGTAGTGTCCAATTCCTGTTTTTCCTAAGCTGGCAATGATTTTTAGCTATTATTTTCTCCATCCTATTTTTCATCTTATAAAGCAGCATACCATGTTGACAAACTCCAAGGTTTAAGATTAGTTTCAATCCAAGTAGTGGGAGAGGTACACTTTTAATATCGTCTATCAACTCCATCCATGGCTTTAACTTCAGCAAGATGTGATATTTTCTTGGCAATTGTCCTTACCTTGTCAATTTCCCAGTTTGCAAATGCGGGCGATCCCGATGTCCTCACTGACTTTGTAGTTCCAACAAATGTTACTCACCTTGATAGCAATGAATTACAGTAGAAGATCTCAACATTTAAGGATAAGTTCATTTAAGGTTCCAATATTTTGAGTAGTTAAAAAGAAATCCTAATATTTAGGATAAGTTAATTTAAGATTTTAACTTTTGAAGAAGTGAGTCAATTTAGGTCCCTAAAGACACGTGTCAATTGGAGACTCAAATTGATCCACTTCTTCAAACGTTGGGACCTTCAATTAACTTATTTCGAAATGTTGAGATATTTTTTTACCACTCGAAACATTAAGACCTTAAATCAATTTATCTTCAAACATTATGATCTTTTGATATAATTTACTCTAAGGGATCTTCTGGTATAATTTATCTTTTCACATACATAACCATGTGATCACTCAATTATAATTTCGATGTTCATAAGTTTCAAGTACTTAAAGCTAGCGTGGCCGAATTCCCTGCTTTAGATGGACAGTGCGTTTCTATTTCTGTCCTTTGATTTCCGGCTGGCTCCGCCATCCCCCTTCACATCCATCCCCGTGCAGCAGAGCTGTTGTTCCTCCTCTATGGAACCCTCGAGGTTGGTTTTGTCGATAGTGCTAACAAGCTCTACGCTAAAACCCTCCAGACTGGTGATATGTTTGTGTTTCCAAAGGACTTTGTAGTTCCTTAATTTTACATAATCTGATTATAATAATAACTAAAAATATAATATAGAATCATAAAGAATTATAATAAAAAGTAGCAAACATCACATCCAATTTTTCACGATTTAAAATTATTAAATATGAACCAATTTAATTATAGATAGAAAAATTAGAATCCTTTTCGACAAAATTTCAAAATGTAACTACTATAACCTTAAACAATCAGTGATAGATGATAAATTGATCGTTATTGTAAACTTCAAAATCCTTGTACCTTAAGTTTAGTGATTGCAAAAAAAAAAAATAAATAAATAAATAAAATTCTACACTAGTTAAATAATGATATGATAAATTCCAAATTATTCCTAATGTTTTTAAAACTCTAAGTAGCATTAGAAAATTTTAGATTATTAATTATTAAAATAAATAATTCTTAGGACATGATTATGCAACATGAGTCAATAACTCAACAAGTAATCATAGTTGACCTTAGATTTCAATTACAATAAAAAACGATTAAATTTTAGAATCTACTGATTATGAAAAGATAGTTTAAAGATAAATCACTAGAATTATAGAATACGCGATAAGATGAAAAACTAATCAATATCTAAGAATTTAAGCCTTAACTAAATATTTGAAATACACCAATATTTTAGTTAGAAAATCTAAGCCTATCGAGACTAAAATCCTAATTTAATCTTGTAATCCCAAGAATTTTTATAACTAGTAAAATGAATAGAGTAGTAAATGTAGAATAGATATTAAACTTATGACCCAATAAAAATCCTAAATGAAACTATAAGTGATAGTGATCTCATTTATAGTTTAAAAACCCAAATAGAAAATTCTTTGATTTTAATTGATATCAAAGACATGATTTCGTATCTTGAGTCAATAACTCAAAATATAATTAAAAATAGCTCTACATTTGAAACCTATAAAAGACAACCTCGTTATAAAATTTATTGACTATAAAATGATAACTAAAAGATGAACCACTAGGGTTATAAATGCACAATAAAAAAATGAAAACAGACTCATAACTAATAATTTAGACTTCAAATAAACATTTGGATCGCACAATTGATCTAGTTAGAAAATTTGGAGTCTATAGGCACTAAAACTCTAATTTGACCTGTTGGGCTAGAAAACTTTAATTGCATAAGATAGAACTCTAAAATTATTAAATCACGTAAACTTTAAACTCAAGATTTGAACTCATAAAAAATCTAGAGATTTTGTAAAAGTTTTAGATAAACTTTTGTAGATAAAACTCCTACATAACTTATATTTAAATAAACATATGACTTAGAAAATACAAGAAAACTTAGATATTTTAATATACATTTATATTACTAAATTTTACATGTAACATACGGTGGTTTAGGCTTGGAGCTTCAGCTGCTACTGTTGGGAAGAAAATCACGTTAGCACATCCCAATATGTGCAATTTGAACAACTCAAAGTCAAAATGAATAGGACATGAGAGCTAATGAGAATTTCCCAACTAAGCAAGCATTAAACGAGCCAAATCACAAGCTGTAAAAATGGCTCAATTTTCGTCCAAGAATTTCCGTGAGTTGCAGCAGACAAGGCGACAAACAACCAACAAGAATTTGTAGCTCGTAATCTCCACTGATCATAGCTTAGAAAGATAGGAATTTCTAGCTCACAATGGTTGAAATCTTGACCACATAAGCTCCAATGAAAACACTCTAAATAGACACATGGATGGTTGAATTTTGACTCACAAAATTTGCAAATTTTGTATACAAACAACCGACATTAAACCACTAAAAATTTCAGACGAGGAACAAACTTACAACCTCCATAATTCATGTTCTCAAACAGCACACATTCCCATCGAAAATCCACCAACTTGTACACAAAAATAATAGCCATAAATGAGCATAATTAACAAGCCAACAAACACATTATTACCCCTTCATTTGACCCACCAAAGTTGCTAAATAAACACATAAACAACCAACATATAAGCTGTAGAAATTCGGATGAAAAACAAACACCAAATAGCCTCATTTCACGTCCAAACATAGCCCACTTGCATCACTTTACAACCCATGTTTGATATATATAAATAAGTAGTTATTAGCTAACAAACAAGATTATTTACTTCTCAACATTTGATACAAAAATCAGATCTAAAAACAAAACGAATAGCCTCATCTTCTTCTCCAAAAACATCACCATGATAGCTTAAAGAAGAAAAGCAAAACGGAGCATCATAGCCCTTGTATTTCTTATCTTGATCTATAATGAAAGCTCTACTCAACAACAACATAAAACACAACAATTAAACCACCTTTCACGTTACAAACAGTAGCAAGATACCAAAGAAAAATAGCTTCTGTTTTTCCTTAGTTCCACCATGAATTATCAAGGTTTTAAGAAACAAGAACTAGAGATAAGGATGATATTGGCTTAGTTAATTTATTTCAAAATTTATCACTACTCATTCCATTATCTCCTAACATAGGTTTCAGTCCACAACAACGAGGAGAAGCTAGTTACATTTCACCATTCAACCAAGGTAAAAATCATACCAACTTGGAGTCTCTATTGTGTTCAAGTATAGGAATTAGGAAGTTGATAAATTGAGTTGATTTGGAGGAGTATTTATGTTTAGTTGAATAGATGATTATCTTGTGAAGTTAACAAGATGAGATATCTTTGTGTTGATGAATCTTGGCTGTCTAGAAATAGGAAAAACGTCAACTTACAAATTTAGAACTCTAAAGCTTAAGAAATTGGGATCTTAAGAAGGAAGAACCAAAACTATGTTTAGATTATAACAAAACTAACTTAGACTTTGCTAAATGCATCTAAGACATGGCTCTTGAAGAAGAAATTTAGCAAAAGAGGCCTTAGAAACATACCAAGGAAGTTCAAAACTAAGATTACAACATGAACAATTTCCTAGAACTAAGTAAAGATCTAAAACAGCCCATCCCTCCCTTCAGCACAAGCCATGCAGAAGGAGGGGTAGAAAGCAAATTGAGTCATCCCTCCCCTGAGCACTAGCAGTACAAAAGGCGGGAAGAATACAGACCAGTATTCCCTCCTTTCAGCACAGCCCCTATAGCCGCTAGTGAAAAATTTAAAATTTCATTTTTTTTAATTTTAACACGAAAATTAAATTAAACTTTTAAGGATAAAATCCACATATCGTGGTTATATGTTTATTAAAAATAAATAGATAAGATAAATAATAATTAATTTAAATTTAATAAATCTTAATTTACATTGGTATGTATATATATCTAATTCCATTAACTTACATATATGTTAAACGAATGTTTAAAGGACTAGATACTAGAAAATGACCTTAAATAATGAAAATATTGGCTTAAAAAGACAGATAATGTTGACAAATCAAGTAAATGATAAAGAAAATTTCCTTATCAATGTAGGCATTAAGGAATGCAAATAGAAATAAATTCTAATACAATGATTCCCTTAAATATAGATAAATACACGAATTAGAAACAATAGAGACACGATGAAAATATAAATAACTAGCATACGACACACCCGCATTGTATAAGTGTAAAAATTAAATAAGAAAATTGATAAAGTCATATTTTATACACTTTCCATTAAGCAATTTGTGTATATTCATTATTTATTTTTATTAAATATTGCAAGAAATGGTACTTGGACATGTTTAAATTGATGTTTCAGGTTTTAAAAGAAAATGGAAAGCAAGTACATGAATTATAAGGAGCTTTGAGCAAGAATGGTTTAAGAATAGAGCAAACATTGCCCAATGAAGAACCAACACATCCAAGCAACAAGAAAAATCACCCAGGCTTTGTTTTTACAATGTACGCTGGCAACCTATAGATCAATGCCTCGTGCGTTGAGGCGGCTTTCCACGATCACAAAACCAAAATCTTTAACACTGGCTCCAACACCGCCAGTATAGAAGAAGAATTTGGACGGCTTCTGCAATTTGCAATTTATGTCGGCAAATGAAGAACCAAAGCCGCCAGCGTTAGACCGGTGTTGGATGATCATAGAATGCAATTCCTTAACATTGTCTTCAACACCACTAGTGCACAATTGATGAATTTTCTACACTGCCTTGTACGCTACCGACGACATGATGTAACTGCCGGTGTATAATGTAGCAGTTCAAGTTTTTGTGTTGTTTCTTTATATATATGAGGGCTCTGTTTTGTATAAGAGAGGGAGGACGAAAGAAAAATAGAGAAGTTTAGATTAGATTAGAGATTTCATATCATGGTGTTAGAGAGTTGTTCCGGATTCAAAGTATAGAGATTGTGAAGCCTTGTAATCGTGTTGAACGAATTGTTTTTGCAATTGACGATCTTTGCAATTAAATTGGTGATATATGATCTTTTTATTGTTATATGCAATGCAATTTACTGATATTGTTGTTTATAATGAGTTCATTTCCAAAAACTATTTTGTCATGTGATTTTATATCCATGATGTGCTAGATTTTCTCTGTGGGAATTGGACGAAACATTAAGATTGCTAATATGACAATTGGAGTTGTGTTATCTGATTTTTAAAAATGTGGAATATTCATATTGAGTTCCTATTATAAATTTAATTTCTGATTGGAATTAGGTTAATGAGAATCATAATTACTCGGAAGAGAAATTAGGATTCAAAGGAATTCATGAGTTGTAGAAGCAGAGTGATTTAATCTGATTTAGGAATTATTATAGTGATTCATGCAATGTTTTTAATTTAATTTCTTACTAAGGGATTAGGGGAAATTGATTTAGGGCAATAGACAATTACAGAATTGGAAAATTTATGATTATAATTTCGATTCCATTGATAATTTGTTTAGCGGAAGCTAATGAATTATTTTGTGGTTGAAAAGATTTTAAAACTTCAATATGGGTTTTAGGTCTTTGATAATTTCATATGAATTTCCATAAACCTAAGAGTTAATATAGCATGATTGTAGTTTGATTAGCAGGATTAGGGTCGATTCTGTTTTCCCACTCTCAATCATTATACAACTTTTAAAAGCAATCTCTCTTTGATTTTTAGCTATAGTTAGAATTTAGATCTTTTAGTTGTTAAGTAGTTAATTCTATTTAAAAGCGATTGCCTAATATTAGTATAAGCTAATACAAGTTTAGTAGTTAATTGGTCCTCGTGGGAACGATACTTGACTCATCTCTGCATTACTTGATTCGACCTAGTACACTTGCTGGTAGCATTTGCATTTATTTTCATTTGTACATTCTTAGCGAATAAAAAATGAACTTCTAAAATGAACAATATAGTTGAAGTTGATTACATACAAGATCGGTAGATGAAGGAAGAAACTTGAAACATTGCATAAATTGCATAAAATACATAAAAAAGAAATCAAGAGATTAATGAAATAACACTCTAATATACTGTAAATATTTATTACGAAGTTTATAACACATGAATCATAATCACAATTATTTTGCTTCATTAAAAACGTAGCCATATTGTAATCCCATTGATTTTTCATAACCTGATTATAATAAATATTATAAATAAAATGTAGAATCATGAAAGAACTATAATAAAAATATCAGAAATCACTCAAAATTTTTCGCGATTTAAATTTTAAGTATAAACAAATTAGAATAAAGAATATTTATCACTAAGACTTTAAAAGTTCATAATATTCGAAATAAAGAATAAAGAAAACTATTTAATATTTAAGAACCTAAGTTTTAATATTCGTAAAATATTAATACCTTTAAGTTAAATAATTCTGAGTCTATAGAAACTAAAATTCTTATCTAATTTAGTAACTTATAATTAGTAAAAAGAACCAAGTAACAAATATAAAAATTTATCTAATAAAAACTCTAAAATAAATTTATAAATAGCAATGAATTTATATGTAATTTCAAAACTTATAAATTTATAATAAAGTCAAATTAAGGGTGATATAATCATTAATTTATCAAAATACCATTAAACAAAACTTTTAAACAGATACAATATAATTTACGATAGCAAGTATAAAAACTAAAAAGTAAAAGTATTAAAATAAAGATTCTATATATACTATCGTATTCAAAATATTTAATATCGTTAATACGTAAATTTTTATCCAAAAATATTATCAAATCAATATTTATCATAGTGTCATTTGGATCCACAAAATTAATTTTTTTTCACAAGTTTATATTTTTCCTCATTCCTTACATATTTATTGGTTATAGATTTATCATCTTCTTTTTATTTTTGCATTTCCATTCATCCTAACTCACATACATTTTTTTCATTACGTTTTACGTTTTTTATTGTTTTCATTTGAAACTTTCCCTGGACGGGACAAATTTCAAGCAAAAAGCGAAAATCCAAACACATATACACAAATCTTTAATAAAAATTCTATGTATACCATAGTGTTCAGAATATTTAATAACGCGAATGTGAAATTTTTCATCTAAAAATATTACCGAATCAGTATTTAGTATACATACCACCTAAACCCGCAAAATTGATTTTTTTTCACAAGTTCATGTTTTTACCCCCTCCTTATACATTTGTTGGTTATAAATTTATCATATCCTCTTTGTTTTTGTATCTCCATTTATCGTATCTACCTTACTTTTTTTTTTTTTTATTTCTCTTCATGTTATCTCTTGAACAAATGTGATGCAAACTTGTAAATTTACAGTTGATTTTCCTTAGAGAAGTTGTAGCCGAAATACACCTCAACTTGATCAAATAATACACGTTTAAAGTCAAGAAAAACAATGACCCAAACCAATCCAAATTAGCCAAATCAGCAAGGATAATTAATGCATAAGAAATCATGTAAAGCAAATTGCATTTCGGTGGAGAATTTTCTTGAATACTCAAGTTGCAGCTGCCCCTCTCTTCTTCATCTATATATATATAAGACTACTAATGAACTACAAGCCAAAACTCTTAAGTTATACCAAACCATCAGCCAATAAACCAACTAAATTCGTCCAACAAAACTCCACAAAACATACAACAAATGCAACTCCAATAAAACAACTCCAAACAAACTCCATTAAAACAATTTTAGAAGCTTGGAAAGTGAAGACAAGGTAAGTTGATTCACTTTAACTTGTTTAAAATGGTTAAAAAAATGATCTTGAACAATGTGTCTATACATCTAGGGTTGAAACAAGCTTTGGAAGAAGGATTAAGATTATCAGACACGTCTAAACAAGGTAATATCTCATCCTAAAACTCCACATATATGTAGAAGTTAGGAAATCATAGAGTTTGATGATTATAGGATGTTATATGAATTGATATATTACGTATGATACATATAAAGTATGGAAAAATACTTGGAAAGAGTTTAAACACAAGTATAATATATAAATGAATTAAGAAAAGTAAGTTTGAAACAGAAGAAAAATGAAGAAGATGATGAACAGTGTAAACGCCGTCCCTACGCCGGCAGCTTATTCCCCAAACGCTGGCGGCTTAAAGGGTTAAGCCGACAGTGTATAAATGGCGTAGTCTGGAATAGAGGCTAAGTAAACGTTGAAACACGAAATTTTTATACAAACGCCGGCCTCTGGAATTCAAAGCCAGCGACGTACACTCCAAAGCTAGCGGTGTTCGTTGAACACTAGTAGCCTTTGAGTTAGCGTACGCTAGTGTTTGAATAAAATAAAAATTTATGCAAACGCCAGCATCTGGGAATCAATGCCGGCGGCGTTTGATGCCGGTGTACATGCAAAATATTCCAGATCAAGTTTGTTCATCCGAAATCAGTAGATATATTATATTATATTATATTATATTTAAATATACATATATATGCAATGAAGAAGAATAGTATATAATAAAAAAAATGATTACAATACTAAAAAAGGAAATGATAAAGCGTGACAAATGTAATTTAGCAACTCCTAAAATTATTAAAAAATATCAATTACAATATTATTGCTAATATTAATATATTGTACAAATAGAAATGAATTATAAATATTCTAAACAATTATCTAGAATAGATATATAAGAATGGAAAAATTTAATAAGTTAAAATTATGAATAATGCGATTTCCAAAAATAAAAAAATAAATACATAAAGTAGATTAAGAGGAACACGACAAGATTGAATGATAGGAAATAAATATTAGATACTACAAATTAAAAAACAGTCTAAAATTGATAATAACAATAATAATGAAATATCGGTTTATTGAGAATGAGTTCTATGACTACTCAATAAAAATATTTAATATCAAATAAGATCAAGAGAAACAAGATGAAAATAAATAATTAGAAAAAGGAATTTGTTGCTATAACCGGTCAAGCTAAAGGATGATATAAAATGATAATAATAATCGTAATAAACTACTTAGTATAAACTCCATAATTATCCGATAAAAATAAAATATAAAATATTCTAAGATCAAGAAAAGCAAAATAAAAATAAATAATAAATAGTTAATATTCTTTACTATAAAAAGGACCAATACATGTAATAGAAATTAAATTAAATATTAAGATAGGACATTTAGACAATCATAAAAGTTCAATTGTGTTATTTACATTATCTTAATAAGTATTTTGTTTTAATAAGTAATAATGAATCATAAATAACATAAATAGAGTTAATATATAATTATTCTACTAAGTAAAATCATATTAAGTTGATTAAGCTAATTAAAGTAAATATAGTAATAGAATTAGGAGATTAGTTTCAATCAATTTGACTTAGATTAATATACTGGGTAAAACCATAAAAAGAAAGGAGTACGTAATTTCTAAAATACATTTAAATTAGAATTAGTGTAACTTATAGTATAAGTTATACCATAATTAATATGGTGAACATGTTGTTTCAAATATCTTATTTTCAAAAATAATAAAAGAATAGATTAGTTGAATATTAAATATCTGTTATTTCATTTTCATAGGAAAAATAGATCAATTCTTGAATTTCCAATAGCTTATACAACAATTTAGCGAGGACCACAGGTGAGGGAATTCTAATGATCTACTATTTGCTTGTGATTGCTATTGCTTGCTGATATGTTGATTGTATTGCTTGTATGTGGAATGATTGATTGAAGTGAGTGCTATCATCTGCATGATCACCTAAATAAATGGATAAAGATAATAATTCGACCAAACTAATTAGATATACTCATCGCATGTGCTTGATCCTTGTAGGAAATGTCCTGAATTTGAAATCAAAAGTATTTTGAAATGTATTTTTAAAGAAATCTGATTTGGGATATTCCAAGTTGCTTTTATATCCTTTGAAAAGGATGAATCTATACTAAAAGAGTTTATGAGATAAACATGGGACATTTCTGAGTATTATTGTGACAGTGGATGTTGCTCGAGTCGGGGTCCATTGGTCACGTGGCGATAGATGTTACCTGAGTTGGGGTCTATCTGCCGGATTCACCTTTAGTAGGTGATGGTCAGTATTGGCAGTAGATGTTACCTGAGTCGGGGTCTACTTGCTTGATTCACCATAAATTGGTGATAGTTAGTGAAGACCGCCATTAAATTGGCATTATATAAATTTAAATATTAACCAGCGTATATCACGTGAACACGTTGGGAATATTTGTTGTTACCAATGGTGTTTAAGCATTGGGTAAATCTGGATGGATGCTACCACCGGACAACCTCGTGCGAGTAAAGCAAGGTATCCCATGCGGGTAAGTATGGGAGACAACTGAAATGTAGACAGGTAAATCTACATCGTCTATGGATCTGGACTCCCATAGATGTGTTGCTTGCATTCATCACATATACATTCATATTGTGTGTAGATAGATTTGCATGAATACATAATTAATGTTTCATAACTTGCGTAACCAGTAGTAGTGAGGGATGAACTCACTGAGCCTGTGGTTTTACTCACTCTCCAATAGTTTTTGTGCAGGTATAACGCTAATTGGAACTGGGATAGGGATGTGTGAAGAGTGCTCCTCCATCAGTCTATAGCAAAGTTAGATATATAAGTGGCACTGAACTTAGAATGTAAAATTTGTAATTTGTATAAACAAATGAGACTTTATATTTTAAGCTAAAACTCAATTTCATATTTGGTAGGAGATACAAATTCTCTGCGATCTTGGTAGAAATTGGAAAATCGAATTCCATAGTTGAAATACAGTAATATAATATATATCAATTATGTAATAGACATTGATAATAGAGTCTTGTACACTTTGACTTACAAGATAGCACTCATATTACGAGTGCACACTTGGTATGATAGCTTTAGATTAATCCTACTAGGCCCCCTTTTGAGGCGTGACACATATACCTACAAAACAAATAAGACATTAAAAAGGAAATTTATTTAATCAAATTATACTTCTATGTATACACTTAAGTGACTTGGTAATTAATTTATTGAACTCCTTGTATAACAGCTCATTTGCAAATGTTTTGGTCTTGAAGAACTAAATATTAAATGAAATATAGTGGAGTAAATGAAATAAAGAGTTTATACTTATTAAATTGAAAAAAATTATAGTAAGAGGGAGTTTTTAATCTTAGTAAGACAGAATTTGACATATGTAATAGCTTTTGCTCTACAAAATGAAAGAAGTAACATATTTAAATTAAATAAAATCTAACATATAAAGGGGATGATGTTTAATAATATCATATTGTAAGTAATTAACAATATAATGCAAAGGAAATCATACTTTTGCACGTAATTAGCAAAGCAATATATGAAAATTATAAAATGAAAGTTACGACATTTGTTTATATAGTGGTATATTACCTGTATTGCTAAAGTTTTCTAATTTCTTGTTTTATTATCTTAATGAATGTTCTTTTATCAGTTTTAGTAGAGAATGCCCATCCAAAACTATAAATCCTCAAACAATTTCTCTGTAAGAGGAAAAGATTTATGTAATTAGTAAAATTCCATATCTTCTTGGAATTGTAAAGTTTTAATTCAAAAAGGAAAAACATATAATAAAAAGAAAATATACGTGATGGATATCGATACCGTCTAAGGGGATTGTTGGTGACATACTGTGGAAATTTCTAAATTAGTCAACCAAGCATCAAAAGGAATTACATAAGTTAATGTGAATTAAAATAAACGTGAGATAAATTATACTTTATTATTCTTTCAAATGGGTGTGGCGATGAATGAGAAAGTTCTCACTTAAATTATAAAAATGATCAAATAATAATATTAGAGAGATTGATAAATTACCATATAAAACTATATCATGAAAATTTGCGACGAATGAAATGGTTCTAGCTTAAATTATATAAATAAATATCAACTACCTTAAGGTAGACATTCTAAAAAGACCCTATAAACAATAAAAGCTTAATAACAAAATTATTAAATACGTCTCAAAACATTATATAATATTAGGAAGACTTCTCTTATATAAATTTAATTTCTACAACTTTTTCAAAAGAAAATAATTTATATAAAGTTAAAGTTCCTAACTAAGTAAATAAAAATATATTAGAATTGATAATTAAGACATGAAAGAACGCCTTCAATATCATTATATAAATAACAATATAGCAATAAATATCTGATATCTCATTTTAGAGGGAAAATAGATCAATTGTTGAACTTCCAGTGGCATATTACAATAAATTAGCGAGGATAACATGTGAGTAACTTTAACCTTACCACATTTTTTGTGCATGTAGTATAGCTACGTTTGTAATAATATATTAAACCGATATACATGCGGGATTGGGTATATTGCATAATGCTTGATGTATGTTTGATTGCCAAAATATCATATAGTCAATGATAATTCTATTGTATGATAATTACTGTATGAATCATGTTGAAGTTTATTTGTGAATTGTATGACTACCTTAAATCTGACTAAAAACTATTAGTACCATAAACGAAAATGGACATGCATTGCATAATTTGCATATATTGCATTATAAGGAGTTGTGACCTCGCTACATATTAGTATTTTGGTTTTCTGGTAATGCTTGGTTTTTCTAGGCAGAAAGCTATTAGTTCTATGCAAGATTACCTTTATTTTGTTCGGTTCTATGGGAATTAAACTGGCACCGAAAGAACACTGCGCGTGATATCGATATGAAAGCGTTAATACTTAGTGGAGTTTCTTTGTTCTAAGGATAAGAGTGAAAATTTTAAAATTAATTTGTGAGAGTACGATATATCACTCATCATGGTTTTATTCCAACCTTGATGAGAGAGCGTAAATCTACATCATGTTTAGATTTTGGATCATCCAAGCTTGTATATGTACATATGATTGACTGTTGTATTGCATAAGCTTGTTAATTAAACTTGATTGTTATTGCTTGATGTGTGGTCTGGTCAGGTTATCTCATTGAGCTCATAGTTTTGCTCATCACCCAACAGTTTTTGTGCAGGAATAAT
Source organism: Combretum micranthum (assembly GCA_024138025.1). Taxonomy (NCBI): domain Eukaryota; kingdom Viridiplantae; phylum Streptophyta; class Magnoliopsida; order Myrtales; family Combretaceae; genus Combretum; species Combretum micranthum. Next base: position 650,917 of record JAMXBD010000594.1, read on the forward strand.
ACTAGTTGAGATTGAGCTAGGAATGTGTGAAGGGTGTTTCTCTATCAGACTTTATTGAAGTTAAAGATGTAGGTTATAATGAACTTAGAATGCAAATTAGATAACTTGTATAAATAAGTAAGATCTTGTATTTTGTTTGTTGATACTCAATTTTTATTATTTAGTAGGGAATACCGATTCTCTGCGATCCTGACAGCTATGGAAAATCAGATTCCATAATGACTTTAAATAAAGATATTATATCTATGTAATTAAATTATATGAAGTAAATAAAAAAGAGTCTTGTAATTTTCTACTTGTAAGACGGTTCTCATATTACGGATGCACATGCGGTATGATAACTTTAGGACAATCCTACTAGGCCTTATTTTGACGTGGGACATACTTGCTTACTATCAGTTGAACACTGATGCCAGTGACATTGCAGCTGCTACTTTTGCTTTTGGCCGTGTGTGTTAGGGATCGAGCTCGGAAGAAGCCAGCCTGGCTTAGAGATTACATCACAAACTAGAATGTAATAGAAATATAGCATGTAATTAGAAAATAACAGAATTGTAACCACATGTAACTACAGTTAGTTACGCAACAAATACGTGTAACAACCAATATTCACAATTGTATAAATACATGAATGAAATAAGAAAGGGGTACGCAATTTACAACCCAGAAATACTCTGTTGAGTTAAGGAGAGTGGCTTCTCGAAAACGCCAACAATCTTACAACCACGACCTGCAAAACATACACGAAAGAGAGTTAGAGAGAGTTGAGAATAGAAACCCTAACTTTTTTAGAGAGATACGAAAGAGGGAAAATACACTTAGCTGTTTAGTTAAGGTTTGCGAAAGGGAAATTACAGCCAGTGTGTATCAACAAACGTTAGGGTTAGGCTTGTAAGTTGGACCGGGCCTTATTCCTAACAAGTTGGTGCTCTCATCTTCCTCATGGCGCCTGGAACAAGATCTCAAGAAAATCCATCAAATATGGAGTCAGTTAAAGCAATGCTTCTTGCTATTCAAGAACAACAAAATCAATCTGAGCAACATTCTCGATCTGTTCTTCAAGAATTATAAAAAAGAATGGAAACTATGGAATTACAATTGAATCAGACTCATAAACCTGGGGAATCTCCATCGAATACTACTATTGAGTCATCATTTTCTGGATTTTCAAACAATATTGCAAAGAATATCAAGATAGAACTTCCAAAATTTTCTGGACAGGGTGTCAAGAAATGGATTTTTACCGCGGAACAATTTTCAACTTTTATAAAGTCGAAGAATCTTAGAGATTACTTATCTCATCATTTGCTATGGAGGGTATAGCCTTTGAGTGGTATAGGTGGATGCAGTTGAACAATCACATTACTACTTGGCGCGCTTTCTTGCTTGCCTTGGAAGCCAGATTTGGTCCTTCCCAGTACGATGATGCTCAGGAGATCTATTCAAACTTAAACAACAAGGATCAGTAGCACAATTTCAATCTGAGTTTGAAGCACTATCGAATCAGGTAATTGGTTTATCTGAATCATTCTTACTATCTTGTTTCATTTCTGGCCTTAAGTTGCATATTCGTCAAGAATTGCAAGTTGCTAAACCTTCGTCTTTAATGTAAGCTATTGACATAGCTAAAATGTATGAAGCCAAGTTCAATGATTTTTCTCCTTACAAAACATACCATAATACATCTCCTGTTAATTCTTCCAAACCTATCCAATTTCTAAAAAATTCTTTTTCTTCATCTAGTGCTTCAAACACATCCAATTTATCTACTGCTAAAACCATGGTTCCAACCAAACATTCCTTACCTGTCCGAACACTTACTAGGGAAGAAATGAATGCATGACGTGAATAGGGTTTATGTTATAACTGGTGGGTGTCGAATCCAACAAAATTAAAACCTACTTTAAAATTTGTATATAATAGTGAGTAGGTTCATCTCCACAGGGATTGGGGTAAATTTATTTCTATTTAAGAAAGAATACAGATGAAAGAAGATTGGGGGGTTTGTTTAATCAAAAGCAATTAAAGTTTAGTTTATCTCTAAAGCTAGCAATTACAAATAAGAGTTGAATTCAATAATAAGAAATCTCTAATCAAGGTGGTACTACAATTCAATTCCTAGATTCGATCATTGATGCAAAGATCATTATTCTTTTTCTGACTAGATCGGTTATAGATTTCAATATGCTCTGAAACCCTATCTCTCCTTACTGAATTGATAACCAAGATAAGATCTTTATTATTTCCCTTATTGATTAGATAACCCTAAACAAGCTCTTAGGATTTAACCTATCAATAGCAATAGAAATTAGAGAGACTACCAATCCTAATTAATAATCCATAGAGCATGAATCATTTAAATTAGATTATATATCATCACAACATGAATTAACTATTTGATTATAATCAACCACGTTGTTGTGTTACTCCTATTAGAATAGATGAACAATTACGGATTCAGTATTCTAATTAACAATATATTGTTTTGTCAATTGTACAACAGGCCTAAATTGTAACAATCAAACATAACAATAATAACAAGACAATTAGATGATATATAGATAATCAGAAGAAAAGAACAATTGATTAAATCGAATTAGATCTCACAAATCTTTGTAGAATTGAATCTGTAGCAATCCCCCTTGATTAGATTAGATGTTTAGCCACTCATCTTTCAAATTTTCTCTCTAGGGTTTTTCTTAACAAAGGATATCTGAATTTGGAATGAATTCTCAAAGAAACCCTATAAGATATTTATATACAAAAGTGAGTAATTGAAAGGTCATCATTTAATGTAAACTGGCAACACATAAACGCTGGCGGCTTAAATTCATCATGGCCGGCTTATCTTCATTTGCCTCTTCATTGTCCCTTGCAGTTACATGATAGGCCGGCATTTTCCCATAATGGCGGCGTTTCTCTTATCTAAGCCGGCGTATGTTCTCATTCATGAATCCAGTGTAGTAATGGCCGGCGGCGTTGATAGATAAGCTGGCGGCCTTCATATATTGTCCAACATCCAGAGATGAAATGGCCGGCGGCTTAAATATATATGCTGCCGGCGTTTAATGTTGAATTTGTTCACTGCCGAAATTCAAGATACGCTGGCGGCCTTCATCAATTCTTCTTCAGCCTTTGTATGTTTATATTGAACGCCGATGAAATCCAATAAAGGCCGGCGGCTTAAGTCCATGAATGGCCGGCCTTTCTTTCTGATTTTTGTTCCTTGTATATATTTTACTCCAATTTTGTACTATTTGCTTCTTTTGGATTCAAAGACCTGATATTCATATAAATCATGATTAAGTACCGATTCCATATAATTTCTACAAAATTAATAACAATTAATCCAAATTAAATCCCATAAAATTAGAGTAATTTTCATCTCAATAAATTCCCCCCACACTTAAACCATTGCTTTGCAAAACTATGTAACCAAAATGAAATCTTTTGTTAGAGTGTGCTTACTTTCAAAATTCATATTCAAGCATCTCTTTTCTTTATTTGATTCAAGACTTGTGATTTTTCAATGCTTATTGCTCAAACCAAACTGAGGATTTGTAATTAGAGTACTAAGATGAAAATTCAGTAGTTAATCTAAACAAAACAAATTTGAATCACATATTTAACCAAAGATCCTTCTACTCAAGAGTAAATACTCAGTCCAATAAGGAAAAATACCCATTTAGACTTCATTGGACATCTAACCGGCATATACTCTTACCAACACAGAATAAAAGCATGTGATATCAGTTCTTTTCCCTAGATTATCTCTTTGTTTATTATAAGTCTTATTCCGTTCGATTGCTTCAACATTCATTTTTCATTTTTCATTCAAGCATATTTAGAGCCTTCAGAGATGAATCTCTGGACGGGTTTTAGTCCGTTTCTTTTCAGCTCTTTCTTTTTCTAATTTTTCTTTCAAAGCACATATATGAACTTTAGCCTTTCCTCCCTTATCGTTATAGTGAGTTCATTGAGTCGGTCATCCCGGGTTAATCACCCAAGTGACCAGGTTTTAAAGGGACCCCTACGAACTCTTCCTCACTCTAACATTCAAGTTTGGATACTCATAACTCGATTGTTTGAGTTAGAGGAGTATAGGCTTATGCTTGTTTCTACTTTTGAATGGAACAACAAACTCAAGACTTTTTTATCAAAGATCACTAAGAAAAAGACTTCCTTTATCTCTTTTACTAAGTGTTGAAAAATTCTTAATAAGAACTTATAAAAGTATATATAAGTTAGCTTTCTTCCTAGAAGTAAACTGTTTATTTTTCACTTAAGGACTCGACTTACTTTCAAACTTCCAAATCTAAAGCCAAATACACAGTATCTGTTCCTTAAAGATTTTACTACTCAATTTAGGGTCTGTTTGTTTTGGCTTTTTTCCACAGATACAGACACTTTTTCAAACTTTTTTCTAACAAATTATTTATCAAGAAATAGATATAGATAAAAAAGAGGTTGACAGTTCTCATCAAAAGATCAAATAGAATAAATATAGATAAAATTTAGATGCAAATCGGATATATTTACACATATCATTTTAAAAAAGATACAGATACAGATGAAAAACAGACAATCCAAACAGACCCTTAAACTAAGTACTCAAATCACAACAGTATAGGTGAGTAAAGCACTTTCACAAGTCAATTTTTTACTTTTTAGATGCTATCTTTAATTTTTCAGCACAATCTCCAGATTTTATAAAAAATTTTAGTAAAAAATTTTGGCCTAAAATTGCCATTTATTAAGAACAAATGATCAACAGCTTAAAGTGTGGGTACACATTTCATATCTAGATGTCTATATATATCAATAAATTCAAAAATCAGCCATCATTCAGATGAAATACTTCAATTCATATTTTATCCCTCCCCCACACTTATAATAAACAGTGTCCTCACTGTTTCTAATTCAGCACAAAGTGAGAGAAAGATAAAAAGAAATAGGAATAACGATACTTCCCTGATTTATCTTTTGGAGCAAGATGAAGCAATATGAGTAGCTTGTAAAACGATTGTAAGGATAGAGTGCTTTTGTTTCTAAATTACCTGTGACAAACAAAAGAAAAAAAAGAACAAGGTTGGAAAGCAAGGTTAATCCGACAGATCGGATTATCAGGAAAATCATAAGTCTACCCATAAAATGGGTGCTTAATTAAGTACAAAGTATAAATCGAAGCTAGCAGGAACTCTAGCTTCCTTCTTCCTCTGTGCTATCCTCCTCCGGAAGTCTCATACTGAATATGATCGGCTGCAGCTTGATTGATACATGAAAAAGGCAGCTTTTAACATGTCGACCAAAGACTTCCTAAACTTCTTGTGTTTCTTCCGCTCTTTCTTGTTTTCTCTTTTCAGTTGACAATCTCTTGTTTCAACTGATCATAGCGGCTACTAGTAGGAGCAGGAGGAGGTGGTGCTGATGATGTGGAAGGTCCCGTATAGGGAGTGATTCGGGCACTGCTGACTCATCCTCGTCTTCATCATCATGGCTAACGGCTTCAGTAACATCAGCAGCATGGGATGGCTTATTCAAACCCCATAACCTGAATGGCATTTGTTATTTTCTTGCATTCTATGCCTTCATCCCCTTCAGGTTGTTGAAAGATTCCCATTCTTTCAGTAAGGCAGTTATATGCTCCACATGAGATCACTTTCGTCCTGGTTGGATATTTGTCTATCTAAAATTTACCACCTCGACACCAAGGTCTATCGGACAACCCTTGATCATACTATGTATGTAAAATACATCAAAGCTCGTTACCTACTATGGCTTTCTCTTACAGCTAATTGATGTGATAGTATGTGATGAAGCAGCTTGTGCTCCATAGCTGTAAGGCAGTAGACAAGCTTTTTGATGAAAGAATGGATCCGTCTTTGGCTGAATTAGTTCTAACCAGAACTTTGAAGCATCCATGTCTTGTGGCCAGCATTAGACAGATCTGCTAGCTTCCATAGTATCATAAAGACCCAGGGTATACCCAACTTGCTTCAATTCTATTTCTCTTAATTCCTTATATGCCTGAAACTTCATGGTTGTTACCCCATTCTCTGTCTCAAGATACATGGTCGACAGGAATTCTATAGTTACATCTTTGAATGTTGGTTCCCGTACATCAAAAACTTAAACCAAGTGTGATCTTGACAGCTTGAGACACGATATCCACCATCCCATATTCATTCAGCAACTCCCAATCGAAATTGATGGTTAATGAACTTCTCTTCTGGAATCGCTTCTTTCTCTCTTTGGCATAATCTTTATAGCTTAGTAAGTCGGATGATTGAGTGTCAGATGTAGAAGCTCCGAAGCTTTTCTTTTCTTTGTTTGTAATTTCTTAGGCGGCATCCTAATTTAAATCCACATTAGGCAGAGAAACCAACATATATGGAATTCTAAAACAGCTCGGATATGAGTTCATAACATACTTGTATTAGAAAGATAAAAATTGATAGATTTTACAAGCATGGATGAAGTAGACTATAAGTGTTTTTGAAACATTTTTGAGTTCAAAGCTGTCAGCCTACATTAGTCAGCTTAGTGTTTTAAACGTGAAAGGGGTCAAAACTTTGTTCAAACTTCACGGTTTAATCTCATTCAAAGCATAAAGATTTGGTCTAGAAAAATTGATAATGCCAAAGTTTAACCGAAATTTTGGATTGACTATTCACATTTTCAGACCAATTTGTTTTAAGTTTGTCTAACACACAATGAAAGCATGTAAATTTGAAGTTAGAACATCCATCATTGTCAAAAATCCGAGAGATCCCAATTTCAAATTTGATATTTCAATGTTAAAACCCTAGAATTTTTGAACTCAAACTTGAACTATTCAGCCATTCGAATCAAAATCACAACAAACATAGCCTAATTTCACTTAGACTTCAACAAAAGCATCAATACAAATCAACTCAGCTCATATCTCCACCGACCCAATCATCCTAACCACCATTCATTTCACAAACAACTCCACCGCACTCAACAACAATCATATTCATTTTGGTAGAAAAATAAATAAATACAAGTAATAAAAATATAATGAGGAGTGTTAGAATCACTTACTTGTAACGTTTGAGCACAAAAAATTGGATCTGATGATGAATATTGAAGGAGTAGATCCAATGCAATGAGAGAATTGAGAGGAAGAGATGGGAAATGTATAATAAGAATGAGGAAATGGAGAAAGAAAACCTGTTTTATCTCGCATCTGCCACTTACGCCGGTAATCCTGTATGTACGCCGACGGCGTATGCGGCGTATCATATCCATATGTCCAGTAGCATAATCGCCGGCCTTTAAACTTACACTGCCGGCCTATGTTCTTCAAAATCCTCCGAGACAAGATGGCTGGTGGCGTATGAATTTACGCTGCCGGCCTTTCGTGTTGTCATGACCTTATCCAGAATGAAGATGGCCGACGGCCATCATACTTACGCTGCCGACGTTTAATGTTGAAGCAATTTTCCCAGAAGGGTCATGGCCGGCGGCATTGGAATTTAAGCTGCCGGCCTTTAATACAAAAATAGTTGGCCGCCTATACTTTCAAAATGGCCGACTGCTTTTCTCTCTCTTCTCTTTTTTTTTTTATATCAGTATTAAGAAATAAGCAAAAGAAAATTAAACACTCGGGTTAGTAATATTTTACAAAAATAATAAAAAATTAGACATGGGTTGCCTCCCATGTAGCGCTTTTCTTTAACGTCTTTGGCTAGACGTAAAGGAGCTCATTTGTACTCGGGACTTCCCAAACTGATTTCTTCAATATTGATCACCTGAAAACCTTCATAAAAAGGTTTCAAGCGATGACCGTTTACTTTGAAAACCTTACCAGTTTGCTCGCTCTTGATTCAATTGCACCGTGAGTGAACACATTGTGACAATAAAAGGCCCTATCCTAGATCTCAATTTACCAGGAAATAATTTTAATCGAGAATGATAAAGCAAAACTTTTTGACCGATTGAAAAGTTTTTTCTTGAAATCATTTGATCATGAAAAGTTTTGTTTTTTCCTTGTAAATTTTTGAGTTTTCATAGGCATCAAGGCGAATCTCTTCAAGTTCTTGCAACTGAAGTTTTCTGTGTTCACCTGCTTCATCCAATCTCAAATTGCATTGCTTCACAGCCCAATAAGCCCTATGTTCCAACTCAACAGGAAGGTGGCAAGGTTTGCCAAACACTAGACGATATGGACATACCAATGGGGGTTTTATAAGCCGTTCTATAGGCCCACAACGCATCATCAAGTCTAGTGCTCCAATCTTTCCTGTTCACATTGACAGTCTTTTCAAGGATGGATTTAATCTCTCTATTGGATACTTCAGCCAATCCATTTGTCTGTGGATGATATGCCGTAGAAGTGCGATGAGTGACATTGTACTTCTTAAATAGAGTTTCAACAACTCTATTACAAATGTGTTCCACGGTCACTGATGAATGCTCTTGGTGTCCCGAACCTAGCAAAAATGTGAGATTTGACAAAATCTACAACAACTTTAGCATTGTTAGTTCGGGTAGCCTTTGCTTCAACCCATTTGACACATAATCAACTGCAAGAAGAATAAACATTCCAAAAGAAGAAGGAAAAGGACCCATAAAATCTATACCCCATATATCAAAAATTTCACAGGCAGAATTGGGGTAAGTGGCATTTGATCTCTATGTCCTAGATTTCCAACTTTTTGACATCTATCACAGGATTTGCAGAACATGTAAGCATCACGAAACAAAGTAGGCCAATATAAACCACATTCTAACACTTTACGAGCTGTTCTTTTAGGTCCAAAGTGTCCTCCACAGGCATATGAATGACAAAATTGCAAAAGAGGAAGTTTCAACTTGAGAAATACACCTTCTAATAATTTGATCCGAACAGTGTTTCCATAGTTAAGGGTCATCCCAAAATAATATTTAGCATCACTTTTAATCTTTTCCTTTTGAGATCTAGACAATTCACTTGGCAAAGTCCTAGTAACTAGATAGTTAACAATATCAGCGTACCAGGGAGTTGTCTTTTGTATAGAAAAGAGATGTTCATCTGGAAAATCATCTTGCAACGGGACGGACTCTTCACTATTGGGTATTCTACTGAGATGATCCGCAACCAAATTTTCTGTGCCTTTTCTATCTCGTCTTTCCAAGTCAAACTCTTGCAATAAGAGTGTCCATCTGATGAGCCTCGGTTTTGCCTCTTTCTTTGAGAGCAAGTACTTCAAAGTTGCATGATCTGTAAACACAATCACTTTAGTACCAAGTAAGTATGAACGGAATTTTTCTAAAGCAAAAACAACAGCTAAAAGTTCTTTTTCCGTTGTTGAATAATTGGATTGTGCACTGTCAAGTGTTCTTGAAGCATAACAAATGACATGAGGAGCTCTTCCAATTCTTTGTCCAAGTATAGCACCAACTGCATAGTTGCTCGCATCACACATAATCTCAAATGGAAGACTCCAATCAGGTGGTTTGATAATTGGAGCAGAAGTTAACTTCTCCTTTAGCTTGTTGAAAGCATGCTTACAGGCTTCATCAAAATCAAACTCCACATCTTTTTGCAATAATTTGCATAAAGGTTTGAGTAATCTTGGAAAAATCCTTGATGAAACGCCTATAAAAACCTGTACTGCCAAGAAAAGAACGAACTTCCCGTACACTCACGGGGTAAGGCAAAGATTTAATCACTTCAATTTTAGCCTTATCAACTTCAAGTCCCCTAGAAGATACAATGTGTCCTAAAATAAACCTTGATCAACCATAAAATGGCATTTTTCATAATTAAGCACAAGATTTGTGTCTATACATCTTTTGAGCACTTTTGTAAGGTTAGTTAAGCATGAATCAAACGTGTCACCATAGACAGTAAAGTCATCCATGAAAACTTCTATGATATTCTCCACATAATCTGAAAATATACTAACCATACATCTTTGAAATGTCGCAGGGGCATTGCATAATCCCAATGGCATCCTTCGATAAGCAAAAGTTCCAAATGGACATGTGAAGGTGGTTTTTTCTTGGTCTTCAGGTGCAACTGGAATTTGATGAAAACCTGCATCTAGAAGTTTCAAAATTCTTTCTTTACCACTTCCATCATAGGAGGATTCAGTCGACGTTGAACTTCCCTTGAAGGTTTGCAATTGTCTTCAAGCATGATCTTGTGCATACATGTGGAAGGGCTCAGTCCTTTGATATCAGCAATAGTCCATCCAATGGCTTCCTTATACTCTCTTAACACCCGAATTAGCTTTTCCTCTTCCAGAGTACTCAATTTGCTAGAGATGATTACCGCAAGAGTATCTTGTTCTCCCAAATATATGTACTTTAAATGCTCTGGTAAAGGTTTCAACTCCAATTTTGGTGCCTGCACAATAGAAGGGAGAAGTTTTGGATTAGTAGAAGGTAAATTAATGTAAGAGATACCATACCTTAAGGGCAGCAACGATTCCAGTTCTTGAACAGTGTCTTCCAAGTCAGAATGAGTGACAAACTTCTTACCAATTTTCTTCAATTTCTCAGCTGTAAGGCTCTTTTCAAGTGCAATTTTCAGCCTATTTTCATCACTGAACTCAAATGATTTCTGTGCTAATGGGTCAACAACATCAATTACAAAAACAGAAGAGACATCACTAGGATACTTCATGGCTTCATAAATATTAAATTTAATAATTTCACCATCAAACTCCATAGTGAGTGTACCATCATGAACATCAATTTTTGTTCTAGATGTTTTGAGAAAAGGTCTCCCTAACAAAATTAATGATGAATTATGAGAATCATCATTTTCCATGTCAAGAACATAAAAGTCTGCAGGAAAAACCAACCCATTCACTTGCACTAAAACATCCTCCAAAACACCATCAGGATACACATTGGATCTATCAGCAAGTTGAACAATCACCCCTGTTTCTTTTAATGGTCCTATATTCAACAACTGATAAACTGACAATGGCATGACATTAATTGACGCTCCCAAATCACACATTGCCTTGGTAATTCCAACATTTCCTATTTTACAAGGAATGGTAAACATACCTGGATCCTTGCATTTAGGAGGAAGTTTCCTTTGAAGTATAGCAGAAATATTTTCTCCTACACTAATCTTTTCATTTCCTTTCAGCTTTTTCTTGTTAGTGCACAATTCTTTAAGAAATTTCGCATATCGAGGTACTTGTTTGATTGCATCGAGCAAAGGAATATTTACCTCGACCTTGCGAAATGTATCAAAAATCTCCTTTTCTTCTTCCAATTTCTTAGATTTTGCCAACCTAGAAGGAAATGGAGGTGTTGGCACCGTAATCCTAGACGGTTCAGCTGATGTTCCTCCCATTTGATTATCTTGAATGTGTGATTTTGTCACCTCTTTTTCAGTTTCTTGATCCAAATTATTCCTGCTTCCTCTCCATCGGATTGCTGCAATTCCTTACCAGATCTCAAAGTGATAGCATTAGCACTTTGCTTAGGATTAGTAACGGTCTGAGAGGGTAACTTACCTTGAGATTCTAACTTACTCATTGATGTGGCAAGTTGACTCATCTGATTCTCCAAGTTTTGGATACTTTGCTTTGTCTCATGCTGAAATTGCTTCGTGTCATCCTGGAATTGTTTTGTATTAACAGCAAGAGATTTAACAATGTCTTCTAGAGACATCCCTGAACTCGAAGATGAAGAAGGTTGTGGTGCTTGGTTTTGTTGCCTTGGACGGTACTGTTGTTGAAAATTTTGTGGTCTGGATCCATAACTGAAATTTGGATGATCCCTCCATCCAGGATTATAAGTATTAGCATAGGGATCATACTTTCTTTGTGGTAGACCTGGAAATCCTCCAATCGCATTTGCTTGCTCATGTGAATCTTCTTGAAGAGTAGGACACATGTCAGTGGGATGATTGATAGCAGCACAAATCCCACAAGCCTTAACCTGCTGTTGATTCCCTAAGGCTATCTGTTGCACAAGAGAAGTGAGATTAGAAATTTGATTCTCAAGATGAGGAACATTTACCTCATTAACTCTTCTTGTGATAGGATCATGACGGTATTCAAACTGTTGTGAATTTGCAGCCATTAAAGATATCAAATCCCGAGCCTGAGCAGGGGTTTTGTCTACTATTGCTCCTCCGCTTGCTGCATTCATCATTTTCCTTTCTATTGGCAACAAACCTTCATAGAAATATTGGATCAAAAGCTGTTCTGAGATACCATGTTGTGGACAACTGGCAACTAATTGCTTGAATCGTTCCCAATATTCGTGAAGATTTTCCGTGTCTTATCCCACGAATTTCCCGTCTAATATTTGCAGCTCTTGTAGCAGGGAAAAATTTGTCCAGAAAAGCTTTAACCATATCAATCCAAGTAGCTATAGATCCAGGAGGTAGATAAAATAACCAGTCCTTTGCCTTGTCTTTCAATGAGAATGGGAAAGCTCTTAACTTGATTTGATCTTCAGGAATCCCTTGAGGTCTCATGCTGGAACAGACAATGTGGAATTCCTTCAAATGTTTATGAGGATCCTCATTTTCCAGACCATGAAAACTTGGCAACAGATGAATAAGCCCTGACTTCAATTCCAGCTACATTCAACTCCGGATATTGAATACAAAGCGGTTGTTGATTCACATCCGGTTCAGCCAACTGTCGTAGAGTCCTATCTTGATTTTCCATCTGTCCTTGTTCTTGTAATATATCTTCTCTTTCAGATTCACTGGATGATTCAGACAGTTCCAGTGCTTGGTTCAAACCAGGAGATGGAGATGATGTAGTGGCGGCTTGAGCACGCAACTTGGCTTGTTTTCTCAATCTCTTAGCGGTCTTCTCAATTTCTTGATCAAACTGTAATTCACCTGTTTGAGAAGAACGAGTCATAAAAAAATAGAAACAAATATTCGACACCAATCCCCGGCAACGGCGCCAAAATTTGGTGGGTGTCGAATCCAACAAAATTAAAACCTACTTTAAAATTTGTATATAATAGTGAGTAGGTTCGTCTCCACAGGGATTGGGGTAAATTTATTTCTATTTAAGAAAGAATGCAGATGAAAGAAGATTGGGGGTTTGTTTAATCAAAAGCAATTAAAGTTTAGTTTATCTCTAAAGCTAGCAATTACAAATAAGAGTTGAATTCAATAATAAGAAATCTCTAATCAAGGTGGTACTACAATTCAATTCCTAGATTCGATCATTGATGCAAAGATCATTATTCTTTTTCTGACTAGATCGGTTATAGATTTCAATATGCTCTGAAACCCTATCTCTCCTTACTGAATTGATAACCAAGATAAGATCTTTAGTTATTTCCTTATTGATTAGATAACCCTAAACAAGCTCTTAGGATTTAACCTATCAATAGCAATAGAAATTAGAGAGACTACCAATCCTAATTAATAATCCATAGAGCATGAATCATTTAAATTAGATTATATATCATCACAACATGAATTAACTATTTGATTATAATCAACCACGTTGTTGTGTTACTCCTATTAGAATAGATGAACAATTACGGATTCAGTATTCTAATTAACAATATATTGTTTTGTCAATTGTACAACAGGCCTAAATTGTAACAAACACAACAAAAATAATAACAAGACAATTAGATGATATATAGATAATCAGAAGAAAAGAACAATTGATTAAATCGAATTAGATCTCACAAATCTTTGTAGAATTGAATCTGTAGCAATCCCCCTTGATTAGAATAGATGTTTAGCCACTCATAACTTTCAAATTTTCTCTCTAGGGTTTTTCTTAACAAAGGATATCTGAATTATGAATGAATTCTCAAAGAAACCCTATAAGATATTTATATACAAAAGTGAGTAATTGAAAGGTCATCATTTAATGTAAACTGGCAGTTACACATAAACGCTGGCGGCCTAAATTCATCATGGCCGGCTTATCTTCATTTGCCTCTTCATTGTCCCTTGCAGTTACATGATAGGCCGGCATTTTCCCCATAATGGCCGGCGGCGTTTCTCTTATCTAAGCCGGCGTATGTTCTCATTCATGAATCCAGTGTAGTAATGGCCGGCGGCGTTGATAGATAAGCTGGCGGCCTTCATATATTGTCCAACATCCAGAGATGAAATGGCCGCGGCTTAAATATATATGCTGCCGGCGTTTAATGTTGAATTTGTTCACTGCCGAAATTCAAGATACGCTGGCGCCTTCATCAATTCTTCTTCAGCCTTTGTATGTTTATATTGAACGCCGATGAAATCCAATAAAGGCCGGCGGCTTAAGTCCATGAATGGCCGGCCTTTCTTTCTGATTTTTGTTCCTTGTATATATTTTACTCCAATTTTGTACTATTTGCTTCTTTTGGATTCAAAGACCTGATATTCATATAAATCATGATTAAGTACCGATTCCATATAATTTCTACAAAATTAATAACAATTAATCCAAATTAAATCCCATAAAATTAGAGTAATTTTCATCTCAACAATAACTATGATGAAAAATATAATAAAAATCATAAATGTTAAAGCAAGATTCACTGTTACTCGAAGATGATGATATGGAGGTGATGATGCTAAGGCAGGGATTTTCTGTTACCAGAAGAGAATGCTATGATATGGAGCAAATAGACACGGCTGCTGTCATTTCATGCATTCTAGTGCAACAATACCCAAAACATTGAAATTTCAGGGTTACATTAATCACAAACCAGTTTCCATTTTAGTGGATTCGGGTAGTACCCATAATTTTTTACAACCATGGTTAGTTAAATTTTTGGGCCTTTTTATTCTTTCAGCCCCTAAATTTCAAGTTTTGACTGGTAATGGAGATCATTTGGTTTGTCAAGGTAAATGTGAGGATGTGACTGTACAAATTCAGGGGGTTTCCTTTGTGGATACATTCTACATTTTGCCTATCCATGGTGCTGATTTAGTTCTAGGGGTTCAATGGCTTCAGAACTTAGGACCAATTACCATTGATTATGGGCAATCCATCACGCAGTTTAGGAAGTAAGGCATGAATGTTACATTAACTGGGCAATTTGCCAATGTGGACAATATTTCCTTTCACCAACTCAAACGTATGATATCCTCAGATAGCATTTTATTTTGCTTGCAAGTTAAGGCTTAGCTATTGGATACTCATCCTTCACAGAATTTCACTCGTAGTGCTTGCATTGAACAAGTACTAGGCAAATATTCTCGAATATTTGAGGAGCCATCATCATTACCTCCTCTTCGGTCAGTGCAACATCGAATTCATTTGGTGAATGGAACTCCACCAGTTAATGTTAAACCATATCGCTACCCACACTTCTAGAAAAATGAGATTGAAAAGCAAGTTCAGGATATGTTGAATCAGGGGATTATTGAGCCCAGCAATAGTCCTTACTCTTCTCCAGTTTTATTGGTGAAGAAAAAGGATGGGAGTTGGCGATTCTGTATAGATTACAGGGCTCTTAATCAAGTAATAGTTAAGGATCAATTTCCAATACCAACTATTGATGAATTGTTGGATGAAATACATGGAGCCTCTTTCTTTTCAAAATTGGATTTACGAGCTGGTTATCACCAGATTCGGATGCATCAGGAAGACATTGAGAAGACAACATTTAGGACACATGAAGGACATTACCAATTTCGAGTAATGCCTTTTGGATTAAGTAATGCACCAGCAAAATTCCAATCCATCATGAATTCTATTTTTCGGCCATTTTTAAGGAAGTTCGTCATTGTTTTTTTTGACGACATCCTCATATACCGTACTGTGGAGTCACATGTCGAGCATTTATCATTGGTATTACAGATATTACTGGATAATACCTTTTTCCTTAAGAAAAGTAAATGCTCTTTTGGAGTTTCTATGATTGAGTATTTGAGACATGTGGTATCATGCGAAGGAGTGGCTCCTGACCCTCAGAAGGTTGAGGCTGTACAGAAATGGGAATTACCAAAAAATTTGAAGCAATTACGAGCATTCTTGGGACTATCTGGTTATCACCGACGATTTGTTAAAGGGTATGCTTCTATTGCATCACCTTTAACAGATATGTTGCAGAGGAATAACTTTGAGTGGACTGATAATTCCAAATCAGCTTTTCAGAAGCTTAAAGAAGCATTAATTTCTGCACCTATTCTGGCTTTACCAGATTTTACCAAGACTTTTGTGGTCGAAATTGATGCATTAGGGACAGGTGTAGGAGCTGTCCTATTACAAGAAGGATACCCCATTGCTTATTTTAGCAAGAAACTACCTCAACATATGCTTAAAACATCTACATATGTCTGGGAGTTATTTGCAGTGGTTGAAGCCATTAAGAAATGGAGACAGTATTTGCTAGGGTCTCATTTTCAAATTTGAACGGATCATCGAAGTTTGAAGGAGATTCTCACACAAGTGATTCAGACACCAGAACAACAGAAGTTTTTGGCTAAGCTGATAGGCTACGACTACTCCATCACTTATAAGTCAGGAGTGGATAATCAAGTTACTGATTCACTTTCTAGACAATTTGAACAATTTGAGTTGCTTGCACTATCAAGACCCGTATTTTAGATGGTGGATTCATTGAAACAGGAATATCAGGATTTACCTGAATTCCAGGATATTATCACTGCTTTGTGTCAGGGACAATCACTTAAATGGCACCTACAGTGGACAAATGGTCTCTTGTATTTTCATAATCGACTTTTTCTGGTGCCTCAATCCAACTTGATCCCACAATTATTACAAGAGTACCATTCATCACCTACTGCAGGGCATTTTGGAAGGGAGAAAACATACAGACGATTAGCAGCGGATTTCTATTGGTCTGGAATGAGGGCATCTGTGACTGAATATGTCAGACAATGCCAAGTATGTCAGCATATTAAATATGCTACAAGGTCTTCGACAGGATTACTATCTCCACTTCCTATTCCTGATCTCATTTGGGAAGACATTTCCATGGACTTTATTACTTGCCTGCCTAAGTCTCAAGGATACACTGTCATTTGTGTGGTTGTGGACAGATTGTCCAAATATTGTCACATTGGGCCTTTGACTCAACATTTTACCACAGCTAAAGTAGCCACATTGTTTATTAACATGGTGGTTAAATTACATGGAATTCCCAATAGAATTGTATTTGATAGAGATTCAGTTTTCCTTAGTCATTTTTGGCAGGAGCTTTTTCGACTAAGTGGGACAAAGCTATCTATGAGTAGTTCTTATCACCCACAAATGGATGGACAGACGAAGGTCCTCAACAGAACTATTCAACAATATCTCAGATGTTTTGCTATGGAGGCTCCTCATACTTGGGTTCAGTATCTTCACTGGGCAGAATTTGCGTACAATACATCCGTGCATAGTGGTTCTCAGTTCACTCCCTTTGAAATTGTCTATGGCAGACCAGTACCAACATTGACCACTTATATAAAGGGGGATACTCAAGTTCAGCTGTGGAACAGGAGCTTATTAACAGAGATAAGATGCTAGCTCAGTTGAAATCTAATTTACAACTGGCACAATAGAGGATGAAGCAATTTGCTGACAAACATAGGGTGGAGGACCATTTTGTACCAGGAGATATGGTTTTTGTAAAGTTACAACCATACAAACAAATTTCAGTATCAAAAGAGTATACCCATAAACTGTCTAAACGCTACTATGGCCCATTTTCAGTTATTAGACAGGTTGGTAATACGGCTTATGAAGTTTAGTTAAAATTCACAATATTTTCCATGTCTCTCTTTTGAAACGAGCACATGGGACATCTATACCCTCGTTGGACCTACCAGTAAATTGTGTAGATAGTCATCCTTTACTGGTACCAAAATGTATTGTTGGAAATCGTACTGTTTTCAGAAATCAGACTCCTATCCAACAGGTTCTAGTCCAATGGGAGGGATTACCAATTGAAGACACTACATGGGAAGATTGGACAAATTTTCGTCAGATTTATTTTGACTCGAGGTTGTTTTTCAACAAACGGAGGAACATGTTAGGGATCAAGCTCGAAAGAAGCCAGCCTGGCTTAGAGATTACATCACAAACTAGAATGTAACAGAAATATAGCATGTAATTACAAAATAACAGAATTGTAACCACATGTAACTATAGTTAGTTATGCAACAAATACGTGTAACAACCAATATTCACAATTATATAAATACATGAATGAAATAAGAAAGGGGTATGCAATTTACAACCTAGAAATACTCTGTTGAGTTAAGGAGAGTGGCTTCTCGAAAACGCCAACAATCTTACAACCACGACCTGCAAAACATACACGAAAGAGAGTTAGAGAGAGTTGAGAACAGAAACCCTAATTTTGTTAGAGAGATACGAAAGAGGGAAAATACACTTAGTTGTTTAGTTAAGGTTTGCGAAAGGGAAATTACAGCCAGTGTGTATCAACAAACGTTGGGGTTAGGCTTATAAGTTGGACCAGGCCTTATTCCTAACAGTGTGAATGCTGGAGCCATTTCGATTCCTGGGGCTTTGTTTAATACAGGCATTGATGATGGCATCTTGGCCAAGTCGTTCAAGACAGAAGCGATTACCATCCAGAAGCTCAAGGCTGGGCTTAAAGCCACGGACTAAGATTGGGGTTAATAACTAAAAAGGGGAGTTAATGAGCAATTGTTGAGCTTTTGGAATTTCGTATTTTTCCTAAAATGGCTACCATTGAAATAAAACATGCATTCACATGCAGATATGCTCTTTCCAAGCTTTAGATACTAAAGGCCCAAAAAAAAAAAAAGATACTCGAATATGAGATACTTTGGGTCACGCCCTGAACATATGACACATACTCATGCCACAATAAGTAGGCAAAGTTCAAAAACCTTCCAAATTCACAAATAACAACACCCTTATAATTGGTATCATCGTATTGTAATATTATATAAGATTAGCTCATATGAGTCAGCTCCAAACAACATATTACATTTAGTAATCAACTAAAACTCTGGCCAAAAAAAAAAAAAAAAATCAACTAAAACTAAGAATATTAACTAATATAATTTTTTTCCAAAAGCCATCATTAACTGAAACTAATCCTATCATTTATAACCATTCTAGATTAATCTTTTTTTTAATTATCATGATATTTAAATTTATTATCATTTTACCCATTCCCAGTGCAAGTGAAATCCAAGTCCATCGCAAGGATCCAAATTAGTCATAACATTTGTACTCAAAAAATGGGTGATTCAAAACCTAATACACAATTGCCATATATAGTGCTAGTAATGAGTGTTTCTATGTCATGTTGCATATCTACGTCTAAATAGGTTCATATCTAAAAGATCTTAACTCGCAACTTGACTTATCTATTAATTGTGTATAAAAATCTAAACACATAACAAAGCATGCGTGATATATTACTCATATATAATTAGAAAATAAGAGATTATAATATGTGACTTAACGCGTTGTTAAATAACTGTAATAGTAGTGAATAATAATTGACGGTAAAATAGAGTTTATATTTTAAATAGATAGATATTTTTAATTGTCATTGTAACCAACAAACACAACATACTCAAAATCCATAATACAAATAACATTAAATGATTAAGTTATCATCGAATTGAAAAACTCAACATAAATTGGTACTATAACCTTAAATTTTTTCAATCCCATGGACTTAGTTGCATCAAACTCAATGTAAGAACCACTAAAACCATCAAAAGGTTAAATCTAAACACCAAAACAAAATTAAACACAAACTCGATTTTACAAATACCCTAAAGTAAAATAACATTCTTGTTTGGATTGTTGGACTTTTATCTGTATCGGATCGATATCAGTAAATTATCGGTATCGGATCAATATCGGTTCGATCTAGTTAGTTTATGAGTAAAATTGTTAATTTTTCATCGGTATCAGATATGTATTGGTTTAGTTTGAAAATGAAATCAAATGATACTAAACTTGATATCCAAACAGGCCCTAAACCGAAACAACATTTACACTAATATAATACATAGATTATGTATATAGACATTTGTTATATGATTTATATGAAATATAGATTTTGTTAGTTACATTCACGCCAATGTAAAATATGCTACATATGATTTATATTAAATAGGGATAATATTACAAATGATACCTGAACTTTGGTAAAATATGTAATTAGATATCTGAACTTTGAAATTGGTTAATTTAGTATCTGAAAGAATTTAACAGATGTACTGTTAGCATGCACGAAAAGTTTATCCAAGTGCTAAATTAATCAATTTCAAAGATCTCGTACTAAATTGATCATTTTCAAAGTTTATGTACCTAATTGCATATTTTGTCAAAGTCTAGGTATTGTAAAACCCATAATTTTTCACAATCTAAATATGATAATTACCAATAATATAACAAAATTTTTGAAAAGATTTGAAAAAAAGTCACAATGATCACTCTTGATTTTTTGCGATTTAAGAATATTAAACTATGAATAGATAATCATAGTTTAAAAACTAGAATCGTTACTAATACAACATGAAACACAAATTGTAACTTCCTAAAACTTCTCATAATCAATGATCAACAACAAATCAATGGATTAAAAGTCTATGGACTGTAAGTAAAGAGTCATAAGACTACGAGGCTTACATTAAAGATGGTTCCTTCTAGAGAGAAGTAATGCAAACCCTCTTGAAGTAATGATTCTAGGAAGAGAAGATAATGTTAGGTTAAAAACTAGAGAATAATGAATTACACTTATGATTGTGAAGAGAAAGTAGGATGCCATGTATAAAGTTATCCATGATTAGAATATTGTAGTATAATTATTAGATTAAGAGGAGGATGTCATGTTGGTAAAATATTAATTATTCTTGAAATTAAGTTCCCAATTAAAGAGATGACAATGGGAGTACCTTGAGTTGATTAATAGATATTACATTTGAGATTGATGTCTAATTAGTTGTAAGTGTAGATTAAAATTTGATTATGTAAGGGTTTTGGGAATAAGTAAAGAAGGATGAGAAATCGATGACCTTATGATTACATATAATTAAAGTTAATAATCAAAGAAAACTATCAAATAAGGTGATAAACAATTCATCCATAAAGGAGAAATCAAACAAACTAAACCAGGCTTCAATCCACATATTGATTACTTAGAAGTAATTAGGATTAAAGATAAATACTAAGTTGTTGATCTTTAGATTTGGATAAGCATAGCTAGAATAGTAGTTATTCACCATTGGAGATGATTGGCTTATGAATGGAAGATACTGTCTATTTAGAAATATCCAAGCTATGATCTTGATAATAGAAATGAGAAATTGTTGAATTCACAATGAAAAGAAAAGTTAAGATAAAGGATAGAGAAAACCCTTGGAAGCCTTAGTTCCCAACTAAGAAGGTCAGTGAAAGCCATGACTAAAATTAGATTACAAAGCCTAAAATTCGCAAGGTTAGAACCCTAGTTCATAAAGTTTGAACATCACTCAAAAGATTTTAAAATCCTAAGCATTTTATAAAAACCCTATGTAATATTTATAGATGGGAACCCTTAAAATTTTCAAAATGTTTACAAGCAAGCCATAGCATTAGTGATGAGATTGGAAACCTTTTTTTTATACCAATTTGATTGGAAACCCTAAGAATCTTGGATGAGAACTAGTAGACTCAATATACTTAGAATACGGTCATACAAAAATTAGCCAACAAAACCTAGAGTCAATCACCTAAGAAAGCATGTAATTATCGACATGAACTACGTATCTAACAATCATTTGGTACAATAAATACTGTATCAATGATTGTAATAGCAAACACATAAACCAAGAAATATAATAATATGATAAAGTATATCGAAATCATATAAAAAAAATTAGAATTTTAGTTAAATAAATCAAACACATCATGAACCTTAGAATTTGCATTAGAACCGTAATCCTAAACCATATTAGATCAAAACCAAAAGCCCTAGATCGAATTAAATAAATTTGATAATTTTAGAATACCATTAGATTAAACTTGAAACCCTAAAATTGATTCGAGTTAATTCATAACCTTAGGAACCCTAAACTGTATTAGATAAAGATTGAATAACCTTAGGAGATCAGATGAATTAGGTAAAGTCAAAACCTTAAAGATAAGTCGTTTAGCGAAAATGCATTATCATAGAAACAATTCAAAACATGATAGTTAAATCGATCTAAAAACCCTAGACTAAACAATTTGTTTATCTGATTACTGACATATAAACCAGGGACACATATTTAAATAATATTTAATAATTAAATAATATAAAATAATATAAAATAATTTCTTATAATATAATAATAATTTATTAATTTAAAATTTCATCTGTTAAACCAAATAATTACCACACTTAGTCGCTAGCACACAGACCGAGATAATAAAACTGGATAACAATTAATCAAAAAATAATATTCGATTATCTTTCTTATATCATATACTAATTTATCAAATTATACAATCATTAGTTCAATAAAGTTTTATGCGTATCTTGATCTCTATCGATAAGAAATTCGTCATATCAATCAGCTTTATTTTACCTCCACCTTTTCTTCTACTCTACTTCTCAAGGAAGTTTACCACCTCTATAAATACCACTCATACACCACACATTTTCACCACTTACACTCCTTTCTTTCTTTCTTTCTTTATTCTCTTTCTCTCTCTCTCTCTTTTCTCCTAAAATTGATGCCTCACACCCTACTTTTCCCTCTCATGGTTCTTTCACTTTTCTCACTTCATTCACTTCTATAGATACCTCCTCCCTTATTCATTTTCACACTTTACCTCTCACACATGAAATACATATAAATACTCTCAAATACTCATCTATATTATAATCATCATCATGTGTATGAGTAAAACTCCATTTATATATAAGTTTTCCCAATGATGCATCAAGCTAGGGAAGGATATGTGTAGCATCATACCATGTTATTTTTGTTTATGTAAAGTTTATATCCTTTACTTCTTGTAACCTAACCTAACTTCCTATATATGTAAATATATGTACATATATATACATATATCATCTAGAGCATAAAAGATTACTTATCTAACTTTTCTAACATAACATGTAATTTACTTTTTATGTTCTCTACTTTTATGCAATTTATTTATTCCTTGCAAGTTATTTTATTTTACTTTTTTATTTTAGAGACTCGGCCACTT
Source organism: Combretum micranthum (assembly GCA_024138025.1). Lineage (NCBI taxonomy): Eukaryota > Viridiplantae > Streptophyta > Magnoliopsida > Myrtales > Combretaceae > Combretum > Combretum micranthum. The sequence goes on from JAMXBD010000594.1 coordinate 674,016, forward strand.
CAAGTCTTAAGAAGACTAGTCTTAAGTTTAGTCTTAGATTTGTCTATAATCAAGTCTTATAGTGACTTGTCTACTTCAAGTCACAGTGAGCCTTATCTTAAATCTAAGATTTCCATTTATACTTTATGTTATTAATTTCTTGCCAACAAATTTATTTCTTTATGTTCATTATTTTCATAATTTATTTTCTTTATGTTTATATACATAAAATGCTCATAGTGATATTGTTATAATGCCAAAATGATCTTTAAACCCAAAATGCAATGATGACTAAAAGTCTCCAAATTTAAAATTAAGAACAAGGTGATGATCTTAAGATTATCATTATAATCACTTACTAATTTAGAGAGCCTAGCATAATATGAGAGATTCATAAAGTTATAAACCTCTTCATTTTGATAATTCTTAGTTATGTAAAATATTTTCTAAAACTCATGTTTAATACATGGAAAATCATTTACCAAGAGAAAAATTTGAAAACAAAAATCATCCTCTTATTTTCTTATGAATGTTGTGACTTATAGGTATAAAAAGGGGATGTAAGTTTGATTTTTCTTTCTCAAACCAACATGATTTTAATGTTATAAATGATAGAACCAAGAAACAAACCTTACACCTAATTTTCTTTAAAATGTCGAGAACCTAGGCATGATTTTGGAAAATTTTTACAACTTAAAATTCTTTCCTTAAAATCACACGAAGGTCAATGTTTTGCGAACCAAGTTTTCAAATGAAATTTTTTTATGAAATCCTTTTAAGAGGATCGAAACTTTTAAAGAAGTAAAACAAGTATAGAACCTCATTTTCAAGTTTGAACCACTCCTTTATAAGGTCTTAAGAAATAAATTTTCACTATAAGTTCTCAAAATTTATTATTCATGGACCTAAGTTTCCTAATTTAATTACAAAAGCTATTTTTGTAAAAATACCACTTTGAGCAACATCACTAAGTTTATGCATGTATAATAAATTTTTATTATATTTTGATTATGTTTGAGTATAAAAATAATAAATACTTAACTTAAGGAATCTATATAAGGAGAGACTTGCAAAAAATATCAAAATCGAGTTATGTAGTAATTTGGATGTAATATGACTTTAATGATTCTAAGACTTAGATGACCTTAAATGTTTGAAATAACCTTAGAAATGGAAGAGCATTCCAAATAGGTAGAAAGCAACCACTCATATGTGAAAAATAGACTTCAAATGACCAAGTTATATCCAATTGAGGGCTTGTTTGAATTGTTAGATTTTTATCTGTATTAGATTAGTATCTATAACTTATAGGTATCGAATTAGCATCGGTTATTATCGGTTTGATTTGGTCAGTTTATCAGTAATGTAAAACTATCAGTTTTCATCAGTATTATATCAATATATATTTAATATCAATTCAATATCGGTTCAGTTTGAAAATAAAATCAAAATGATACCAAACTTGATATTCAAATAAGACCTTAAGGTTCAAACTAGGTAGCTGGGAACTATAGCAGGAATAGTAACCATAGAAGTAGAAATTTAGATGAAGTTGATCTGAAACACTCATTTTGAGTTTTTCTTTGTTCAAGTGACGAGTACCCTGAAGCCACATTCCCCAAGGATCACTTCGACTAAGAATTGCACTATGGTCGAGTGAGTTTTTCCTTATGATTTTGTTACTTTATATGTGCTTGTAGCTAATTACATTTGTTTGATAAGACAGATAAAATGGATATGTATGGGGATCCATAGGTTATGTATGTGATTCTATGCTTGTGTGATAAAGTGAATGTTAAGCATATCGTAACTTTAAATTATTTGTTTAAGTGGTTTTGATTACTTATATGTATGGTTGCTTGGTGATTGTTAAATTGTTTGATTACCACCTTAATGAAACTTAATATGGTTTTGCTTAAGAAAATAAATGGTTCACGCATTGCATTCGTTGGGTCATATTTCTTTTCACTACTACTCTCACATGTGGGATTAGAGACTAGTAATGGTGGCTGGTAGGAGTTGGAAAGTCTACAGGCTAGCAAGAGCCGGAAAGTCTACTAAAACTGGTAGCTGGTAGGAGCCTAAAAGTCTATCTAAAATTTGTGATCGTATGGGCATTTCTTTCAAAGCAATCCCTAACCATTGATGCAGAGGGCATAAATTTGTTATATATGGTTTCCGGATACCATATATACTTGTGTGCCCATGTGTGTTTGTTCCATAGCATGCATAACATACGCTTTAAACTAAAATAACTTACTTGTTTGGTTTTTATGGTACATTGGAAGGAAATATCTCACTAAGTTGGATGTAGCTTACCCCTCAATAGTTTGTTTTTGTAGGAAAAATCAAAAGCTAGGATTGAGATAGGAATCGATTGCAGAACGTCCTAAAGATTAAGCTAAGACAATTGGAGGACTCGAAGGCTTATAAACTAGTTATAGTTGAGAGAAAGACTTAAAACATGATTTCCTTTTCCTAAACTTCCTTCTCCATTTAGTAATTTCTAATTAGCTAGAAGATACGCTCAAGATTACCTTAGCTTATCTTTTGGTAAGGTATCCGATTCTCCGCGATCCTTATGATTTGTGGAATTATTGGTTTCCAACCTATTTTCTCGATAAATATATATATATATAATATAGTGAGAGAATAAAATCAGAGCCTTGCAAATTCTAACTTGTAAGGTGATATTCATATTAGGGGTGCACATGTGATATGATAATTTTAGGACAATTCTACTAAGCCTCCTGTTAGGGTCATGATAGGTACCATTTGTTACATTAATCCTATTAAATATTTTATATGTTATTTATATGTGCTATTATAATCTATACACTATATATGTAAGTTATATTATATATTAATATAAATTTGTATAACATGTTATATATTATATTGCGAACACACACATATATAACATATTCAATTTATCTAACAAATGAATTATAACATATATATTATATATTTATAACCTATGAATTTTATATACGTATAGATAAGTTATATAATATCTAGTATATATGTTATACATATTTTATAATTTATATATGAGATAATGCCACAAATGATACTTGAACTTTAACAACATATGTAATTAGGTACTTAAACTTTGAAATTGATCAATTCGGTACCTGAGCTTTGAAATCGATCAAATTGGTACATGAAAAACTTTGAAAGGTCCTCATGGTAATGATACATGCACTTTATTGTTATAGTATTGTTTCTACATGTATACTTGCCTTTAAAGTAATCGTACAATAGCATTAGCTACATAATTCAACTTAATGAATTGCAATCATATCTACATGTTGGAAAAAAAGGTACCAAAAACATGATTAATGAAATAAGTAGGCCTTTAGTGGTACGGTAAGGTAAAAGTTAGAAGGATGGATGGCTTGCCTGCTTTCTCTTATAGGAAAGTACTCCTTAAGTGCTATACCAAAGTATGCAATAAGGATCTTTAAATTAACATAAAATTGGTGTAGAAAGGTGTTATCGCCTTAATTTTTCCGATAGAGTAGATTGAACTTGAGGTTAACAATTGTTGTGCTATAGAATAATAACAAGTCAGTAGGCGCTAGGGATGTCGAGTGTGCTAATCTAATGGTGAAGTTAGTGTTTTGTAAGGAATATTGATTAAATAAGGGAGGGAGAAAAGTTTTAGTAAGGTGTTACCAGATGATTGTAAAGGAACCTAAGGGGTATTTATAGAGGAATGAAGATTGGTAGTTATCAGGAGCAGAGACATGTTTGTGAAGTGCATGGCGGTTGTAGAAGTAATGGGTGTTAAGCCACTAAGCTTCTTCCTGAGATTGTCGGGAATGGGGTGGAGCAACCTGTAGCAAGTGATTATGTCCTGAGCAGAACATTCATGGTTGAGTAGACCGAGTAATCCTTTGGTTTGCTCAACCTTATTAGGGATAACTAGGATAGACTTTGAGGTTGGCTTGTGGGCCATCAAAACAATCCATGTAGTAATCAGATCAAGCAGGCTTGAGGAGCCTAGGTCTATATTTACCAATCAAAAGAGGTAATTTCTATGTTTCCTAAAGATAAGGGGCTTAGGTTTTAGACATTTAGTGGCCTTTAATGATGCCTTGTTGACTCCCTAATTGATGGCGAACAAAAAGCTTGTAGTATTGATATTCTGAGAAACAAAGTCTTAGAGTGAACTGGTTAGAGCCATTGGATACATTCTTTTAATGAATCTTTTTGAGAAGCATCGGGTTATTTGGCCTTTTGATCTATCAGGAGAATACATTGTTAAATCTTTCTACCAAATGTCATTTTTGGCGGTTGTTTTGCAACAAATCTAAGAGAGTCTCTTCTTAATTCTAGGTGGATCATTGGCTATGAAAGACAACATAGTCACTAGATATTCTACTTAAAAAAAAAATCAATACACCATCTATGTAGAGCTTACTCTAACACTTTGGCAACAAATTACAATCCATTTAAGAGGAATTGTCATGTGTCTGTAGTCATATATGTGGTAATATAGAACCCCCAAGCACATTTTTCTTTGATGCACATGGACAATATTAATTTGGTTTGAATTATTGAGCCTACATTGTGATATGTTCCTAAGACATAGGTTTGAGAAGTGGCTAATTATAATGCCTAAAGAGCTAATGTGGTTGGAGTCCAATTGGAAGGAGAAATTTATACTGATTTGTTTCATCTCCGGTTCATATGGTTACAAAGGAATGAAATGGTTTTTGAGAAACATGACTTAGACCTCTATTTTCGCTTCTTCTTTTCTTTTTTTTTTTTTCCTTCTTCTTATTATTTTACTTTTCTTAATGAGAAGTTGATGTGAGTGCAAACTAGATAGCTGCTCAGAAAATAAAGGGATGAGCATTGATGATGATGTTAGAGAAGAAAGCCTCCCCATCCCCTTTAGCTGGATTTTATTTGTGAACGGTGGTTCACGACCACCTAATTCTCATTTGTCAGCTGAAAATCTCCTTTTATGCATAAAGTTGCTTTTGCTTTTAGGGGGGAAAAAGTGGGGATCATCTAAATTTATGTTCTCTAATTTTCCTAAATTTAACATCTTAAGATATTTTTACATATAATCAATAATTAAAATTATGCGAATAGTATGATATACTATGATGATACAATATATTTTAAAAGTTTTAGGTAACCACAGCTAGTGATTAGCATATTTAAAAGAAAGTTAAAAAGGTAAATTTAGAGGATTCAAGTCTATCTTTTCCCCCTTTTCCTATTCTAGGAGGCATGTACCGCTGATGCTTGTGAAAAAATAAGCATAATAATATATTAATATTAAAAACATAAAAAAAAAAATAATTATTGAATTAAACATATACATAAGGATTTGGGAAACAAACAATTTATGTATATACAATTGTACTAGTATATAATCAATGTATTTATTAAATTAGAAAAAAATAATATAATTAATCACATTATTTTTAAATTAAGATTATACGAATAGTATGATATTATGATGATACACGATATTTTAAAAATTTAGATAATCTCAAGTAATGGCTAGCATATTCAAAAATTAAAAGAAAAAAAGAAAAGTAAATTCAGAGGACCCTATTCTGTCTTTTACCCTATTCTGTCTTTTCCGCTTTTGTAATTTTGGGAAGAATGTTCGTCTAACGGTTGTGCAAAAATAAGCATAATGATATAATAATATTTAAAATGTAAGATACAAAATAATTATTGAATCAAACATATACGCGAAGATCTGGAAAACGAACAACTTATGTAAATATACGACTGTACTAGTATATAAAAGTGTATTTATTAAATTGGATAAAAAAATAATGTTAATTTTATTACTTTTAAATCATCATAGAAATTATTGTTGTCGAGTATGCAAACCAAAATAATGTATAAGATTTTATTATTAAACTTATATATAACAATGTAAAATTTTTTCAGTATACATGATATTATCTAGTACATGTGCACAAACATGCAAATCTATCTCGTGCTCCATATATTACATAAATGAATTAAAAATGAAAATTATTGCTAATGATGTGGATAATAATATATATGCCTCTTATCATTTATCGTCATTTATAGAGTATAATGAAATGGACTACATTTTTTTAGGTCTACTTGTATTTTCTGATTTTTATCTATATTGGATCAGTATCTGTCAATTATCTGTATCAGTTCAATATATGTTCGGTTTAGTCAGTTTATGAGTAAAACTGTCAGTTTTTCATCAGTATCATATTTGTATCAGTTCAGTATCAGTTTTATTTAAAAACGAAACCAAAATGATACCAAAACCAAGAAACAAATAGGTTGAATCCCAACAATATCCTTAGATAATGTATAAATATTGATTTTTCATAGTCCTCCGCTTTCTTCTTCTGTTGATTCTCAATAGGAAGTGTAAACATCCTTTTGGCATTCGACAGATGGCAAAAGACAGATATACATTTTAAACTTTTTTCTATCAAATTGTTTGTTAAGAAATATATATATATAAATGAAAAAAATATGTCAGTTCTAATGAAAACATCAAATATATCAATTATAGATAAAATATAGTTATAAATCAGATACCTTAACACACAAAGTTTAGATGCATATACAATTACGAATAAGAAACTGATAATCCAAATAGAAATGTCATGGCTGACTCTGTATTACACTCATCCACAACGTGTAGTGAGCAAAAGCAACACCAGCAAAAAGAGCACTACGTAGTAATCCGATGCTTTCAAAGAATAAATATTGGATTTAGTAAGGAATATGTCGGTATTATCCCTCATGTCATGTAGAGGCCGAATACTTGATGACTTGTTTACCAACTGTGAAAAACTAGAGCCATCAGTCATGTTAGGATAAACCTCGTAGTATCCATATCCTAGTTATCCCCAAGCTGTCCGTCTTTCGGCACTTCCTGTCTCTAACTCAATTCCCCATCCAATATAAAAACCCCACTTCATGCAAACAACTAACCATCAATCCAACTTTCTGACACAAATTATCTCACTATTATCTTTCTCCGACATCATTATAAAATATGGCTTTTCCAAGGATTCAGTTCTTTTTTCTAGCTTTAGTCCTCATTTCACGTAATACCGCAAATGCTGGTGATCCAGATATCCTGACAGACTTTGTTGCCCCACCAAACGTTACACTTGATGGCAATTTCTTCACATACACCGGTTTCAGAATCTTTGCTAATGGCACTGCTAACGCTCCTTCTACTTTCAAAGGAACAAAAGCAAACATGGCTGAATTCCCTGCTCTAAATGGCCAGAGTGTTTCCTATGCTTTCCTTCAATACCCAGCAGCTTCCATAAACCCTCCTCACACTCACCCCCGTGCAGCCGAGCTGTTGCTTCTCCTCCTGGGAACCCTAGAGGTCGGTTTTGTAGACACAACCAACAAGCTTTTCACTCAAACTCTCCAGGCTGGGGACATGTTTATTTTCCCTAAAGGACTTGTTCATTACCAATACAACAGTAACACCACGGGCTCCGCACTGGCTGTCTCTGCATTTGGAAGTGCTAACGCCGGAACGGTTTCGGTTCCACTGACATTGTTTGCCACTGGAATTGATGATGGAATCTTAGCCAAATCCTTTAAAACAGACTTGGCTACCATCCAAAAGCTCAAATCTGGGCTTGCACAGTAAGCATGAAGACAAGAGAGGAAGTGGGTTCTTTTATAAAGCAATTTGATGTGTGTTCTTGTTAATGTTTTTCGTGTTTTCTTCAAATGCTAGTGTAATAACTGGTTCAATAAAACAAGATCAGTAAATCAGCCGGGTTGGTCATGTTTCCCGGTTTTCTTATTTTGTCTAAAAGGATGTCCTTTTCACATGTTGTACTTCATTGCTATTACTATTTTTCTACTTTTGAGTTTGTCATATCATTACCAGTCGTGTAGCCTGTATTCACTTGTCCATCTTCGAATAAAGAATATTGGCTCCATTTTAGAAAGTGAAAATTAGATTAAGGGCTTTATATTTGGGTTTTGGGAAGAAGAAACCATCTTATAATTCTAAGGTTAAGTTGATACCGGGCATATTGATGGGGGAAAAAACAAATGGTCGAACTAGATGTCTGTTTGGATTCTCTGTTTCTAATATGTATTTTCATCTGTATCGAAACGATATGTATAAATATATCTTATTTGTATTTATTTTTTATCTATAGTTATTCTATTTGATCTATTCATAAAAATTATCACCTGTTTTATCTGTATCAATTTCTTTATAAACAATTTATTAGAAAAAATTTTAAAAAAGTATCTGTATCTGCTGACAAAGGTTTTTCTAATTATAGGTTTGTAATTAATTTGAAGAGATAACATAAAGCAAGCCATTTAAGGAAAATATAATGATATTTTATTTATACCTAAAAGAAAATCTTTTGCTATAACATTGCACTTAAAAGACAAATTTTAGGTTATGTTTATTGAAATGTACATTTCTATAAGGTCAATACCATTATTTATAAATTATACAAAGAGGCTGATTCAAAATACACAATATGTCTAGCTTTATGAAAATTAGTTATTAATAGGCATTTAAATTTCTTAATTATATAAATATTATTGACTTTGTCAACCTCCTATATGATATCAATACATGTTATTATTCCTAAAAAAATGTTATTAGTTAATAAATTTTATAATTTTCATAAGGAATTACATATTTTGCAAATAGATTTCCAAATTATAAAATGTTATACAATCCATAAACTAAAAGTTTATGATTTGATAAAATTCCTAGTTCAAACTATATAGTTCGATTTAAAACTACACAGACATAATTGCATTCTTATGCTTAGTTTAGTTCGAAGGAAAACTAAATTAGATTCTTTCGAGTCCACTTTGGTAAGAAGTTATCCTAAAACCTATCAAAATAGACATCTTACTTTTTATGCATCCACTTATATACATCAATGTCTTTCTCTATCTCTCTCTCTTTCTTCCCAAGGGTTTCTTCTGTTCTTTCTTTTTTTGCCTTTTTCGTCTTAACATTAAGAACCATTAGCCATGGCCATTATATCCCTATCATCATTTTTATAAACCTTCCACGAAGGTGAATTTGTAAGTTCATGGTATTTTGAATTGCAGATTTATTGTAACCTGATCCTATAATATGGAACAACAATTATTAGTTAGCATGAAAAATGTTATATGACAGAAAATAAATAAGTTATAGAACAGAATACACATTTAGTTATAATAACATATTATGTATCATCATATTTAGTATAATTTCTATATTCTCTTCACTTGCAAAATACAGAGCACCATATGAAACTAACTTCTATTAAAGTTGATGAAATCCTTCATTATTCTAACACATTACACATAACCAAAAAAATAAAAAAAATAGAAAGACACATTCGGGTACATTGTTCCAATGTAAGTACAATATAAGGATCACAACATAAAAAAACTAGTCCTTGATTTAAATGGCCTAATAATCATTTCTCAATCAAACAAATAAATAAAATAGAATAATTGCGTAGGAAATCAAAGGAAAAAGTATGAAAAGAACTTATCAATTTAGCCGTGCAATCGATGGGCTGCTTCTTGGAAGCAAATTATGGCACAACTGAGGTACAAATGGATAAACGTTATCTGTTCTCTGAGGTTAACATAGGTAGCTTCGAATGTGTCCACTCGTGGCAAAAGCTTAGAATAATAAGATATACAATTACCCAGAAAGAAGAATTGTAGATAGTTAACAAAAGATATCATAAAATTGAAAAACATATGATTATGCTGAAAAAAATAATAACCGAATTTTTTACCATTTTAGGAAATAAAGTTTGAATTTTTTGAAATGAATTTTTCAATTAAAAAAAAAGGAATTGTGGTCTCATTTTCAAAAAAACTTATTAAACACACTTAAGCACATAGTGAGATACACTAATAAAAACATAAGATTTAATTTAAAAATATCCCATGCGGGATAGATATCATGGAAAGATAGAAGAGAATAAAACTATCAAGCCGTTTTCTTACAAATTATAGATTTAGTAAAAAGGGAAATTTGCCTAACAAGAAAAAATGGTGAGTTCAAATTCCATTCAGAGAGAAAAAGATAATGACTTGTTTAACTTGCAATTTGGGGGTTAGATATACGTATAATTTGATTTTATATATCTTGTATAGTTACAGGGTAAATTAAATTGAAATACATCAACATTTCAGAGTGAGTTCATTTAATATATTATTCTTTCAAGTGACTAAAAAAAGGAATAAAAGTTTAGGGATAAACTCGTTTAAAATATCAACATTTCAAGTGGTTAAAAAATGAATTAACGTTTTGCAAAGAGAGTTAAATAAGGTATTAATAATTTTCCATTGACGAAAATTAAGAAAACTTAATTGGAAACTAATATAAATGTTGACATCTTAAATGAAAGTTACAAACCGTTGGTACCTCGTTTGATTCACTTTGCAAAACTTTGACTTATTTTTTTAACAACTTGAAACGATGATACCTTAAATGAACTCACTCTAAACGTAATATATTTTGGTGTTATTCCCCTTATAGTTAAATGGATATATTGTTGGGATTCATGAAATCATAATCCCTAAATCATATATATAGGGTAAGTGTAAACCCCGGTATTCTTCGTAGTCAAGTAAACTCCGGGAATTGAAAAGCAAAGCCCTAAATTGGTATAGTTCAAGCTTAATGAGAGTAGCCTAGAAACCCTAAATCCGGCTTTCCTTCGGTTTCATAATTAAAAAAGTTTTATAAAACAAATTAATGTGAATTATTATTTTAAAATATATTTCAAATTTTAGAAAGTTTTAATTTTAGAAAATTTTCTATTCTGGGCCTTCCCGAGCTCAATTATAGAAAAACGAGCCTCGGGACTAGAAACTCAGAAAAATATTCTGGAATATTCACTAGAACTGAAATTTTATAAGGATTTCAAAAATATAAATTTTATAATTTTTCGGGCTATAAAAATTACAATTATAGCTTTTTTCCCGTATTTTCTTTACTACCGGTAAAGTAGATGTCTTGTCTACTATTTACCACTATTCACAAGTACAACCTACACTACACACTACCCATACCCTATTCTTACATCCTTACAACTACTCATTATATTTTCTTTTCCAAGAAAATTTTGTTTTCTAATTAATTATTACATTTATTACATTTTATTACTTAAATTACAAATTTTATCAAAATTCAAATCTCTCTCTCTCACTCCCTCTTGTTGGCCGGCGCACCCCTTCCCCAATTCCCCTCTCTTTGTTTTATTTTTGCTTCTTTTATTATAACTAAACCCTAATTTATTCAATATATAAGCTCATTTTCTCTCTTTCTCCTCGTTTTTCACTCATTCAAAATTTTACAAAGAAGCAAAACTCTCCCTCTCCTTCCTCTTTGTGCCGTGACACTACACACACACACACACTCACTCACAAGCTCATTTCCTCTTCTTTTCTTCTTCAAATCATCTAGGTGATGATTCCTAGCCTTTCTATTACATAACCTTGTAATGGCAAGACTATTCTTGTGTGTTTTCCACCGTAAATCCCAATGAGCAAATGCTAGAGATGAGAAAACACTAATCCAAGAATATCAAGCCATCACAAGAAGTAGATCTTGTGTTTCATGAGTTTTTGTTGAAATAATATTATGTTCATGCATATAAAAGTAGAGATCTTGCATGGAAAATTTATGTTCATGTCTTTAAACTCATGATCATGCACCATAAGTTGTAGATCTAGTGTTTAGACATTCATATTTTTCTTGACATTTATGTTCATGTGAATATTTTGTGCTTTCATGCATTAATGATCATAAAAGCTTAGCCTTGCATATATATAAATATGTTAGATGATAGATCTTTATGAATATAGGACAAGGAACTTGAAAAGAAAAGATTTTGTTAGAAATGTCTAGTGGAAAATTCGGATGAACTTCAAGACCTATTTTAAGAACCATTGAAACCACTTTGAAACTCATATTTTACATGAAAAATGAAAGATATATGTAATAGGTATCTCTAAGCAATGATTTTTACAAGTTGAAATGAGTTTAGGCATGAGTAATGTGTAAAACAAGTAGTGGAATTAAGATGGAAAATTTTGAGCTAGTGTCAAATTGTTAAATTCGTAATTTGAAGTGATGCCTACATAAACACCTAGTATTCAAGCTTAAATTGCATGTTTTATGTGTTAAATGAAATCCTTAGGTAGTAGATATAATAAAGCTTTAAATTTTGATGCATTAAACAAGTTTTCTCAAAGGAAACATGCAAGAAATGAATTTTTCCAAAATTCGGATTTTTGTGAAAAGCTTATTTAAAAATATACTTGCAAAGTGAAAAATGTGAAATTCTATGTAGAAATGAAGGTCTTGGATAGTATAGATGATAAAGACTCATTTTTATTTAGATAACAAGTAAATTCTAAGAATAAAATCCTAAAACACTAGGAGATGCAAAATTGGAAAAATGGATTTTGAAGAAGTAACTATTGTGGAGTCTTGTAATAATCAGGAGTTCTTAAAAGTTTCATTATCAAAAATCATCAAGATCATGCATATATTGAACTCATTACATGATATTCATATTAGGAATTCATTCATACTTCATCTACACATGAATCATCAACTAGATACATGTTGGTTAGGTGTAAAACAATTTTTCGGAAATGGAAAAGTTATAGAACAGATCTGATCCCTCTGTTCCGTGACCTAAATGTTTTCAAAACTTGAAATTAATAATAGAAATAGATAGATTTTTCGAAGTAGATAGAAATTGATATAAAATTTGCGAAATTCCGTGTTAAAATGACCAAGTTATAGCCATTTTAAGTTGGAACTTTCGCAAATAGCGAGATTTATTTAGTTTAGATGTATAGTTTGAATTAGCTAAGTGATGAGATTCTCATTAGGTTATTCTTATTTGGTAGGTGATCCCGAGAACGACGATACCCTACCACCCGACTACTATTACTAAGAGACCAACTACGATGGTCGAGTGAGTATCACTTCTGATTTCAATTATTGTTTGTGATTGTAATGATAGTTGCACTAGTTGCTAAGTAAAGATAAAAAGAATGATTATGCATGATGGGGTTAGTTGGGAATTATAATTGTCTGCTGTTGATATGTGAAGTTGAATTTAAAGAATATCGAAGCCGGGTGATAATTCATTGCTTGTATATAGAGGAGTTAGAATTGATTGTCTGTTAATATTGCTTGGCCACCTAAAAGAATTGGACTAATCGAGTATTAGACATTCAATATAAATTATAACTCGTTCATATCACGATGGGGATAGAGTATTAGCATTTGTTGTTTTTCGTGATCCATAAAACAAATATGTTGGTTAATCGTGATCCATAAAACGAATATGTTGGTTAATCGTGATTCATAAAATGAATGTGTTGGTTAATCGTGATCCATAAAATGAATTATTGTTCAGTTGACCGTGAGTTTAAACTGCGTCGTATCGTAGGATTCGTTAATCTGCTAACCCTGGATGGAGGGCGCAAGTCCATCCACATATGATTTCCGGTTGGTCATATGTTTGCTAAATTCACTTGTCTGATGCATTTCACTTGATTGAATAATCACTTACTTGAATGATTTGTCTTAATTGCGATATGAAAGTTTTCACTCACTAAGCTAGTTAGCTTACGCCCCTATAGTTTTTACTTGTTGCAGCACGAATTCATTTGGCTTAGGCCAAGGCAAGCTAAAGCTTAGGTACCGGAGCTAGGAGTTTCCCTTAGAAGTTTATTTTGATTTTGTTTAGACTTCTATAGAAAACCAAAAGACTCTGGATGACTGTAATGGACTTAATATTCTTTTGCGGGGGAATGCCCCTTAGACTTTGTAATTTATGTATGTGTTTGGTTTATTATCTATGGCTGTCGAATGCCACATTAAACTTCTTAACTCCATTGAATAAAGTATTCTATTGTCATAAAGGGACGCTCTACATCTATACAAGACTCCCAAAGGGCTCGGATAGTTATTCAAGAGTCTTATATAGTATGTGGCGGATTGTTACGTTTATGATACCCCTATGGGGCGTGATAGTAAGTTTCACTATCAACTTTGAAATAATTTTGCACCACAAAAATATCTGAACATTTTAAAATTTGTACCAACTATACCTATGGTTAGAATCTAGTCAATTCTCTAGCGATAAGCTGACGTGGAAGAGGAACATCTCGTAAAAAAATATATTTCTCTCCTAGTTGGCATAATTATCTTTTTTTTCTTCATTTTTTCTTTTACTTTCCTCCCCTTGACTCTCTCTTTTTCTTCTTCACATAACCCCCATAAAAAATAATAATAAAAACAAATCTACTCCTAATAACAAAAACCAAACCCAACATGTAAAAAACCTAATCCTTAGCATTTAGACAACTAAAAAACACAACACTTAAATAGAAAAAAAAAAAACCCAAAACATACAAACCTTATAAAAAAAAATCTCGTCATTCTCTCTCTCTCTCTCTTTTTAAATTTATATATTGATTTTTTTTACCTTACTCCAAATGTCAAACCCAACAGATCACTATTTTTCCTCCCTCTTCAACCTTCACCAACCCTACATTGTTAGTTTTGAGAAATCTAGCCAACGCGAATTTCACACTCCACCATGTCTTAAAGGAGCTAACTTTGCTTTTATATCTTCAAATTCAAACAAAAGAGATGAATTTGATAAGTGCCAATAAGAAAATTTTGTAGAAATAATATAGGGTCATTTGAAAATTTTATTTTGATTCTTTTTTTTCATTGGGATTGTGTGAAGAAGGAGAATGAGGAGGAGGTGGAGATGCTACACCAAAAGGCGAGGGGGGGGGGGGGTGCGGGTACGCGGGGCGGAGTTGATGGGGAATGTTTTGGGGGTTGGGGTAGGTTTGTAAAAAAAAAAAAATTGCCAAAAAGTGTTTTTTTAAAAAGATATTCCTCTTCCACATCACCTTATCATAAGAGAATTGCTCAATTTTAACCAAAGATATAGTTGAAAACCCTTGATTTGATGATTAAGCTTTTAATTCTATACGTGGCCTTAAAGATTTTTTGTCTCTCTCTTTTCTCTCTAACCATGGGTAAGTAAAAGAGGATGTGGCAAGACATATGACTTGGAGGACCATGTCCATATATTTATATAGCAATAAGTCAATAGTTGGCTTGCTAACTTTTTTTTTCTAATTCCACTCATCATAAAAATTGAAATAATAATTCGATCTCCACACACACATATAAAATTTCATACTCAATATGTATATGACGCATTTAAAGTCTATAACATTATTAGATTACTTTTGTGGACTTTAATATTATGATAGCCTTACTATATAATTAATTTAATTCACACGTGTAAGTCCACTGAATTGGTTTATTAAAAAATAAACCTAACATATATCACATAATATTTAGTTCCATATTTGCATATGTGTTAGTTTTTGGATGTATTAGTGTATTAGATGAATAATATTATATTAGGAATGTATAATATAGCTTATAAGCTAAAATATCGTAAACATAATGCAAAATAAAACAAATAAATAGAAGGGAAGAATAGTAATTAATAACATTAATGAAGGGGAATGTTTATAAATAAGTATGTCCTTTAAAAGATACAACAGTGCCAGAAACATTTAAAAATCTATAGTACCGCTTCCCTATCCTTTTCCATTACGTTACAGAACACATCATTCTCTTCCTCACCAATCTCCATAAAGTCTCAATGAAAACTATGGAGTTGCTTTTGCCTCTTTTTCTCTTTACGTTTGATGTTTCCAATGAAGAAACAATGGTGATCAATGCTTTTGAATGTTGACAGAGAGTTTCCAAGGAGAGAATGATGAGTGTAGTGTAAGTGAGGAGGAATTTCTAGAACAAGAGGGACGAAAGATTGTAGTAGGAAGAATAACAAAGGATTGACGAAATCTATATCAAGGTAATAGAGATTTCCTATGAAAGGTTTCAACTTTTATTACAAGATTTCTTGAAATTGATGTATAGGCATATGCAAAAGGGTTTGGAATTGTTTTTTTTTTTTTGGTGTTTTGATGTTAATAATACAGATAAGTTGGAAATTTGAAAAGTATTGTGAGAAATACACCTCTATGTTTGACACGATTGAATACATAAGTCATGTACTTACTTGTGTTAAACATGTAATGCATTGTTTTACGTTATGTAGGTTCTATTTTCAACATGACTAAGTACACAAGTTGTGTTCATATCCATGTAGAATTGTTTAATGCGTGTTTTCCAAGTTTTTGAAGGTTTTGCTCTTCACGTGAGTGAGTACGCGAGTCATGTTGAGAACTATGTTGAATGCAATGACTTGAAGTCCTTAAAAATCATACTTTGGTTCCCTACATAAGTGGGTACACAAGTGGTGTAGTTACCCGTATAGAAGTATACGGATAAGAACATAACTGGTGTTAGCACTTGTATACAAAACAACTTTTTGCCAACTTATGTTTTCTTTATTATAGAGCTTTGAAACTTATTCAAATTCATCCATAAGGTTTCAAAATCACTTTAAAACCTTAGAATACAAACATTACTAAATTAATAACCTATTTTCCTTTTATTTCATATTTAGCAAGATTTAGGTTGAAATTAAAGATCTGATAAAAGAATAGAGTAATTACACTTGATTGATCATTTTCTCTCACAAATTATAGTAAATTAATGAAACAATGTAACTGCGCTTGATTGATCATTTTCACTCACAAATTATAGGAAATTAATGAAATTAGCAAAAACTTGATCAAAATTTTTAAAAATTCGAAACAAAATCACCAACTAACTCAAATAGAGCATTACATGAACATCATCATATGATTGAATTAATTTTACTATGTGTAAATCACTTTATAAATATCGATGTGGAATAGTTTTACTTGTTATTTAATATAGAAATTTAGAGCTAGAATTAGCTTAAGGTCCCTGGCAAGGTTACTCAATTAATTTATAAAAGCTTAAATGATCCATATGCTTTTCAATTTAGTCATTTTGAGAGCTTTGTAATCTCTGATGAAGGTTTAAATAATGATCATAACTTGATGATTTTTCCTTGTGCTCTACCTAATCAAAACAAAAAAAAAATTAAAAAGAAAATATCCATATCTTAGGGTTGAAACGTGTAGGGTTTAGCTCCTTAGAAAAGCAATTTCTTGACCTTTCTTTCAATTTTAAATAATCCATGACCATAAAAAAAAAAAAAAAAAGATAAGGGCAAAAACCCCTCCAGAGTAAAATTTAAAGAAGGCAAAATCCTTCTCCTCTACAACTTTGAAGTACATAAATAATCAATAAGAATAAAATAAAAAGCATAAATAAGGAAGAAAATTCAAGAGATGAATTGACGTATATGCCTTCATTTTTATTATGATGATTAATGAACTACATACCTATTTGTATAAGGGAATAAAGTTGATTAAATTTCTCTTAGTTTATTTGATCTTTTGAGTAATTTTTGCTTTCAAATTCTTAATTAAACAATAAGGGTAAAAGCTAATCTACTTGGATAAGTTCTGTAATTTTAGTAGAAGTAACTCTAGCACAGTTAATGGGAATGATTGAATACTTAAAGTGCTATGGTGATTTGAGCTTAAATTGGCATTGTCAAATTTCCATTTGTGATTTATCTTCCTATTTAAAAAGCCTTGCCTAGTTGTGAAATGATGTTTACTTAAGGACAAGCAAAGGCTTAAGTGTAGAGGAATTTGATAAGTCTATTTTACTTTATTCTATTCATAGAAATTTAGGTTTAATATGATGCATTTTTTATAAATTCCTATGAATTTTGTGCTTTTATTGTCTAAATGTTGTTTTTCAACTCCAAGAACCAAAGAAGAAACAAAGTGTTTTGATCAGGTTTGGAGCAAAACAACAATAATTATGCAATAGCAAAACTTTATTGAGCCCTGCAATCCCATTGAAGGAAAAACAAGGTAAAATGGTCCATCACGCCTTACATCGAGCCCTTGACATGATCCTTGAGTTCTATTTTGAGGTGATCGATCCTTAGACTTTATGAGAGAGCTTCTGTCACACCACAATACAAAGCCTTGGATTTACCCCATGATTGAAGCTGTATAAAAATCACATCTTTAGGGAGAAAAGCACAATTTAGGTTGAGCTCAACACTCGAGTCATTTATCCCTTGATAGAATTTGGACAAAAACTCGAGTTTTTTTTAGCAAAATGCCATAACTTAGGTTAAGCCCTGACATCTAAGTAATGCTCGAGCACTTGACCTTACCCGCGAAAGGTTACTCTATTAGCTGGCAATCCAGACACATACCCATGAAATAAAGGATAAATTCTGTTATAAAGAATCTGCCACGTCAGCGAATAAAATCATCGTGATTTTTGTGTCTTTGTCGTATAAATAAACGTGCATAGACATGCGATAGGGGAATCATATGTAGAATATTTGTAACAAATTCCTAACATAGTATAGAGACAGAATTCTTAAGCAAAAAAGTTTTTCTTCTTGCTTTTAAAATCTCTAAGTTTTCTAGGTAAATTCATTATAAACCCGAAGTTTGTTCTCTGCAAGACTTGTGTTGAATTTGTAATTTCATTCTTAATTCCATATTATTTCTTCAAGAATTTGTGTTTAATGTCTACATCCATGGAGAAATAATTAACTAACTTAGGGTTTGTGAATCCTAGACCTGACTCATGTTATTTCAAAGTGTTTTAACAATTATCACTAGGTATTTATAATTAATAGCTAAAACTTAAACTCATGGGTCTAAAAGAGTGGTGCACCTTTCAGATTCTTATATGATTTCAACTGAATAGATTGAGGATCATTCTTTTGAATAGATCTAAGATCATTCTTTTAAATAGATCTAGGCTACTAGTGGAGTTGATCAAAATCACCTTAAGAGAGAGATTGTGAAACTTTTTGTCATTTTTTTTTAAATTCATTGGTTGGTTTTAAACAAAGGATTCTTAAACTTTATACAGATCTATACTGCTGATAACTTGTGAAGAGATTCCAGTAGTGGTTTAGATCTAGAGTTTCTGATATTGAGAAAGGCTTTAACACATTCATGAATCCAACAGTGCAATTAATGAGAGAACAACTCTATGATTTGTAAAGAAATCACATAATAAGGACTTGGTGAAGCAATCCCTAAGGTTTTTTCTTGCATTAACAAACTTATCTTACGATTTACCCTGAAAACTTGTGTATATTCATTAACCTTAGTATAACTTCTGTTTTCATTAAGCTTATTGATTTTTCTTTGGCTAATATAATAGGAAATGTGAGTAAGATAGTTGCCAACGATCCTTAGAATACGACTTAATATTTTTTACTACCTTAGTAGGTGCATTTGCTTGATGTGGTAGTTGCTTCCGAAGTTGAACAAAACTTATTAGTTTTATAAATTTTTAAATCTTCAACTTTGTGCTCTTCAAAATGGTTTTAATCTAAGCCAAAGAACTTGCTAAGCTTGTACATTGTACTTTGGTGTCCAATGAAACACTAAGCTATGATAACGCGTTTGATGTTATGTAGCTATTGTATGAGCACACGAGCGTGAAGCAGTACCATAGCTAATTATATTATATATTTTATGCCTAAGCCCTTTAACCTTTATTTGCAGAACTTTGGTTAGGGAAAAAATGTAGAGGGCAAAATCTTGATTTCAAATCTTTGGACTGGGTGAGAGGGCCCAAAGAGTCAAGTCCATTAAACTAGGATGACTAAAGTAGATTTGATATGGTGGACTTGGAGTAGGAATCGTTGAACCAGATTGACTCATTTGTTCTAGACCTCTCTCAAGGAGCTTATACATTTAAGGAGGTCTTCCATGGGCTAGAGAGCCCATGGAGAATCTATCATTAAGAGGAATCATTTCATCCGTTAATGGCCAATATGATCCAACATATGTCATTAAGAGCTAAGCTCTATAAATACCTGGAGCTCCTCCTCATTTTATAGGAGCAAGAATTGACAAAAACACCATCGTACCGCAGGAATACTCTTACAAAGGATCAAACAGAGCTCAAAGAAAAGAAAACATAGCCTTGCCTCTAAAATAGTGGGGTAAATGCTTCATAACTCCTCCATCTGTCACTAGTACATTCGAGCTTCCTGAGATTACCTGCTCCTCTTTCCTACCATCTTACTCTTAGTTATCCTTTGTGTGTACTTCTACATCACACTTCTAAGGCTACATGTAACGCGAGATGCACGTGACTGCTACAACTAAATCCACCCCATTATAAGGATGAGCTGCGCCTGAACCTCAACTTGGAAGATTATGGCTTACCCTAGTACCCAATGAAGGAAGAAGGGCATGGGTAAGCATAACCATAGCATCAAAAACAATCTTGTAGGTTTGACATACCTCTAATAATGGAATTCCTACAGTAGATTAGCAAGACACAAAAAGAGTAGGAGCAAATGATTGATGAAAATCGCTGAATGCTCCATGATCAGATGCTCCAAACTCTCACTTCCCATGTTAACTAAATTGTCGAATTTACTAAACATATTTTCCATTAGGTAGGCACTAACCAAGGGTTCATCCACCACCACCATCACCATATCATCCCTCAAGTAGCGTTAATGGTCAAGGTTAGCAAGGCGACCAATCATCTCATTTGCTATATTTTTCCAACGTAAATATTAATTATGTATTTTTTAAAATTCTAATAAATATTAATATATTGTGTATTATTAGTGGAATAATAAAGTACATTTTATTTCTTCATTCAGTTTCTATTCATATTAAATGTAAAATTTATTTTTTATGTTTACAATGTAAATTTTATAAACCAGTTCCAATGATTTAAATTATAACCAAAAAAAAAAGCAAGTGGAGAAAAAAAAACCACACAAACGATATGAAACTAGACCTAATCAAAGGTACATGACACAACATGTGAATAAATGAGTTGGTATGACACGACGCACAAAAAAAAACATGCAAAGCACAACACACAAGAAACGAACACAAATGTATCGAATAAACAAAGAGCATAAAATTTGGCATATGGACGCAAGACCAATTACCTTGTCTAGACTGTCTAATATTTGAAATAGAAGGAGATGCGTCTACAGTGGGTTTTATATAAAATATATTTAATCCATGGATGCACAATTATAAATAATATATATGTGATAAGTTAATAAATAATTGAAGTAAATATATATATATATATATATTAATAAGATGGAACTAAACAGTGATTTTGTTTTGACAAGTTGCATCAGGTTCCTCTTTAAAGTTAAAGTCACAATTTAAAAAAAAAATTGTGATTCCAACTTCTAAAAATACTTTTAACTATGTTAAAAAAAAAAAAAAAAACCTAGAGTCATGATTCTTTCACATACCTAATCTTATATATCAAACGTGTCATTAGGATAAATTGGATATTAACATAACCATAGAATTATATAATGGGTCATTTCGGTAATTGGGCTTTTAGCCTAATTTAATGCCACGAGCTGATCTTCCGAGCTAGTGATAGAGCCAAGAAGACCGAGTCCAATAAGGAATATCATAGGGAGATTTTGCTTAGTAGGCTCAAAAGAGGGATCGTTGGACCGGTTAATTCCACTTTCGGCCTAATTTGATTTTCTCATGTGCGAAAAGTAAACTCTAAAAATATCTTTCTTGGTTAAATTGGGCTTTGTTTAAATAAAATAGGGCTTATGTGAACTAAAATAGGCATTTATTCTTTTTCAATTGAAAATGAGCTTCTTTTATATAATAAAAGCTATTAAGACCATTTCCAGCCCAGTCCATTATTATAAGAAATGAAGGCTTTATTGTCAACCATCGGATCATTGTAAAATGATCTAATGGTCACCAGTAGCACTTGATCTCAATTGGTTATTTGAGTACTATCTAATGTCTAGTATCAATCTTCACCATCTATAAATAAGAGGTTCCATCTCTCATTTAGGGGTCATTCTGCAGATTATTAAAATTGAGAGCAACACAGATACTCTACTGATACATATCCAAGAAGGATCAAAACACTTATTTTAAGAAAAATAAGTCTAAAACGATCGAGTCTATTTGATTTGATTTTTTGTTACACCGCGCATTCAAGAAACTGGGTTTGCATGTTCCTCCTTCCATGCCTCTCTCTACAACAATTTACACGTGTCATCAATTCAAGACTTTTCTTGGATCGATGGCATGTTTATTACATGTGATTGACCAACTAACAGCAACCCCACCATACAAATTATTAAAAGATTTCTTTTGGATCCAAACCCTGCTTTAACTTTTACGTTTTTAACTCATAATTTATATCCTCCACCCTAACATGGAACGGGAACAAAAAAATAAATAACAAAGGACATGTGAGCACATGCTACAAGATTAGTTTATAATGAGGTAAGATCAGACATATGGAATGAGTAACAATGCAATACAACATGTGATTATGTGAAAGGGACATCCTCCTAGACAAAATAAGAAACCGGGAAAGCTGAACAACATAGGTTGATACACGAGTTGGTTTTATTGAACCACATATAGCTTAACATTTCAAAGGAAAAGAACAATAATTAGAACACATCATGTCGCTTGATTAGTAACCCCCACTTTATTTTCTTGGAGCCTTCTGTCATCATGCCTTCATTGCAAGCCCAGCTTTGAGCTTTTGGATAGTGGGCAAGTTTGTTGTGAAGGATTTAGCTAGGATTCCATCATCTACCCCAGTAGTAAACAATGTTGCGGGAACTGAAACCCTTCCGGCATTAGCAGTGCCAAATGCAGAGAGAGACAATGCAATGTCCGTAGTATTACTGTTGTATTGATAATGAACAAGTCCTTTAGGGAAAACAAACATGTCACCAGCCTGGAGCGTCTGAGTGAAAAGCTTGTTAGTGGTGTCTATGAAACCGACCTCTAAGGTTCCGCTGAGGAGGCACAAAAGTTCAGCTGCACGGGGGTGAATGTGAGGAGGATTTACGGAGGCAGCTGGGTATTGAAGGAGAGCATAGGAAAGACTCTGGCCATTTAAGGCAGGGAATTCAGCCATGCTTACTTTTGTTACCTTGAAAGTAGCTGAGGGATCAGCAACACCAGTAGTATAGGTTCTGAAGCCTGTGTATGTGAAGAAATTGCCATCAGGTGTAACATTTGGGGGACAACAAAGTCTGTCAGAATATCTGGATCACTGGCACTTGCCATAGTACTGAATGAAATCAGGACAATAATGATAGGACGAATTAGGAAGAATTGAATTCTAGAAAAGTCATATTGTTATACAATGATGCAAGATAAAGGTGAGTATTGTGAGATAATTTGAGTCAAAATTAAAAAAGGGGCTGAGTGATGGTTTTCATTCATTCCTGAATGATCAACTAGCGTTTCTATAATAGGAGCAAAGGAGAGGGTGACGGAAGTGCTGCTGAAACACTTACGGTTTCGAAAGCAGATGCTAGAAATAATAATAGGGACTACAACTAAGACTCGTCTGGGAAACACAAATCATGACGAGTGAAGCCTCTACATGGTACGATTTAATTAATAATAATACCGACATATTCCTTAAAGCATAGCAGTTCAGACCGATGCTTTGGAAGAAAACATTGGTGTGTATATATGTATCTTCTTCTTTGTAAGGGTCACACTTGACCTTATATATCATGGACGAGAATGTGGAGTCGGCCATGTAATGTCATTGACACTGCTTCTGTGTGGTGAGAAAAATTTTATTGGAAAAAAACTTTTTGGTACCCATTTCTGCGTATGATGAGTTTAGTGTAATTGTATGTAACTCGTTCCTTTAGTATAATAACACCAAACTCTTAAAAAAGTAAGTTCATAGTAATCTAGATTTACTTGCCTTTATTTGGAGTATTTTCAAATTAGGGATATTTTGCAATTTTTTACTAAAGATTTTTTATCCTTTAACCCTGAAACTGCAAACTTTTCCTGTTATTGTAAATTTTTTTATCTAAGCTTTTCAGTATTGTCTTTTTGTTATTATAGTATATTTTCAGTATTTCCTTCTCGAGCCCTTCTACTTTACATGAAGTCATGACTCATGAAGACTGAAGAGGCACTTTTCTTAGTATTGTCCTCACAACTTTCTAGAAAAACCCTTTCTATTTAATGTAAAGACTCGACCCACCAATTCTTAAGATTTAGCAAGTTAAGTCCCCAACCACATATAATATTTTTATATTATAAGTAAGGTTGTCCTAAATCTAACAATTTATGTGAATTGTTTGTTGTATTCCACTATAACTTGATATAAAGACTTTTTACAAATGGATTACTCACTTAAGTAATCTATTCATATAGAACTTTTAAAGAAATAATTTACAATTTTGTGTCAAGCACATGACACAATAAAATTTACATAAGTTTTTACAAAACAAGAAAAATAAACTTTAAGTCTTTATATACAAACAAAGCTTAACTAACAAGCTTCTATTCAAAATACAAAATACATAATTGAACCAAACAACTTGTTCAAAAGTTTTCCTTCCTTGCCATCTTGCACTCAATTCCTACTTGCTCCACTCATCCATAAACTTCTCCCAATCCGACCCATATCATCATAACAATCACCATCACCTGAAAGTAGCAACAGTGAGCCAAAGGCCCAGTACACAGCAACAACACTAAAAAATGTAGTGGCAATCATACCTATATTAATGCAATGCAACACTAATGTTTCATTTATCATTCTTTAGTATTCATTTATCAAATCATCATTGGAGTATTCAAACTCCGGGACAAGCCATGGGATTCTGGGGATCCTGAGTAACGCTCACGACGCTCAGGAGGTTGATATAGATAGCCCGAATATCTATATCTCTTAGATAACGTTACACTGAAAAGAATAATCTCATATAGGTTATATAGCCGTTGCCCAACTTCACTTAACTCAATCCATAATATAAATTAATTCACATGCTCCCATAAACATTGAATTAAATTATACTATTTCTTTTCAAGAATAAGTAAATGTTGCTCAGTTACTACATTTCCTATTGATTATCCGCCGAGCCTAGTCATTGCATCATGACTATTGGCTTATTGCTCCTCGGACCGGATTCAACGGTGAAAACACAAGCAATTCAAGCAATATTTTAGTCATTTAGAATTTATGTCAAATTTAAGTATGCCTATCCTAATAAATATACAAGTAAGTCACTGCGTACATGTACTAGCTCGGGAATCAATGGAAATAACCGAAAGGAGATCACTCACTGTAAAAGAAGTAATTATAAACTCACACTTAGTTCAAGCACTAATTATCTAGTTGAAAATACAATTAATCAAAGAAATTCAAATAAATTAGTGCAAAGTCATAATAAAGCATTTAAACATCCTATTATATCATAGAACACTTAACCAATACTTAATTGATCATATATCAAACTTTGGAAAATTTTGAAGAAAGTTTTTTTTTTTTTTAAATTCAAAAGCGCAGGGGATACGCCGGCGGCTTTGAACCGGTGTTCAACACTCTGAAAATCAAAACTGCCAACGCTGGCAGCATTCAGGGTACGCCGGCTGCCTTCATTCTATGCCGATGGCTTTGAGCCGGTGTAGAATGCAAATCCAAAATTTTTCAAAACTTCCAGAGAGGTACAAACCGCCGCGTACATGGATCGCTGGCAGCCTCTCACTATCGCTGGCGCTTTTGTTTCCCAGTAACCAGCGTACAATGTGAAAGAATGATCGCCGGCTGCCTTTTCCACCGAAAGTTGGCGGCGTTCAAACGGCTTTAACAATTTTAACTTTGTTTGCTTCCAACACCGCCTATATGCCGGTGGCGTAGAAACCCCAGATGCCGGCATACGACCAAAATTTAGCCTATACGAAAATGTTTTTGATTTCCCCTGTTTTATTACACTTTGTTCACTTTCAAAAATTCTCAAACTTAGCCTAAACTTCTCAAAGCTTGTTATATGTTCATTACATTATTCAAACAACATAAACTCCAACTCACAACATCAAACTCTCAACCACGAATCATCATACATAAATCATACTTCAAACCCCAAATCACTACACTCAACATTTAGTCATCAACCATTTGCATTGCTCAACACTTCTAATCTCTTATACTACATATACCACTAACTCCTATAACAACAAAACACTCATCATACAACCAACAAAGTATATAAGTCATCAAACACAATTTAAGCTTAAAATCTATTGCTAAGAAACAATGAACTTGCATATTTTGAAGACATGAAAAACATACTTAACAATAGAACTTTAGGCCTTGGTTTTGTGATCCTCTAGCATGCTTTTGATGGTGGAAATTGTAGAAGATGAAAGGCTTATCTATATAGATCCATGGGAGAGCTTTGGAGAAGAAAAAAAATTATGTTTTGAAGCTTTTGGAGGCATGTTTAGGAGGTTTGAAAATTGTGCACGAATTTTGCACTATTTGAGTTGATATTATCTTAAGTTTTGACTTTTGAGGCATAAGAGGTTAAGGAGACTTAATGACTTATCATTTGCTAATTAATAAACTTGTCTTTGGTTAAATTAATGTGGTGTTTAAGCTCCCTTTAAGGTAAAACAATCATGCTATGATGAGGCTTATGTACATGGATCTATTTACTCATTTCAATACATTCCAAATATAATTCTTACATGTTAATGCAATTTAAATTTTATGAACTAAATATTTAATAAATTCTAGAGTATTTGAATATTTTAACACAATAATAAAACACATAGTTCATCATGAACACAAATCATATTCAATACATATCAAAAGTATGTATAAATTCAATAACACACATATAAAATATAAGTTGGAAATTTCATGGTTATTTCATTTAACTTTCTTGACTGTGTTATTTCAATATTAACTCTCTGTAATAGTACCTTTTACCCTTTCAAGTTCTTATGCTCGTTACATGAAGGGAGTTGATGTGCTTATTTCAGTGAATGGATAAATGAAATAGAATAGGGCATTTTTATTAGTTAATTTTTTTATCTAAATGACAGTATTTAAAAAAAAATATATATAATTTTAGTATTAAGTTGCAATTTATAAGTTTAAGTAATAAATGGTTATTTAATATTTATTGTAATAGAGATTCAGGTAATAACTTTTCATAAGGAATAAAACTAATATAATTGTTATCAATTACAACAAAGAATGGAAAGTAGTATTCATAACTTTTGAAACAAAAGAAACTGAGGAGGAACCTCTTTTTTACTTCATATCCAATTCACTGGAGGGAGAATAGTTATTCATTCTTTCTTTATTTTACGTAAAGTTATCATTACTATAGTATTTAGTTAAGGAGAATGACAATTTATAACGAATTATTATTATGTAAAATAATTAATAGTAATACATATGCCTATTTATAATAAAGATAATAGCCATTATGGATAGTTTAATTTTATTCTAATAATTTTTTATTTTATTTTTTATGCTCAGTAAACATTCAAATAGTTATTACATTTCTATTGAATTAAAATTATAAAACGAAATGAATGGCACATTACAGTTCAAATTCATTTCCTAAAAACAACTTTCCGAGCTATATTGCGATTACGACATCACTCATCCAGTGATTCTTTGAGAATCATTTTATTTTTCTCAAATTTAATTGATAAGTAATTATTCCTTTTATCTTTCTTCACGTTTTAAATTGTATCAACATGTTTCCAATTTCTTTTTTTTTCCCTTTCTTCAGGTCTTTAATTCGTTTATTTTTTTTTCCTTCGTGCACATAGCATGATAACGTCGAGTTATGGTTTTTCAGTTTATCAATACTTTAACTTGTCATACTCTTGTTGTTCTCGAGTGCATCATCTTCTAGGTTATATATAATGCGTTAATTATCATCATTATTTTTTTGTTTTGGTCATCTGAAAAATGTGTTAATTTAACAGCCATTATAATGACACCTCTTGCTTTGATATTTGGTCAAAACAACTTCTGAGTTTTGAGATTTAAATTTACCTATGATATCCTTTCAGCATACAAATAATACTCTGTATAATTTGACATTTTTGTACAAGCATTTTTACCATTATCTAAGTTTTTCTTTCTTTTTTTTTTCTTATTGTTAATTTTTTTCCTATTACCATGGAATAAGAGATTTAAACTCGTAACTCGGTCCATCCCCTTCAATGACTAAAACTAATATCACTAGTTAACTTCCTTTACCATTGTTGATTGTACAAAAGTGTACCCGTTTATTCTTTTTGAAATTTTAGTCCTTACAATACCTCTTTTTCGCTTTTTTATAAAATTCTCTATTTACGAATAACATACTTTGATCCTCTGTCCATGCAAGACGGAAACTTCGACGAATCATCATGAAATAGTCTAACTTTTCCATAAAAATGAAAATATATATGTGTGTTGATTTATTTAAGTTATAAAATTTTGTTAAATGTTAAGTTGAATAGAATATAATATGTTAATGTGATTTGATATTTGTATTACTTGTTTGTTTTGAGCATGTGAAGCTTGAGTTTTCAAAACAAACACAACATAATCCAAACCCAAACATAGCGGCAAAAATTTTTTTTTTGGAGCCCAAAAAAAGCTCAAGCCTCTCTTTTATCTCTCAAAAAATTTGCCACCAAAAGTCAAACACATATAGGATAAACACAACTCGTTTTTGTCAAATTTCACAAGCCAAAAACAGACCAAACCCGGCGGTGCCTTTGTTTTATCCTATTCCATCTTTTGATTAAAATTTTTCTTGCCCAAATTTGCCAAGAATTCTTTCTCAAGACTCATGTCTTAAGTTAAAGCTTCTTAAGGTAAATGACTTGCTTGTTCTTGTGATTATTTATTTGTTTAAATTTTTGTAACGCCCCAAAAGTTTAATTCGATTAATTAAATAACTTAAAGTGCTACTGCCACGTATAATACTCTAAAGTATTACACGCTAAAGTTTTCTTTAAAAGATTTCGTTTATGTTGGACATTGCTACTCATTTTTAGATTATGAAATCATTCAATTAGATTTTGACAACAACTGGATTTATCAGCAGAAAACAATTTATTAAAATCATTTATAAAACTCTACTCCCTACAGAACATGCCAATTTTCTAAGAAACAAAACTTTATAAAAACATTTATTAATCTACTCTTAGGAGTAGATCTTCGTTTACAAAACATATAGGCATTAACAAGCCCTATTAAAAGAATTACAATTTGTATATAAATCCAGTTCTCACTAAATAAGTAGAAAAAAAGAAATAAAGTAACTAAACTACATCCACGCTCCTACTCACTTCACTTATCCACATATTCTCTCCGAA
Source organism: Combretum micranthum (assembly GCA_024138025.1). Lineage (NCBI taxonomy): Eukaryota > Viridiplantae > Streptophyta > Magnoliopsida > Myrtales > Combretaceae > Combretum > Combretum micranthum. The sequence continues at coordinate 703,239 of JAMXBD010000594.1, forward strand.
TCATCACAATTGCCCAAAACCTGAGTCAAGCATTCACATCAATCATCATCAACAACAACTCCATCAACAACAACACCATCAACTATAACAACTCAACAAACATCAACATCATCCTCAATTATCTCATCGTCACCATCTTCGTAAACAATAATACATGTAAAAAGAACAATAACAACAAGAATGAGCCGAAACTCAGTACACAGTATCACAATCACACACAAAGTGGCACGCGAGCTTAACTAAATGCAATGCATCAATAACGGATTATTATCTTTTCTTTAAAGTAACAAATAGCATGGGAGTATTTAAACTCCGGACAATAGGCATAGCGTATGAACCTGAGTAACGATCACAACGCTCAGGAGATTGATATAAGTAGCTCAGATACTTATATCTCCTATATGATATATCCGAAAAGGAGAAATAATAGTCTCATCTAGGGTTCTCAGCCGTTACCGACTCTACTTAAACTCAGTCTACAACATGTATATAGTTCATCGTTCCCCTAAACGTTGAACTAAACCATGAAATTTCCCTCCAAGTTTAAGCAAATGTTATGCCGATACCAATTACCCCATCAACCATCCACCGTACCACTTATGAAAGTCATTGCCCCACCTCCCTCGGTAATCATTTCAATCTCGTCTAGGTTCACCTTCCAATGGCTGCATCATGATAAGGGTGGCCTAATTGCCTATAACTACCGTGCCCCCAATCTGAGCAAGGTGCCGCTCCCCGGACCGGATACTGAACTGCCATCTCAGGTCAGAAACAGATTTAAACGGCGGAATAGACAATCAATTCAAACAATTATTATGCCAAGTTTAAGTTCTTAGTCCATTTAAGATGTCTATCCTAACATCTAACACGCAAGTTACTGCGTACCTTGAATATAAAATCCAAACATAGCCTCGAAAGGAATTTCAAAAGATAATCCATAAGATAAATCAGATATCCACTTCTGTTAAGGAAAGAACCCGTATAAGAAACTAAACTAAACTAAACTAAACTAATCATCCACTTCATTAAACTCATATAAGAACTTAAGCTATTTATCCATTCATCTCAAACTCATTTTATTAAACCTATTTGATCAGACACTAAATAGGAACCCCGCTATGGCTGCAAAGATCACTCCGCCAAAATACGGACAGTTCTCCTTTTATTTGTCAAAGTATTTCTTTTCACTTTGATTATAGTTTCTTTTTACAAAAACATATACAAAGCAATTGCATATACAAAACATTGATAACTTATGCAAATAGACATTCAAAACAATATACTCCTAATGCTAATCAAAGATCATTCTAACTTGTTAATCTAATTCGATTATTAACTATTAACTCCTTTTAACTAAATCATGGCCAAATTGATTAGAGTTATTCATTTAAGTCATTTACTAAGTCAAGTTAATTAAACTTAGACAATCTAATTCATTTTAGCTTAGTAAATTTCATTAAGCCAAGTTAGACTTAGATTAATTACTAATTCATTATATATCTAAGATCTATGTCAATTCGAGCTTACATTAACTTAAACTTAGCCAAATTCATCAAAGTTAAACAATTTAATCCATTTTAGTTCATTCAAGTTCATTTAGTCAAGTTAGACCTAGGCTTGTTAACTAAGTTCATTTTATAATTAACTTCCAAATTTAATCTAATTATTTGTTAAATCTATAAATCTACTTAACCCATGTTTAATTACATCAACTAACTCACATAACACATCAAATATCACTTATCAATCTCATTTTAGCCTAAAAAGATTCATTTACACTTAACAACAAATATTTAAAAAGCAAATACAAGTTTTGACTTTGTTTGGAAAATATATCAGCTGAAAATAAAGAAGTAAAATTTACTCAAAAAATGAATATTGTAGATCTCTTTTTAAGATTTCCAATGCAACTTGAATAACCTAAATCCGGGGTTGGATGAAAAATTTATGAATAAATTACAAAACATCATCGCAGTAGGGAATTTCGTACTTGAGGCTAACCAGACCTAGGTCACGACCATGATTCTTGGAAAGCTGTTATAAAATGACTTTCGTGCTATGTATCACGCCCGTGATTCTTGAGTTTCAAAGTTTTGTGACCAACCCGAGGCTAGCAAGGCATGGATCACGACCGTGATTGATAGAAAGTTTGCGAAAAATCACTTCTGAGTTAAAAATCAAGCCCGTGATTGCTTAAAATTGTCTAACCCAAGCCTACCAAGGTCTTAATCAGGCTCGTCATTCATGGTTTCCCTAACGTTACGAATTTTCTTGTTTTTCAAACTTCACTTTATCAAACTATTACACATTCTACTTCAAACAAAACTTCATAAAAGCTATATATCACTCATATCAAGTCTAAACAACACTTCTACGCTCATTCAACAACATGAAAACTCCAACTACTTCAACAAAACTCAACTTCACTATTCATCATCTTCTTCATCAACCCCAACTTCCATCAACCATTAAACCAACAAATACAAATGTAAACAGCACTTCCAACTCAATTCAACATCAATTCATCAATTATAATTATAAATAACAAGTAAAAAGAAAGAGAAATAGATATAGAGAACTTAGCTTGAAGCCTACTCATGCAATTCCTTCTTCTTCATGTTGTTAAAGCTTTTTCTACTTGAATTTCTTCTTTCTATCTCCTTTCCTAGCTTGATTTATCTTCTTGATCTTGTCTAAATTTGAGTTTGGATGGTGAATTGAAGGAAAGCAAGAAGAAAAGACAGAAGGAGAGAAATGGAAAGAAAGAAAATGAAGGAAAGAAATGAAAGAAGGAAAGAGGCAGTGAAAGAAAAATAAAAGGAAAGAATAAGATTTATTTAAGATATTGTAGGATTTAAGTATAGGTTTAGAACTATCAGATCAATATCTATAGTTCTAGAAGTATTTAAAAGATAATTTCAGAACCGATAGGTTAGAAATTAAGAACTTAATTTAAGAATTTATTTTAGATAAAATGATATTTAATTTGAGCTCGGATTTAAGAACTGATATTTTGATACAAACAAATGAACTCAAATTTTATGGGGATTTAAGAATTAGAGTTTTGGCTAAGAATTAAGGGTTTAGAAATCCTCTAAACATTTCAGTGACTTGTTTAGAGAATTTAGATTTCAAATCTCAAATTCGACTTAATTAATTGCTAATCTAATTATGTCAACTTGTCTAATTATTTCCTATACTTCATTTGATTCATTTAATCTATCTAAACTTAATTTCTAATATATATAGAGATTTTGGTCATTTCAATTTTACAAGAATGTGAGTTTTATGCTATAATGATTACTTGGTAAATTGAATGCTATGTTATTGATCTAAGTAGGATTGTAGTGTTGTATGAGTTCTTGATGTGACGATGATAAGTATGTGGTGGTAGTTATGTTTTTTAATGTAATTGAATGAATAAATGGGGTAGTTGAGTTATAAATGTTTTTGTTAATGATGGAATTTTCGAAAGTTGAAAAACAGGGGACATGTTTTTTGATATATTAAAAATGGGTAGTTAAATATTGAAAAAAGTATATTTTCAATCCTTAACATTTATGAACCTTTACAAACCAAGACTTCCATTAACTTTGTTTATTAATACATGTTAACTTATGATTCGCCAATAATTATTAATTTAAGTGAAAATATCATTGAATATATATTAGTTAAATAAAAATAAAAAAAATCTATAAAAAAAAATTGAAGAAAAAAAAAGAAAAGAAAAATTGAAGAAATTTGAACGAAATAGAAACCCACGAAGTTTATCTTATAGATAGAACTTAATCTTAATCATAAACAAAATAGAGTGTGAAATGTTTGAGAAAATGATTCAAATAAAAAAATAAAAATAAATAAAAACTAAGACAATATCAAAGATCTGAATAAAAAACTAGATTAAAATCACCATAAAGAAACAAAGTGGTTTGTTTGATATTATTAGTTTCTATCTTGTTCAATTTTCTTTTTTTTTTTCTTTTTCATTATTATTTTATAATTGATATTCAATTAGTGATATTTTCACATAAATTAATTATTATCAGCAAATCATAAGCCGACATGTATCAATAATGGAAGGCAAAATTTAATGGAGTTAACAGTTGTCTTGACTTGTAAAGATTTGGAAAAGTTTTAGGGCTCAAATAGAATAAATAAATGGGTAAGGACTTAAATAGAAATACAGACAAACATTTAAAATTAAAAACGTACTTTTCATTTACATCTTCTATATAACATGTCAGGAAATTTTTTGATATATTTATTTGCCTTCTCACTCCGTCTTTAATTTTGCAAATTTTAACATATCGTTGATTTGTGGTTTTTCCTAATATATTAATATTCGGATATTAAATTTCACAGGAAAAAAAAAAATCAATTGCATCATCGTAGCATGATCATTCAATCACATGTCGTGAATCACATACTAAAAAGGTCGTGAATGTTGCCATCATTCAATCACATACTAAAAAGTCGTGAATGTATGAAATGCCACGTAAATTTAGTTTATAGTCAAAGAAATGTAGTGATGGGCTGGCTACTCCAAATAAGCCCGGTCCACTACTAAATCAAAATAACCAGAGTTGATACGAAACCCTAATCTTCCTACGCAGTCACTATCGGTAAGCTCCTCCTCTCTACTCTTTCTCTGTTTTGCAATACTAGGGTTTCTTTCTTTGTGCTAACTAGATTTGGTTTAATGAACACGCAAGGTACAACGATGGTGCAGGCTTATTCGAGAAGCCACTCTCCTAAGACTCAGATCTCATTACTTGTAGGGGGATAAGTCCATCCTTTTCCCTGTTTCGTTTATTTATTCACTTTCATGAGCTGTTACAGCTGTGTTTACAATCTGTTTCCATTCTGTTTGAGATCTGTTTGTCTAACTACTATTACAACTATCGACCGTTATTACAACTGTCAATATCTAGTTTTGTTGCAATACAAGTGAATCATGTATTTCTGTTGGTCTAACAGTTGTATCATATTTCCCCCCATCTGGAAAAACAACCTTGTCCGCAAGGTTGAAATATGGATAGATCTGTCTAAAATGGTCAAAATCTTCCCAAGAAGTTTCTTCGGGAAGTAAACCGACCCACTGGACCAATACTTGTTTCACCTGTTGATTGTTGATTAAAATGACTCGGGAATCCAAAATTGTAAGTGGTTGTAACATAGTATGACCACTATCTGACCCTGGAGGTAAATGGGAAGAGGGTTTAGAGACACCTGTAGCTTTCTTGAGTAATGAAACATGAAAAACATCATGTATACGAGCATGAGAAGGAAGCTCGAGTTGATATGCTACTGTTCCAACTTGTTTAATAACTCGATAGGGACCATATTACCTTTTAGAAAGTTTATGAATCCCAGAATGGAGAGATATCTGTTTATAGGGATGAAGCTTTAGATAAACTAAATCTCCTAGAACAAAAGAAACATCAATACGATGTTTATCAGCTAGCTGCTTCATTCTATGTTGGGCTTTGACTAAATTGTCCTTCAATAACTGTAGAGCTCGATCCCTTTGCATTAAATCTTCATCTACAGCTTCCAATAGTGAATTGCCCCTAACATACGCTGGTATGGAAGGAGGTGATCTTCCATACACCAATTCAAATGGGGTACATTGTGCTCCTTCATGGAAAGAGACATTATATGCATACTCTGCCCAAGGCAAAAAACAAACCCATTCCTTTGGATAATCCGTAACATAGCTCCTGAGGTAGTGTTCAATTGTTCTGTTCAACACCTCTGTCTGACCATCCGATTGAGGATGATATGCACTACTCATGTGCAACTTAGTTCCACTAAGATGGAACAATTCTTTCCAAAATCTGCTGGTAAAAACCGGATCTCTCTCTGAAACAATAGAACGTGGAAAACCATGTAGCTTAATAACCATGTGAATGAAAAGTGTAGCTACCTGAGCCGCAGTAAAATGAGATCCTAAAGATCCAAGATGGCAATATTTGGATAGTCGATCAACTACCACACAAATTACTGTAAACCCTTGAGACCTAGGAAGAGATGTTATGAAATCCATACCTACATCTTCCCATACTCACTCAGGGATAGGTAAAGGATGTAGCAGTCCAGCTGGTGATCTAGTCAAATATTTGACCTGTTGACAAACAGTACAATTTCTGATATAATTCTCTACATCCTTTTTCATACCTTCCCAAAAAAAATCCGCAGCGAGGTGTTTATAGGTCTTAAGTACACCAAAATGACCTGAAGCAGGTGAACTATGAAATTCTTGGAGTAGAAGAGGAATGACTTTGGATTGAGGCACCAAAAAACACTCGAGTCCCTAAATATAATAAGCCATTCTTCCACTGCAAGATCCATTTCATTTGTTTGCCATTCTGTAGGTCAGACATTAAAGATTGAAAAGCTGGCAAAGTTGTATATCTTGCTTAATATCCCCCCCCCCCCCTCAAAAAGTCGAAATTGAGGCATTGAAAAAGCATAATAATGGCCCTGTTCATCAACTTGTCTGGAAAGTGAATCGCCACAATATTGTCATGACCCGATTTATAGGCAATAGAATAAGAATAGCCCAACAACTTAGAAAGATATTTGTGCTGTTCTGGAGTTTGAATAGTCTGAGTCAATAGTTCCTTCAAACTGCGATGGTCAGTTTTAATAGAAAAATGAACTCCCAACAAATATTGTCTCCACTTTCTTACAGCTTCAACTATTGCATAGAGCTCTCTAACATAAGCAGAGGCTTTCCTTAAATGTGATGGAAGCTTCTTGCTAAAATATGCAATTGGTTTATTCTGCTGAAGGAGAACAGCACCTATCCCCACTCCTGATGCATCTGTTTCCACTGTAAATGGTTGTGAAAAATCTGGTAGCGTTAATATGGGAGCCGCACACAATGTGTGTTTAAGTTGCTCAAAAGCCTGAGTAGCATCAGTGCTCCATGAAAACCGATCTTTTTGCAACATATCAGTCAATGGTCCTGCAATAGAGGCATAATTCCTGATAAACTTTCTATAATATCCAGATAACCCCAAGAAAGCCCTCAATTCCTTTACTGTGGATGGTTGAGGCCAATTTTTTACTGCTTCAACTTTTGCTGGATCTGGTGCCACCCCATTACTACTCACAATATGTCCCAAATAATCAATCGTAGATTGACCAAAAGAGCATTTGCTTTGTTTTAAGTAAAACTGATGATCCAATAGAATCTGAAACACCACTGCCAAGTGTTGAACATGTAATTCCACTGATGAACTATAAACCAAAATATCATCAAAGAAAACAATAACAAATTTTCGAAGATGGGGTTTAAAAATATTATTCATAGTGGCTTGAAAAGTAGCAGGAGCATTACTCAAACCAAAGGGCATTACAAGAAATTCATAATGACCCTCATGAGTTCTGAAAGCAGTTTTCCCAATGTCTCCTTCATGCATGCGAATCTGATGATATCCAGATCGCAAGTCCAATTTAGAAAATATTGAGGCACCATGTAACTCATCCAACAGTTCATCTACAGTGGGTATAGGATATTCATCCTTAATAGTAGCCTGATTTAAAGCACGATAGTCTATACAAAAACGCCAAGTGCCATCCTTTTTCTTAACCAATAACACTGGTGAAGAGAAAGGACTAATACTGTCCCGAATGAGACCTTGATCCAACATTTCTCTCACTTGCTTCTCAATTTCATTCTTTTGAAAATGAGGGTACCTATATGGTTTAACATTTATAGGCTGAGTGCCCTCATAAAAAAATTCGATGTTGGACTTGTCGTAAAGGAGGCAATGATGAAGGTGTCTCAAAAAGCTTAGCAAATTTGCCCAACACTTCATGAATAGGAGTGTTGTTGGTGAATTGAGTTGCAGAATCTCCTTTCTGAGCCTCCAAAGAAAAACAGTATGCTACTGCATTCATATTGAACATCCTTCTCAATTGATTTGCAGTAATTACTGAGGGAAAAGAAGTTTCCCCTGACAGAGACACCCTTTCACCCAGATGAACAAAAGATAATGTCAGCTCATTATAATCAATGTCACAGGACCCAATTCTTAAGCCATTGACTCCCAAAACAATCTCAGCTCCTTCAATAGGAAGAATATAAAATGGAACACGAAATTGAATTCCATGAATAACTAGAGGAACATCCAGACATTGACCCTCACATACCAATTTGGACCCATCACCAATCATAACATTGAGTGAAACAGTGTGTAAAACAGTCAAATTCAAATGTTTCACTATTCTAGATTGTAGGAAGTTATGAGTACTACCAGTGTCAACTAGAATAGAAAAGTTGTGGTTGTGAATCTGACCTTGAAATCTCAATGTTTTTGGAATAGACATCCCAGCCAAAGCATGCAAACTAATCATCCCTGAGTTCTCAGATGCCCTGTATCCTCAGAAGCGATATGTGAATCAATCATATCCTCCTGAACTGTGTGAATATCATCCTCCTCATCATTTGTCATCAATAGTAAAAATTTAGATTTACACTTATGATTGCGATGATATTTCTCATCACAATTATAGCATAAACCTTTTTCCCTTCGCTGAACCATTTCTTCAGGAGTCAACTTTTTTATCGGAATGGTGGATTTTGGTGTATTAGAAGAGAAACAGTAGCAGTAGGTAATGATGATGTGTATTTAGGTATAGGTTTAGAAAACTGAAGGTTAGCAGAATTAGAAAAAAAATTTGGTTTGGATAAATGGTGAGAATGGGATTGGTTTATAGGTGTCTGTAACTTGGACTCGTAAATGCGTGCCAAAGACATTGCATTAGTAAGTCAGAAGGTTTTGCAACTTGAACTTCTCTCCTAATTTCAGGTTTAAGACCTGAAATGAAACAACTGGTGAGAAAAGAATTGGGTAAGCCAGTTATTTGATTCGAAAGATGATGGAATTGAGATTGATATTCCGAAACAGTGGTGGTTTGAGTTAATTTGGAAAGTTGACCCTGAATGTCTTCATATAATGAAGGACCAAAGCGATCCTGAAGAGATTTCTTGAAATTGGTCCAGGAATTTAACTGTTGATTATCATACATCCATTGATACCAGTCTAAAGCATCACCTTCTAAAGCAAAAGAAGCAATCGTGATACGCTGTTCATCCTGAATATGATGAAAATGAAAAATCGCTCTGTTTTGAATATCCACCCGAACATCTTCCCCGAAATTTGGGAATTTCTAGTTTGATGCCTTTTAACAGATCGTTGCCTTCGTTGATGGAAGATGATGATTCATTAACAAAAGGAGGAGAATGAGTCTGATTCCTTTCATTGATCAATGTAGACAATTTCTGTTGAATAGAATCCATCAAAAAGAAATTTTCTGATCCAATTCCTGGTTTAATTGTTGTTGAAACTTGTCTAATCTTTCTTCTAATAGAGTGTTTCTTGTGTCAGGTGCCATTGATGCACAACAACAGCAATAGCAATTCAACAATGGAGGATGATTCGGGAACGAGAGCACCAATGATGGGCTGACTACTCCAAAATAAGCCCGGTCCACTACTAAATCAAAATAACCAGAGTTGATACGAAACCCTAATCCTCCTACGCAGTCACTATCGGTAAGCTCCTCCTCTCTACTCTTTCTCTGTTTTGCAATACTAGGGTTTCTTTCTTTGTGCTAACTAGATTTGGTTTAATGAACATGCAAGGTACAACGATGGTGCAGGCTTATTCGAGAAGCCCACTCTCCTAAAGACTCATATCTCATTACTTGTAGGGGATAATCCATCTTTTCCCTGTTTCGTTTATTTATTCACTTTCATGAGCTGTTACAGCTGTGTTTACAATCTGTTTCCAGTCTGTTTGAGATCTGTTTGTCTAACTACTATTACAACTATAGACCGTTATTACAACTGTCAATATCTAATTCTGTTGCAATACAAGTGAATCATGTATTTCTGTTATACAAAGTCTTTAAGCCAACTAGCTTTCTGTGCTGTCGTGTTGGTCTAACAGTTGTATCATGTAGTGTCATTTCTTTTCAAGATTTCTAGATGGCTTACCTTTCTATTTATGGAATAATGACGATGATGATGATGATAGATCCTACACCCAACTCATTAAAATAATCTATTTAAATAAATATTTAAAATCAATAACACATGAATAAATACAATCAACTTTATACGTAACCTTGCTAAATCCTATAGATATATTTAAAAATTTTGTTTTATATCTTTCAATAATCTTTGATGGCAACCTTTATATCTTTTAAAACTCCAAACTTTCTTTGTTTTAAAATGCTATCCCCTCCCAAAAAAATAATAAATAAATAAAAGCATAACCAACTAAGGAGCCCCAAGCAAATTTCTTAGAATCATGTTCAATACTTTTGAAGCCAAATAAGAAGATTGACAAACTTTTTCAAGAAGATCGGTGTCTTATACAAGTTTTGGTAGAGGAAAAGACTATATTTCGAAGGTTAGATTGATCTATTTGTGAATTGAAAATTTTACATGTTGGACAAGAAATGCTAACAGGATAATACTCATAATTATATTCAAGACTTCTATCACTAATGATCACTATTCCAAGTATTCAATGACGTGTGTATTATTTGCTAGGATAGAAATTGCCAGTAACCTAACTAATATGTAAAGTTGACTAATAAAGTGTACTGCTTGTTGTTTATTCGATTTGAGTTAGATTCTTGGAGAGCGATGCCCTTGTTAAGGTCTCAAAATCTTGACATGGTAGTTAAACGCTTAAGCAATCATTTTGGGGCTTAGCGGGTAGTTGATAAGAGGAATGGTATTAGGTGTAACGATCACTTGAACAAAGAGAAGTCATATTGAGAGTAGTTCGAATGAATGAGACTCATCGAATTATATGGTATAGATGGACTGTGATGGTGGTGCTGAATAACGGCTGTGAACCTCAAATAAGACTACTTTTTTTTTCTTTTTGGGGGAGAGGCCAACTTTTTTCACCAACCTCTAATACTGCTACGTGGTATTGGAACCTAGGTCCCCCGTCGTGTTATCCGGAGTCATGAGTACTCCTGTATTATTTGTTCCGCTTAAATTACATATCTATATTAATGTTTATTGCATTGGCATAAAAATACATTTACATATTTGTATGTTTACGTTTCTGTGTACTGGGTTTTCATTCATTCCTTAAGGATTTTTTTTCCAAATACAAGAGATACTTATGTGTTATTGGTTGGTATCAAATCTAATAAAATTAAATTCTTACTTTAAAAAATTATATAAATGGCCTATAATAGTGAATAAGATCGAATCCATAAGGATTGGTAAAATTTATTTCTTTAAAAGATTCGATATAGAAAATATAAGGGTTTGAGAATTTAAAGAAAAATATTTATATCAAAATCAAGTAATGCAATTCAAAGAATAAATCAATATTAATGTGTTCTTAACAAAAAATATAATGACAGTTCAGTTCATAGAAATGATCATTGATGCAAATTATTTTTTTTTATCTTGAATAAATTGGATGTGGTCGTTAATAAGTTCTAATAACATATCTCTCCTTACTTTTTTGATAATTAAAACAAGCTCTCGGGATTTAATTTATCAATAGCATATAAAACAAGAGAGATCACCAATTCTAGCTAACAAATCACAAGTTTGATCTATTTAGACTAGAATATTTATCTTCATAATATAAATCAATTATCTTCTTATAATCAATCATGTTATTTGATGTGACTACAACACGCTTTAATAAAGTCATGATTATCTCTACCATTACTTGGAACTTCCTTGTTTCCACGAACCTCATTATTAACCTCCTCACCAAAATTGCCATGCACGCTTTCGCTCGACATCCTAATAATACGTGACTAGTAATCAAACTATAAATCCATAGATTAGTATTAAACCTAATATCCAATCACAGCTAAAACCTTAATCACGTACGAATATAATAATGTAGAGACAACTAATTGTAATCATGCTTTGACTATGTCAACCTTTAAATCCAGATACACAAGAAACATAGAACCTTTAGCTCTGATACCAAAATATGATGTGACTAAAACATGCTTTGATAGCAAAATTATGATGTGCCTAAGGGGACAATCACTAGGACATCAATAAGAAAACCAATACAAGCACCTGAGAAGATAAGCACTACAATAAATATAGATTAATAATAATTAATCCTAAAGAAATCCCAAGACTTAATAGAAGTATTAGTATTTCTTGAATAACAAGAATAGAAAAACAAAAGATATGGACGGCGTTATTCTAGGATATTACACACCAAAAAATAACATGAACTACACTCTTGCTAATTGATAACTCATAAATTAATTCAAGAGGTTTGTTTGCCCCAATCCAAGATTGATAAGAACAGTAATAACTCACCACAATCAACGTGATTGATAAGAGTTGAGATTTTCTCAAAGAGAGAAATTTTATTCACTAATAATTCAAATTCAATAATAATTTTTTTACATAAAGAAATCTCCTTTTATACCCATAATTTAGGTTAAAAGATAACATAGTAATATCTAATCAAATCTAATTAAATTTAATTAAAAGATATTTAATAAGATAAAAGAAATATCAACTAAATTAAATCTTTGTCTTCAATATGATCCATTCATGGGTGCTACTTGAGGAGTAATCTTCACTATTGAATAAAACTCCGTAAGCATCATGGGTGTGACAAGGGACGTGATCTCCTCTAGATGATTCAAAAGAATGTATCAAAACTGGGATCACAGCTGTTATTTGCTGATCACTGTCACTATCACGAGCATGATCATAAGCTAGATGTCCTTGATTTGCTCTACTATCTATCATAGCCTGAAAAATGGGCATGATTAGCATGTTTTCTTCACTTTCTTTATCAATTGTAAATTGATCTTGTAAACCGCTAAATTTTTCATAATTTTTAGAAAATAATCCTAGAAATTAAACACCAAAACTAAGACCTCGAAATTCGACCCAAGTTGAAACCGAATTCTAAATAAGATCATATACGAAAATTTTTAACCTCAAGAAAAAGAGAACCATCAAAACAAAACCTAACAATCATTTGATTCAACGCCCATATACCAACTAAATCAGCGATTTGATCCATAACACGCAAATCAAGATGACATATCCAAATAACGCTCGATGACAAAATACTAAAACCTTAAATCCTTCGACGAATTTTAGAATAAAAAATTTCAATTACCACCAAAAGTCAAATGGAGTCAACTCTTAACTTTAGACTTGGTTAAACAATCCTAGGAACTAGAGAATATTAAATAAATCAAAAATAAAATAAAACATAAATGTTGAATAAAAAATATAACATGGTCAAAAACCCAAAAATTTTAAGATCTTACAAATAAATTAGCAAGCCGAAAGTCAAACCGGAACCCTAAAAATCAACAAAGTCTACAAACCCTAGTGTTTAGATCCAACAATCCTGCGCTCTTAAACCCTAAACAACATAACTAAATTAATTGTTGATAATAGTTCGCAATAATATAGGGAAGCTTAAAACTATCAGATTTGCAAATTTTTAGTGTCTTTCAGATTTGAATGGGATCAGTTTTCGAAAATTGTCCTTGGTACACCGGATAGTAAAAATATTTCGATGACAATGTTAGATTCATATTAATACAAAGATTTCAAAAATATCAGTTTCATAATTTTTTTGATAACTAAAAATATCAGATATTGCATTTTTACACGTATTTTCTTTATTACCAGTATTAATTTGTCTAGTCTACAATTCATTACTAATCATCTATCTCTACTTTTTCTTACTACCTATTTTTACTACCTATACACCTATTTCCTTACTTTGTACTTTTCCAATACATCTCTAATCAAATCATATCTTACAAATTACTTATCTTTTCTTACAAAATACAAATTAAATCATTTTTCTCCCCCTTTCCACTCCAAACTAGTGCGCGCCCCCTGTACTATTTATGTAATTTTTTTCTTTTCAATTTATTTTATTACACATAATTTCCCTCCATTTTCAACTATAAATACCTCATTTCTCTCTACTTCTTTCACTCATTTTATATACCAACTGTCTCAAAATTTCCCCACAAATCCTCTCTAACCAACTATTTCCAATAATCTTCTCTACACAAAAACCATTTATCACAAATTACTACCCACATAATACCACACTCATCTATCATCTTCTTTAAACTTAAAAATACTTTTAAGTAAACTTCTACCATTATTCATCTGCCTATGTCATGTAATTTAGCATGACTATGGTGTTGTTTCTTAAAACTAATATGAGTTGTAAAAGCAACAACATGTTCACGTTTTGTTACACATGCTAAGAATTCTGATTTTATTATTTTGTTATTATGTTGATATTATTATTATTATTATGCTTCTAAATTAACCCTATATATATTATTATCTATATGTATATATATAGAGAGAGAGAGAGAGACTAAATGCTCACTAACTCTTACTAACTTGCTTTTATTATTATTTTTTCTTTTCTTTCTTTTTCTTTTTCTTTTTCTTTTCTTTTTCTTTTACTTGGTGAAGCTAAAGTTTCCAATACTTGATATTATTATTTTGCTTATTATTTGCTTCTTATATCTTTACTATATTTTCATCATTTTCATACTATATGCTCATATACATGCATCATCATAATGATATCATCTCAACAAAATTTAAAATAGAAATTTCTTTAATGAAAGAAAATGAAACCAAACTCTCTTAATGTATATATATCATTACTACTAAATCAAGATTTTGTTATCACCCATATAGGAAAAGTTATTTCTACAACTTCTTTTTAACCCACCAAGACTTTTCTTAAATAACAATGAAAATGATTTCCTCAAAGAAGTTAATTAACAAAATAAACATTTTCTTTTGTTATGATAAGACACATAAAGTTTATTAAAACTTAATATTAATAATTTTTTTGTAAGCAAATTTTTCTCAAAAAGCTTACTTAAAGGATTTTACCAACTCCGTAATAAAAAGTAATAATTAGACTAAGTTTTATAAGTTAAGATAAAATCAATTCACTAAATTATAAACTCACTTAGAAAAATAGAGGTTGCCAAATTTCTAAATAATAAACCATTTTCAGAGAAATAAAAAGAATCTAAACATGATAAGTTACAAAAGAACAATAGATATTATAAAAAAAAATAAGAAAATATTGAAACATGATTTCCTTTCAAGTAAAATTGGTCAAAGAGTTAAAAGACCAAGTTTTAGAAATAAAGTTTAATTTTAAAATAGTTGGAAAATGAAAATATAAGAAGAAAAAGACTCTTTTATCAAAGCATTTTTAAAAAGAAAATATACACAACTCAAATTATTATAAGTTATCAACAACTTAATGAAAATCTTGAAAACTTCATTTTTATCACTAGAAGTAAAATTTGTAGAGGACCAAAGCTAAGAGAAAATTTATTTATTTTAGAAAGAAAATTGGAAAACAAAATAAGAATATACTCACTTACGATAACCCAAGAATTTATAATGTTCTTTCAAAACACTTAGAAAGGAAATTGTTAAAGTTCAAGTTTTTAACATCATAAGATATTGTTTTACGAAATATAATCGTTGAGACAACACCATTGGAAGTTTGCATACAATATGATTCGATATATATATATATATATATATATTAAAAGGATTTTTTTTTTCAATCATATAAATATCTATATTTTTGCCAAAGGATTTTTGGGTAATCAAAAAGTTTGAAAAATTGTGTTTTGAGGAATTGAAAAACGTAATGATTCTGTACCTCACCATTTCCAAACTTAAATGGCTTTTTATGATAAAAATAACCTTATAAATAGATAGATCTTTTCGAGCAGGTAGAAAATGACACATAATTTGCAAAATTTCGAGTTAAAATAAGTAAGCTATGGCAATTTTAAATTGGAATTTTAGTCTATGCAATTTTGATAAACATAGTGAAATAGAATTAGAAAGTTTAAGTAGAACTTCTACGAAATACTCATATTGGGTATTTCTTTTGTCTAGGTGATGAGGAATACGACATTTCTTCCTGAAGATTACTACAACTAAGAAGATTGCAAAATGAACAAGCGAGTTATTCCTCTTAAATTCATTACTTGCTTGTGTTTGTAGAATAGTGGCGTTACTATACTAAGAAAAGATAAAAATGGTTATGCATGAGGAATTTAGGGATATGTATATATATAATTCTATGCTTATGTGATGAAATGAGAATTAAGAATATTGCAACTTCGAATTGTTTGTTTAAGTATTTGTCTACCTATATACATGATTGTTTATTGTTTGCTAAATTATTTGGTTGCCCCTAAGAAACCTTAATAAGGTTTAGGTTAAGAAAAATAAAATATTCATATATAGCATTCATCAAGTCATATTTCTTTCGGAAGGCTGCTACTCCTACGCATAAAGTTGGATGAGCCGTTATCATGTTGGGACATAAGCCATGTTCCTTCTTAAAGAATCCACATTGCTCAAGGAATGCGACTCTAGGTTTGAAGTCGTGCCAATCGAACGCTTTGGGCGGGGGCCTGGGGACTAGCAGTAGAAGGTCGAGAATCTTCATCAACAATTCCCTAACCTTCGACACGGAGGGGTAGGTGCGTTCTATATATGGTTTCTGGATAACTATATATATATTTGTGTAATCATGTGATTGTTGCATAGCATATGCGTGAAAATTAAATGAACCTGTTTGATATCATGATGTGAATGAAAGGGAATATCTCACTAAGGTAGTTGTAAGCTTATACCCTCATGGATTTTTGTTGAAACAGGTATACACGTGGCTTTATTCGAAGATCACGACATTAAAGAAGTCATTGATAGATTTTAAACTCTTATGCAAACAATGAGATCATATGATCATATGACGAAGTTATTTTATAATTTCCTTATATGCAATGCATGCTATGTTAAGTACTTTGGAGATTTTTAGGAAATGTATTTATATAGACTTGAAGATAATAGCGGGGGTATGCCCTCAAGATTTGTAATCAACCATGTTTATATTTTATGATAAGTATTCTCCTTGTCTTGTTAATTAATCATTATCAATGTAAATTGCGCTACTCCGCTGTGTTCCCTTGGTTGTGATGTACGCCTTATACATGATATGGAAGCCTTAGCGTGACTAAAGTAGTCATTCATAAGCTTTAGTATTTTGTACGACTAACTGCCACGTGTAGGGTAGCCCTGGAGGCGTGACAAATCTTCATCATTATTGTACCACAAATATTAGAATAATAAAACAATTACAAATTTAATGTTCTCTAATTGGCAATATATTATTTTGCTAATTGACCAAAACCACCCTAAATTAATTTTGTATCAATCAAGCAATAATAATATCAAAACATCTTAAAGATATATAAATACCCAATGATATAGGAAAGA
This sequence comes from Combretum micranthum, assembly GCA_024138025.1. Classification (NCBI taxonomy): domain Eukaryota; kingdom Viridiplantae; phylum Streptophyta; class Magnoliopsida; order Myrtales; family Combretaceae; genus Combretum; species Combretum micranthum. Next base: position 720,592 of record JAMXBD010000594.1, read on the forward strand.
ACGATGATAAATTAATTAGATCTCATAATTTTTGAAGCACTAAAACTTTTAATTATCATTTGGCTAGAATAGAAATTTAGTTACTCATATCCATGAAAAGAATACAAGAAAAACCAAATAAAGAATTTTTCTCCTTGGTTGTAATTGAAAGTTCACCATCTTGATCTCTCTCAATCTCTTCTTTGTGTTTATCTATATGTGTGTATTATCTTCTCATCTTCTATATATATAGATAGCGGCCCAGTTATTGTTAATACTCTATGGCACATTCTAGATGAAAAAAAGGGAATAATCATATGTTGACACAAGATTATGATACATCAGATTGTATTTTCCAAATCAATATCTATTTTAATGGCTTGGATTTCTCAATCATTTCATCCACCTAACATGCAAATTTGGATTTCTCAATCTTTCCATAAAATTCTTGTACTTTTATCTCTTCTAAATTCGTAGATATTTCCTATAAACAAAAAACAAAAATATATACATGAGTGTGATAATAAGTTGGATAAAAACATATAAATTTTTGACTTGTCAAATTAACCCCAACTTTAATTTTGCTTGTCCTCAAGCAAAGAATTTCAATTCATCCTAAGAGCATTGTCACGCCCAAATGAGGTACCTTAAACATAGCAATCTACCATACACAATATTAATATCTAAGAATGACTTCCTTAGTCATGCAAAGGCTTTCATATTGTCAAGCCCCAAATAATACCCTAAACGTGACAGTCCGTCATACTCAATATTACATCTTAAGTATGACATCCTTAGTCATCCCAAAAGCTTTGATACCGGGTGTAAGGCGCACCTTCATTATCATAGAGGGCCAACTTTGAAACAAGTTAGTTAAGAAGATATTCATATAGCAATTAAGAATGGAAATCATAACATAAACATCTTAAATATGGTAATATAAAGGTCTTACAAGATATTAGAGGGGCATTCCCCTATAAAAATATAAGGTCTATTAAATTCTATTCGAAATAAATACATTACATATTTACTTAGAAGTCTAAGTCTACAATTAGTCTTTAACTTCTTCCAAAAACTCCTTAGTCCAAAAAATGTAGTACCTGAGAGAAATAACCCCGAGGTGTTAACCATAGATTGGGGTGTTTCCAAAGATATCTATAAGAGGGTAAGCTTCTTACTTAGTGAGAATTAATTCCACAAATAAAGTACTTAGAAGATCAATATTCAAACAAATTATTTAAACAAGCATATGAAATGCAATCAAACTCGTGAGCAAACAATACATACGATTTCTGAGAATCATATGTTTTAATGGATTTACCCCTTCATTCGGTGGTTAGGTGTTCCAGGCACAAGGTCATAGTTCACAAATAAAGTTTTTGTAGTTTTTATACGAACTACTATTAGCTGCTAAAATGTAGTTATTTTGGGTGTCCACCCACCATTTAATTACGAGCGATTAATTGCCCTATAGTAGAATTTCAGGTTCTACGGGCCTCATTACCATTGCCTTATCCCACTAAGGGTATAGTAATGAATGCAATGTGACTCACTACGTGTTGTACATGAATCATTTTATTTAAGTAATCATGGCATAATATTAGATATTTTAAAAGTAATCATAGAATTTGCAGACAAATCATTCTACTCTAGATCATACAATGATTAGTTAACAATTCCCGCTCCGATATACTTAACATAATTTCAATCATATAACAAGACATATGCTATCATCTTTTTACAAGCAAAAATATAAGTACAAAATTTAACAATTTAAACTCACTTTGCCATGGTAGTAGAAGCTTCTAGTCAAAATAGTTCTCTGGATAGGGAAGCTCGGACTCCACGTCACCTAAACAAGAGAAATACCTAAAATGAGTATTTCTTGGAAGTTCTACTTAAATTTATAATTCTATTTCACTAAGTTTGTTAAATTCGTGTAGAGTGAAATTTCGACTTAAAACAGTCATAACTTACTCATTTTAACTCGGAATTTCGCATATTATTTATTATTTTCTACCTACTCAAAACGATCTATCTATTTCTAAGGTTACTTCCTTCATAAAAGGTCATTTGGTTTTCTAAAAGATACAGTATAGAATCAATACGAAAATTCCAATCTTTAAAGCATGATGTTGGAGTTTGTAAACCGATTTCTGTAACCAACTCCCTTAGTTAAATGTTAACGAATGAATATTATACTACACATTTATTATTCATTCATTATACATTTAACGGTCATAATTCAGGCCTTTATTACTCATTAATTACATATTTAAATGTCATAATTAGGTCATTATGTCGATTATCCTTACACACATACACACACATATATATGTGTGTATTGTTTCTAGGGTTATATACACAACACATCACATACACAAAATTTCCATTGAGAGATCTGAAAGTTCAGAATTGTAATTCTATCAAACCTTTGTACTCCTACTTTGATATAGTGTGATTTCTCTCTCACCTTTGCCCGTGGTTTTTCTCGAAAGGGTTTCCATGTAAAATATGTGTGTTCTTTACTTTATGCTTGCTATTATCATTTTCAATTGCACGATTTGTTTATAAAAAAATTGCTATCAGAGCATAGGTTTTGATAATGGTAACCATGAAGTACAATATTCCTCTTTTGGATCGCAAGACCAGATTCTCGTTATGGCAGGTGAAGATGCGAGCAGTTCTAGCACAGATGGATCTTGATGATGCACTTCTAGGGTTTGACAAGATGCCTGCATCTTGGTCACCAGATGAAAAGCAGCAAAAAGACCGAAAAGCCCTTTCGCAGATCTATCTCCATTTATCAAATCAAATTCTTCAGGATGTGCTTAAGGAGAAGACCGCAGCCGCATTGTGGATGAAACTAGAACAACTATGCATGACGAAAAGCTTAACCAGTAAGTTGCATTTGAAACAATGATTGTATTCTCGTCGTTTGGAAGAAGGTGCGTCTCTTGATGATCACTTAACAACCTTTAAAAAAATTGTTTCCGATTTAGAAACATTGGAAGTTAAGTATGATGAAGAGGATTTAGGTTTAATCCTATTATGTTTTTTGCCACCATCATATGCGACCTTTAGAGATACCTTCTGTATAGTCATGATACTTTGTCGACTGATGAAGTTTATGCTGGTTTAAGCTCTTTTGAAAAGATAAAACATCTTGTAATTAAATATGAGTCTACTTCTGAAAGTTCAGTATCACGTGGTAGGAGTCAAGACCGTAAGTCTGGTGAGAATTCTAGAGGCAGATCTAAATCTCCAAATAGATTTAAAAACTGTAACTATTGCAAGAAGAAAGGCCACATTAAGGCAAATTGTTATAAACTGCAGAATAAAATAAGAAGACTGGTGAGAATCAAAAGTAAAATCAATCTGATAAAACAACTAAGGCCGATATTGTTGAAGATCATACCGATGGTGATCTTCTTATTGCTTCTGATAGTGAATCACAGGCTAGTAAAGAGTAGATTTTGGACTCTGGATGTACCTTTCATATGTGTCCCAATCGGGACTGGTTTTCAACATATGAAACGGTTTCCAGAGGTGTTGTTTTGATGGGAAATAACACTTCTTGTAAAGTTGCAGGTATCAGAACGATTAGGATCAAGATGTTTGTTGGCGTGGTTAGAACACTTGGTGATGTGAGACACGTTCTTGATTTGAAAAGAAATTTGATTTCTCTTAGTACCCTTGATCTGAAAGGGTATCGATATACAGGTGAAGGTGGAGTCCTGAAGATCAATAAGGGTTCACTGGTGGTGATGAAAGGCCATAATAAGACTGCTAATCTTTATTCATTGCAGGGTTTTGTTGTGACAGGTGATGCAGCCGTTGGTTCCTCCTTGTCTAATGAAGATGCCACTAAGCTATGGCATATGCGTATGAGGCATATGAGTGAAGTTGATATGGCAGAATTAAGTAAGCGAGAACTTCTAGATGGGTAAGGCATCAGCAAATTGAAGTTTTGCGAACACTGTGTATTTGAGAAGCAGAAATGGGTCAAGTTCACCACAGGTACCATAATACTAAAGGCACTCTGGACTATATTCATTCTGACATTTGGGGTCCTGCTAGAGTGTCCTCCAGTGGCGGTGCTAGCTATATGATGACCATTATAGATGATTACTCTACAAAGGTTTAGGTATATTTCTTGAAGCAGAAAAGCGATGCCTTATCTACGTTCAAAGTGTGGAAGACGATGATTGAGAAACAGACAGGAAAACAGGTGAAGCGTTTGCACATTTATAATGGCTTGGAATTATGCTCTAGCAAATTCAATGACTTGTGCAAGTCTGAAGGGATTGTTAGACATCTCACAGTTCCTGGTCTACCCCAGCAAAACGGGGTTGCAGAACGAATGAACAGGACCATTATGCAGAAGGTGAGATGTATGCTCTGTAATTCAAAGTTGCCAAAATCTTTTTGGGCGGAAGCTACCTCTACAGCTTGTTTGTTAATCAATAGATCTCTGTCAATTTACATGAGCATATGCAGGACCATTGTTTAAGGATCTATTCCGATTTGAAGATATTTGGATGTCCTGCATATGCTCATGTAAACAATGGCAAACTTGAGCCTAGATCCTTAAAGTGTGTGTTTCTTGGTTTCAAGACTGGGGTTAGAGGATATAAATTGTGGTTTCTCGGATTGAAGAAAGTTGTTATTAGTAGGGACATCGTATTTGATGAATCTACTATGTTGCATGATTTATGTCTTGCTGTTACTTCTAATGAAACCCAGCAGAAGCCAAGTGTGCAGGTGGAGTTTGATATCAATACAGATTCAACAAAGCCTATCCCTCAATCGACTTCTACACCTTAGCAGCCACAGTATTCAATTGCCAAGGACAAACCCAGGAGCGAGATAAGGCCTCCATAGAGATATAGGGAAGCGGATCTATTTGCATATGCATTGAATGTGGCTGATGATATTGATTCAAGTTTAGAACCATCTATTTACACAGAAGCGATTAGTTGTGATGATTCTGGTAAGTGGATGATAGCCATGCAAGAAGAAATGAAATCCCTCCAGAAGAATTGAACATGGGAGTTAGTGAAACTTCCAAAGGGTAAGAAAGTCATTCGCTGCAAGTGGGTTAATAAGAAAAAGGAAGGAGACTCAAGTTGTGAAGAACTCAGATACAAAGCAAAGCTTGTAGTGAAAGGATACAGTCAAATACCAGGTATTGATTTTACTGACGTGTTTTTTCCTATTGTGAAACACAACTCGATTCGAGCACTGCTTGGTATTTTGATTATGGAGGATCTTGAGTTAAAGCAGCTTGATGTAAAGACTGCGTTTTTGCATAGAGAACTTGAAGACGGCATTTACATGCACCAACCGGAAGGTTTTGGGGTCCTAGGGAAAGAAGACCATATGCGCAAATTAAAGAAATCCCTATATGGGTTGAAGCAATCACTATGACAGTGGTATAAAAGATTTGATTCTTTTATGACTTCTCATGATTTCAGGATAAGTAATTATGAAAGTTGTGTATATTTCAAGCATTGTGAAGATGGATCATTTCTGTATCTATTTTTATATGTGGATGATATGTTGATAGTGGCCAAGGATAGAGGAGAGATTGACAGGGTCAAAGCACAATTGAACAAGGAATTTGAGATGAAGGACTTGGGTGCAGCCAAGAAGATTCTTGGTATGGAAATTTCAAGAGACAGAAAATCAAGTGTATTACACCTCAGTCAGAAAGAGTATATTGGGAAGATACTCTCTAGGTTCGATATGAAGAGTGCTAAACTTGTTAGTACCCCTTTAGTAGGTCATTTTAGAATGTGTCTGAACAGTCTCCTAAATCAGAAGATGAAATTGACTATATGTCAAAGGTCTCTTACTCTAGTGCAGTAGGGTCTTATGTATGCAATGATTTACACGCGTCCAGATTTGGCATATGCCGTTAATGTTGTCAGCAGGTGTCGAGCTCGAATTTTGCTCCTTTTCTCCGAAAGGTCCCGATCCATATCAGGCCCGGTCCATTTGACACAGATCACTCGACAAGGAAACCAATATGGTTTTCATAAAAAGCCAGGTTTTTTGAAAAATATTTTGATTGGAGTCGCCATCGACTAAAGCTAGAAAAAGGTGAACCAGAAACCAAATGGGTGGTTTGGTTTCTAGTTCGGCTACTAGATCGTGGGAAAACAAAAATTGATGAGTCCGAGGGCTGCAACTTTAAAACCTAAATGGTTATCTAGGCTTTGGATGGGCTTTAAAAATCTTGAATTATATGGGCCAAAGAGATTAATTTTGATTTTCAATTTTTTTTTAATTTTTAGTCTTTTTTTTAATATATTTACATATTTACAAATATTATTTTTGTTTTTTTAAAAAAAATCCTAAAAGTTTTTTATCTTTGTGACCGGGGCGTAGGTGCCTACATATCCGTTAACCGGAATCAGGTCCTCATAGTTCATTTTGATTTTTGTAAAACTTTTAGTTTGTTTGTATTTTTTTAATTATGAAAAATTTGCCAAGTTTAAGTTATTAATCAATTTTGATTTTTCCTAAAAGATCCTAAATAAAACTAATTTTGATTTCTTTGTTTTTTTTTTTTTTTTTGGAAAAGTCTAATAAAACTCCTAAGTTTAGAAAACCCCAATTTATTTCTTTTATGAGTATTTTAGAAAATAACTAAGTGATATATATTTATAAGATAGTAAAAAGACTTTATTTACTAATATATCCCATACATAGGAGAAAGGTAAAAAGGGTAAAAACATTTTTGTTTTTTGCTTTTCATTTTTAGTTTTTTTTTTTTAATAAAATGATCTAATATGTGTAGGGATCTAAGTAAGATGGAAAAAGAAAATTATATACAGAGGAAATATCATGCCAACCAATTTCATCAAAACTTTATGACATATCGAATATGGCATATATCAACTATTTATAAAAACCACCTAATAATATCATAATAATATAACAAGATGTAATAGCAGAATTTATATCTATTATTCTAGCATGTCATATCCATATTTACAAAAGATCCAATAATATAAAACAATACAACTCAATTGTATGTTGAAGTGTAAACTTTTATCATCCAAGAAAAAAAAACTATACCTAGTCCTTGTATACAAATTTATATTCTAAAAGCATATATATCCTAGAATTTATTCATTTACTAATTTAATTTTGTTTATTTAAATATTAATTTACACATATCATCACATGCACACATACATATATGCTTAGATTTTTTATTTAATTACATTTTCATGCATTTATATTTAATAAATAAATAAATAAAATGATGATGAACCTGTGGTTAGAAATCAATTTCGTTGGGGAAGTATCGGGGATGGGTCTTGTGGTACAGCATCAAAGTGGTTGGTGGTGTGGTGGTTGGAACGACTGGTGGCGGTGGTTCAACTAGGTTTAAGTGGTGGTGTTGGAGTGAAGGCAGAGGAGGTTTGCTTGTTGGTGATTATGGGCTTGTGATGGTACGAGAAGAGAGATCTGGTGGGCTCTAGTTGTGGTTGTATGGTGAAGGTAGAGGTATTGAGAGAGAGAGAACAAGAAAGATTAGAGAAAGAGAGCTGTAGAGAGATCTTTTTTTTTTTTGGAATCTATTTTCTAAGTTTTGATCTCTGTGTGTTGAAGAGGAGGAATTGGTCGTCATTTTATAGGAGTATGGAGGAAGATGGAAGGGTGCACGGTCATTAATGGCCGTTACAAGCAAGTGAAAAGATCGGAGGTTACGAAACATGGAGGGTTGGGGGAGTTACAAATCTTTTCATTATTGATCGTAAATCCACTTTTAAACGATTTAAATTTTGGAATAATTGACACTTTTAATGACATAACGGATGGAAATTGAAAGGGTACGTGTGAGTGGCAATGCACGCTCCTAAAAAAAAATTCCTATTATGTTGCTTGCATGGATCGAACTCCGGTCCCTTCCCTTGCACTCATCAGCCTTAACCAACTAAGTTATGCTTGGCTTTTGATTCATTTCCTCACCTAAAATTTATTTAAATCATTCAAACAAAGCCAAACGTATTTTCAATAAAAATAAGCCAAATTTGATACAGTTTTGAGGATCCAAAATAATTCCTAAATGTAACGAAAAATACAATAAGACCAATAACAAGCCCAAAAACGATTTTTTTTTTTAATTCTAAAGGCGTATTTACTAAAAGATAGGCTTTCTTCAGATTTCTTAATTTTCAAATTTTTATATTCTTTTTCGATTTTGTAATTTTTGTTGATTTTTAATTTAGCTATTATTATTTTTTTTTCAATTCTTATTGTATTTTCTATCTTTTTACAATTTTTATCAAATTTATTATTATTTTTTTTAAAGGAGGCAAAAATAGGGTGTCGACAATAGATATATGGCAAATCCTGGCAAGGAACACTGGAAAGCAATCTAGTGGATCTTCTATATTAAAAGGAACTACTAATGTATGTTTACATTTCGAGAAAACAAGATGGGGTCGTCGAATTTGTTGATTCTAATTTAGTCGGGGACTTGGATAAAAGAAGATCTATCACAGGGTATGTTTTCTCTCTTGGTAGCTGTACGATTAGTTGGAAAGCCACCTTACAAGCAACTGTTGCTCTATCCATTACAGAGGCGGAATACATGGCTATTTCAGAGGCGATTAAAGAGACTATCTGGTTGAAAGGGCTGTTTTCTAAGCTTCGTAATTTGAAGATGCCTACAGTATTTTGTGATAGTCAGAGTGTGATTTTTCTAACTAAGAATCAGATGTTCCATGAAATGACTAAGCATATCGACGTTTGTTATCACTTTGTGCATGATATTATTGCTCGAGGAGATATTGCAATGAGCAAGGTGAGCACTCATGACAACCCTGCAGATATGTTGACTAAGACACTTCCCATTGCAAAGTTTGAGCGTTACTTGAACTTACTAAGTGTCGGTAGCTGATTGATTCCTTTGAGGAACTTGTGGAAGAGGTGGAGTTGTTTATCAAAGTTTTGGAGTTTATTGTGTTTGTCACTCCAGAATTCGTGTTAAGATGGAGATTATTGGAGTTTGTGACCTGATTTTTGTAACCGACTCCCGTAGTTAAATGTTAATGAATGAATATTTGACTAACATTTATTATTCATTCATTATACATTTAACGGTCATAATCCAAGTCTTTATTACTCATTAATTACATATTTAAATGTCATAATTAGGCCATTATGTCGGTTATCCTTATACACACACATATATATGTTGTTTCTAGGGTTATATACATAACACATCATATACACAAAATTTCCATTGAGAGATCTCAAAGTTTAGAGTTGTAATTCTCTCAAACCTTTGTACTCCTCCTTTGATATAGTGTGATTCCTCTCTCACTGCCCGTGGTTTTTCCCGAAAGGGTTTCCACATAAAATCTGTGTATTCTTTACTTTCTGCTTGCTGTTATCATTTTTTGGTGCACGACTTTTTTATAACACATGATTTTTCTAACTTTGTATCAATAAAAAATCCCATAGAAATCATATATATTTATATATAGTTGAAAAATCCTTTTAATACATATGCAACTCATAATATACACATTATTCTAATGATGTTGTCTTAACTAATGATTTTCCATAAAACAATCTTACCTTGGTAGTTGAAAGAGTGAAGTTGGATAAAATTATATTAAGTTGTTTGGAAATAAAACTAAAGATTTTAAGTCATTAAATATGTGATATAAATTTATTTTCCTTAATTCATAATATAAAATTTTTATTCAAAAACTTTAGTCTTCCTAAGTTGTTCTCAAATTTTATTTCCTAAGTATATTTTACTTAGTGAGTTAATCCTTGACTTATTTTGAAAAACTTGAGCTGATCCTTGTTCTTTCTAAAAATGTTGGCAAGGATTTTATAATCAAGTTTTAAGTAAATTTATCATAGAAAAATATTATTAACCTTAAGGTTTTTAGTGGTAGTTTGAAAGAAAATAAAGAGTTCCTTAGTTATTTTTGTAAAAGTTTTGTATGTTAACAATGCTAGAATCTATGGTGATTTTTGTCAAAAATCCTTTATAAAGTATTTGGTTATAATAAAATTCTAAATCTTAATGAAACTTTTCCTAAGTGGTAAAATTATATTTTTAAAGTAAGTTGAGCTTGTTTTATCTTGAGAAAGAACTTTTTATTTTTATTAAGATAACGGTCAAGATGATCATGTATAAACAATGACTATGTAGCTAGTAACATGGCAAAAATAATAATAACAATATAAATGGAAAATATGAAATGACCTAGATTTACATTTTATTCAAATCCCATGTGTTTATTAATTTATTTTAAGGAGTTGAATTGAATGAGTATGGTTATGTGTTAGTAGTCTAAGATATATGATTTTGTATGTGTATATGTTGATATTAATAGTTGTTTTATATGCATTAATGTGTGAGTAATGAAATTATCAATGTTGTCTTTTGTACATTAAAAAGGTTAAGTTAAGTTAGATTAATAAATCAACTTTATTTTCACTTAAGTTAGTTGATTGAGTCTCTTGTAGTTAAGTAACATTTATGCCCTAAATACAAGCCAAATGAAGTTCAAATTAAAGCTAAATGCAACCTAAAGTTATAGAGGCATTAAGGGTAAATTTGGAAGGTGAAAAAGTCAAAATTAAGCTAATTTAACTTACTTTTGAAGGCAGCCAAATTTTATCCGAATTTTCCTTTTCTTTCTTTTTTCTCTTCTTCTTCTTCTTCCTCCATTTCCATCTCCATTTCCAAGCTTAAGACAAGGTTTATATCAAGTTTGAAAATCAAAGTTACTCCCAAGGCAAGGTATATATATATGCTTGAATTAATTGAGTTGAGGTTGTTGTGTAGTTTTATTTCTTTACTTGAAATAGATGTGTGAATTTTTGGATGAATTGAGTTTAAGATTGATCAAATTGTTGTTCATGCATGGGATAAGTTGAGAAAGTGTTATATGAGTGTGGGAGAGTATACATGTATTGTTGTATGATTATGAAGTGTTGGGAAGTTGTTAAGAGAATTTGGGTAGGAGAATTTAGAATTTATGGAAGTAGGTTTTGAAGTGTTTAATGATGTTGAATTCATGCCTTGAATTGCTAGAATTGAGTAGTATAGATATGAGTAAGGCTAAGATGTTAGAAAGGTGGTGGAGGAAGGATTAAAGTGTATTATGATATGATTTTGGAAAGTTGAAAAACAGGGGATTTAAGTTTCTCTCGTTTGATTTTGTTTTTAAAACGTACGCCGACAACCTGGGAATTCAACGCCGCCGGCTTAGAGGCAGCGTTGGATTCAGAATTTTTAAGGCTGGCTGAAAGCCGCCGGCTTTCGTGGGAAAGTCAGCCGGCGTTCATTCTGTCATGTTGAACGCTGGCAGTGAAAATTTAAGGCCGCCGGCGTATATGTCAAAGCCGCCAGCTTATCTGAGTAAGCGGCCGGCTCAGACCTCTCTGGACGTTTTTGAAAATTTTGGTTTTGGATTCTACGCCGGCTCAAGGCCGCCGCGTAGGGTATAAAGGCTGACGGCGTACAATTTGAACGCTGCCAGCGTTGGCAGTGTACATTTTCAGAACTTTGAGCACCGGCCCAAAGCCGCCGGCTTTGGCTGCCGGCCTATCCCCTGTGCTTTTGAAATTCAAAAACTTTTTCCATAAATTTTCCGAAGTTTGTTATTTGAGCAATTGAGTTTTATTAAGTGATTTGGGACATAATAGGATGTTTAAATGATTATTCATGACCTTGTATTCAATTATTTAGATTTCTTTGATAAATTGTGATATAAGAATATAATATGTATATATTGGTGAGAATGAAGTCTATAATTGATGATTTATTGATTATTGTGACATTTTTTATTACAGTTAAGGATTCTTCGGTTAGTTCCTCACCGAGAGATCCTAGTTTTGTTCTAACGAGTTCAGGTACGCAATAACTTGTCTGATGTTTGCTAGGACCAGACATTTCTAACTTGACCTAAATTGATTCGATTTAATATTTGGATGAATTGGATGTCTATTACGCTGTTTAATCTAGTCCGAGGAGCAGCAAACCTGTCATGATGCAATGACATGTTAGCTAGGTGCTTAACCAAGTCATGATGCAATGACTTTACCATGATGCAATGGTACGCTATGATGCAATAGCGATTCTTTTGGTTAAGTGGTAGCCGATAGGGGGAATTGTATCTGTGTAACGTTTGCTTAAACTTAGGGAAATACCATGATTTAGTTCAAGGTTTATGGAACTTGTGAACTAGGTTCATGTTATGACTGAGTTTAAGTAGAGTCGGGCAACGCTTTTAAACCCTAGATGAAGCTATTATCATCATGAATTAGATATAGGGATATAAGTATTCGGACTGCTTATATCAACCCCCTGAGCAGCTGCTGTTACTCAGGATCCCTGGATTCCCGAAGTATGACCGGGGTTTGAATACCCTCTTGTTGATTTGTGAATCAAATTGTAATAAAGATAACCACTTATTCTATGATACATTACATGAATTGGATGACTTGCTTTGCATTGGTTATTGTGTACTGGGCCTCTGGCTCACTTTTGCTGCTTTGCAGGTTTTGGAGACGAGTATTACGATGACTTGGGCTATGGGTCCGATTTCGAAAGGTTTCTGGATGAGTGGGAGGAATAGGATCCGATGACCCGGGACTTTTAGAAGACTTTTTGCTAAGGACCAGCTATGTATAGAAGGCTTGTTAGTGAAGCCAATTTCTTTTGTAATGACCTAAGATCCCTTAGAATTCTTATGTTTTGAGAAAACATGTAATTTTTGTAGTGTCATGTGTTGGCACTAAACGATGTTTATTTGATGTAAATATATGTAAAGATTGCTTTTGTTAGCAATCTTGTTTTATTTAAAAAGTTCTTTACCAGTATGGTGTTTTGATCAAACAATTTTCATAAACTGTTAGTTTTAGGACAACCTTACATATAATGTGGAAAACGTTATATGTGGTTGGGGATTCGGTACTCTAAATCTCGGGATTTAGAGGATCGGGTCTTTACAAACTATATGGATGAGCAAGAAATAGATATCAAGTATTGGAAGTCTTAGCTTGAATTCAAGGCTTACGGACTTAGTCATAAGCAAGTCCAAAAAGAAAAAAGAAAAACAAAAGACATAAGAAAATCGTTTTAACTTAATAAGGACAGGTCTAAGACTAGAAAGATTATTTTTAATATTAAAGCATATAATAAAAAATAAATTGCAAGCATATAATAAATACATAAATTGCAAGCATAAATAAATAAATAACGGTTATGTTAGTGAGCTTATATATTTTAAGAAACATATATAGATACATAAATATAGATAATATCATATAGAAATTAGGTTAGAACAGTAATAATAACATATACATAAATAAAACAACATAACAATAGAATGTAATTTATTCATGAACAAGAACAAAATATGAGCATAGTGTTGCTTCTATAACATTTAAATGTTTTAAAAAATACTCCATGGTCATGTTAAGTTACATGATTGGTAAGAAATTTACCTAAGATAGAAATTTGGTTGGTAGTTAAAGGGAGGTTTTGGTAGTATGGGTATAGAAGAAATGTGGGGAAATATGGAAAATTGAGAGATTTTTGGAGAGAGGATTTAAGAAATGATTTTGAGAGAGTTTTAGTAAGATAAATGAGTGTGTGAAAGAAATGGAGGGAGAGGTGGTATTTATAGAATTTTGAGGAGGGAAAATTATGTGATTAAAATAAATTGAAAAAGAAAATAAATGATGTGAAAGAGATGAAGGGGGTGCCGATTTGAGAGAAGGGAAAGGGAGAGAGATATTTGTTTTGATTTGTTTTGTATTTTTGTTAATTAAAAGTAATAAGTTATAAGGTATCATGTGAATGAAGACGTATGGGAAAAGTAAAAAGTAGAAATAGGTATGGTAGAGTGTAAGAATAGGTGCAGAAAAAGTAGAGATAGATGAATAGTGTAGAACAGTACTACGAGTAGATAAGATAAATTAATACTGGTAGTAAAAAAAATACGCGTAATTAAGCTATATATGATATTTTTAGATACCTAAAACTAATATTTTTGAAATCCTTACATTTTTACGAGTCTATTGGTATTATTGAAATATTTTTACCGTCCGGTGTACCAGGGGCACGGTTTCCAAAGATTGATCTTTGTATCCGAAACACACTAAAAATTAACAAATCTGATATTTTTAAGTTTTCCTATATTATTACGAACTATTTTCTACAATTATTTCAATTCTATTGTTTATAGGTTAAGAGTGCGGGATTGCCAGATCTAAATCTACTAGGTTTTGTTATAAATTTATTGACGTTAGGATTTTCGATTGACTTCCGGTTTAGAGTTTAAGGATAAACCATAGCATAAAATCTAGGGGCTTACACATATCATGCACAAGGCGTACAATACATAAGAGGGAACACATCGGAGTAGTGCAATTTACTTTGATTACAATTAAATAATAAGGAAAGAGAAATACTTAGTATTAAGCATAAATAAGGTTAATTACAGTTCTTAGGGGCATATCCCCGCTAATGTCTTCAAGACTACATAAATACATTTTCTAGAAATCTTCAAAATATTAACATAACATATATATTACTCATAAAGAAATTTCAAGAAGGTAAATCCCTTCTATGCTTCTACCTCTTATGTAAAAGGTCAATTTCTACCATTGATTTTCTTAAAGTCTCATCCTCGAATAGAGTATCAAGCATACCTATTTCAATAAAAGTCTATAGGTGTGTAAGCTTATAACATGCTTAGTGAGATATTCTCTTTATTCGTACTATATTTCAAATAAGTTTATTAATTTTCACTCATATGTTATGCATGCTATGCAACAACTACATGATGCAAACAATTATTTATGGGCATCCGAAAACCATACAAAGAATGGATTTACTCCCACCATATCGAGGGTTAAGGAATGGTATTTGAAGGTCTATGCAATCTTTATTGCTAATCCCCGAGCCCCCTGCTCATAGTGATTAATCGATGTGGCTCACCCATAGGATGTACCCTTTAATTCCCTAAGAATTAGTATAGTCGGGGCCCTCCTAGCCTTGAACCCTCCCAATTGTTCGCATAGGAGTAGTAGCATTCAATATATGATCGATTGAAGCAATGCGTATCTATTTAATTTACATCAAAGCCAAGTATAATTATGGTATACTTAAAGGTGATCAAGCAAGCATCATACACACATAAGCAACATATAATATTGATGTTGTACTTAAACAATCATTTGTTGGCTTCGATATACTTAGCATCCTTTGTCACACATACATAGAAGCATAAACATATAAACCCATATTCCCATACATATTCATTTTATCTTATACCTATAGATCTAGTGCAACTATCTATAAGCATAAACAAAGTGACAAAATAATGAGGAAAAACTCACTTATCCATATCGCAATCTGCTCAGTCATAATAATCCTCAGGAAGGGGAGTCTCATATTCCTCGTCACCTAGACAAAAGAAATACCTTAAATGAGTATTTCATAGAAGTTCCACTTAAAATTTCTAATTCTATCTTGTTATTTTTGTCAAAATTCTAATTAAGAGAAATTCCAACTTAAAACAACCGTAACTTGATCATTTTAATTTAGAATTTTGCATATTAGTAGTTGTCTTCTACCTATTCAAAACACCTATCTGTTTCTAGGATTATTTTTAACATTTAAAGCCATTTGGCTCTCAATATGGGTCAGTACATATCTGACCCAAAAGTTCTAGCCCTTAAATTGAAAATTTTCCAAGTTTTCTTCACGTAGCTATGTTATAGCAAACATATAAATATTTTTACCTTTGAAAGTCATTTAATATTGACAATAACTCATATTATATGCATGATCCTAGTGATTTTGTCTCAAAAGAAATTTTGTAAAACATTCTTTTGGTGGATAGTAACAATATTGAGCTTTATGAGAAATCATTTTCTTGACTTGTGATAAAATTCGCTATTTTATATCCATGTGTCTTAACAATAAAAACCATAGTTACATATCTATATTTTGAAATTTCAATGGTCTTATATTTGTTCAAAAATTTTATTTAATACTTTATTTTACAAGACATAGCTTTACTTATATGTGATATAAAACTCTAAGTGTATTTCTTTTTGAAAATTTTCCTAAGTTTGATTCTTAAACAAAATTTTAATTCTTAGATTGTAAATATGAACTTAATTAAAGAAAATCATGATTTTATATTAATTTTGGGTTCATGAATATTTCGTTTTCATATTAACTTCTTTTAGCTAATTATTTTCTATCGCATGATTCTTTATGTGGTTACAAAGAAAAATCATTCTAAGTTTCATTATCTCTAAAATGTTTTAAGTTTTAGCATGAGGAAAATTAAATGAATGGCTTGTTCTAAATTTTTATTCTCATAAAACTCTTTCTTAATTCATGTTGTTGGAAGAAAACTAGAATTTTTAGTTGTTACAAGTGGGTGTCTAATTATTATAACCATTATTTATATTTCCTTAATTTTATAAAAAGAAAGTAAATTTACTTTTTAAAACTTAGTTCCTTAAGTTGTATACTGATTTTGTTTCTAAGTGGATTTTAACTAGTAAGTTGATTTTTAAATTTATTTTAGGAAAATTGTTTTATTCAAAGTATTCATCAAATATTGGCATATTCGTTATTAATAATTTTTAAATAAAACTTGCATAACAATTGATTATTAACATTAGAAATTTATGATAAATTTATTTTAGTATTTTAGAAAAAAGTGTAGCTTGAACAATTATCCTATGTCTTAATGAAAATTCTTTATAGGTGTTGAAAATAATTTTTCTTTGGAGTTTAGCCCATTTTTATATAAAAAAAATGATCCACATTATTATTCTGAAAACTTTATTAACAACAACATTATCATATGACCATGCATGAATATGAATTTAGTAGTTACATTATGAGATAATTTATGAGTTCATGTAGAGAAATAAAATAATAGAAAATTAAATATGAAATATAAGAACAAAGTGCAGAAGTCTTAGCTTATTATCAAGACTTCCCGGAACTTGGAACTTAGAAATGGACAAATTCCATGAAAATAGGAAAAGCAAAATCAAAGATAATCATGGAAGTCTTAGATTTATTTCAAGGCTTCTTGAGACTTAAAAATGGAAGCAAGAAAATAACAAGAAAATCATGGGAGTCTTAGATTCATGCCAAGGCTCCCCGGGGACTTAGATTATGGATAAGTCCCAAAAAACGTTTTGACTTAATGAAGACAAGTCTAAGACTAGAATGACTAGTCTTAATTATTTGCATGAAATAAATAAATGTACAAGAAAATAAAAGCATAAGTAAAAGGTTAGATTAGTGAGTTTTAGGTTCTAAGAATATATATATATATACATACTTATATTTAAAAATATATATAGGAGTTAGGTTAGGATCACAAACATAACAAGAATATAAAAACATTTATAAATGAACATGATGTTGAACAAGACATGAACAAGTTGTTGTTTTCATGATTCCTTCCCAAATACAAAGCTCAAGGGGTATTAGAAATCAAAAAATACAAAGTATTCATGTTATGTTAACATAAAGAAAAAAAAGGTTTAGATATTTACCTAAGGCGAAAAATGGCGGATGATAGATGAATGAAAGAAAAATTTATGGAAATTGCATGGGAATGGGGATGAGAGGCTCACAGTTTGTATGGGAAAGAAGAGAGAGGATTTAAGAAATGAATTTGCAAGAGTTTTGTTATGTTTAGAAAGTATAAGTAAAAAATGAACGAGGGAGGGGATATTTATAGAGTTTTTGAGTGAAATTTTAAGTGAATAAAATTAACTAAAAAAGAAATAAAATAAATAGAAAGAGGGAGAGGAATGGCACCAATTTGGAAAGAGAGGGGAGAGAAAATTTGCTTAATTTTGTATTTTTGTAATGAAAGGTAAGTAAAATATAAAGAAAGTTTAGTAAAAAGTAGTATTGGTAATGTAATAGGTATGTAGGTTGTAGGAGATAGGTTGGAAAGAAAAATAGATATAGATTAATAGTAATAATTAGTAGTAAATAGTAAATTTTATAGTAGACAACACAAATAAATTATCAGTAATAATGAAAATATGTGAAAAAGGGCTATATCTGATATTTTTAGAAGCCGAAAAATTCTATTACTGATATTTTACGATTCCTCATCTAATTAGGAGTCTAGATATGTTGTTGGAATATTTTTCATTGTTTTCTGTGCCGGAACCCTGATTTTGGAAGCTGATCCCATTCGAGTCTAAACTAAATAATTTTTTGACGAATCTGATCTTTTTAATTTGTATCACATTATTTTGGTCTATAATCCAAGCTTATCTTATCCTTGTTGTTTTAGGGTTTTGAGGGTAGGATTATCGGATCTAGTCTGATTAGGGCTTGTTATTGACCTAGTCGACTTTTAGGATTCCGATTTCAGTTCCGGCTTGAAGATTTTTTCGTAAGATTATAATATCTAGGGGTTTATGGTTATACTATATTTTCAGTTCAAAATTTAATTCCACTTTGTTTTTATGATCTATTTAATATTTTACAATTCTAGATATCGTCTAATCGAGTCTAGGGCTTCTTGTGTTATATGTTGACTTGGTTTGACTTTTGGTATTAATTTTTAAATTTTCACCAAAGGGTCTAAGGTTTATAATTTTGTTATTGAATATTATTTGGATATACAGTCTCAATTTATGTGTTAGAGATCAAATAAATGAATTGTTTAGTAAAGATTTCGAGTTGAACGATTATTGGATTTTTGTTTTGTTTTTTAAAGTGCCCTTTTTCTTAAGGTTGTGAAGTTTTGTATTTGATCTTGTTTAGAGTTTAGTTTTAACTAAGGTCGATTTTTAGGGCTTACGTTTTGGTATTAGCCCTAGGATTATTTCCTAAGAGTTCCGAAAAATTCAAGGGTTTACAAGGAAAAGCCAATTACATTCACAAAGATGGATCTCACTTACATGATTCAAATGAAATTAGCATCAACCCATGAATCACTTTTGCATCCATCACAAATAATTCTCAAAGCACTGGCAACTTTATTATCTGAAATAATTACCTAATCTTTTTATAGTGCACAAATTATTTGACTAAAACAATTAATCAAGGCAATGCACACTTTCACGTAGTTTAAACAAAATTTCATTATCCTTAAATTGAGTTTAACATTAATCACACAAGAAAAGTCAAATACACTTTAATAAATTTGAACTAAAATGTATACACTTCCTATTCCATCTCATAGACCATTAAAACTCAAACATCTGTGCATGTTTCATCTGCTCAATCTAAGTCATCCCTCTATATAAAGAAGGGTAATTCCTTTTTTTTATTTTTTTTATTCATTAGGAGTTTCGGGAACATTTTCTTTAATAGTTAGCAACAGGGAATGAATTATGCTGTTTTGACAGACAGAGAGTCGTCCTTATCAACTAATTTTAATACACATTTTGCTTTTTTTAGTTGGTAGCGAAGATCAAACCTTGCTTTTCTAAGGGACCAAGGCATGCCTTTACTAACTTGACTCCTTTTTTTATTTATTACTAACTTTATTTTTAAGAAAGACAACTAATAATAAACTCTTCATGCACTTTAAAAATTTCCTAGGAATAAGCATACGCTAAAGTGAATCTAAAAAATACACATGACTAGCCTTTTATAATCAACATTGCCTCAACCCAAAGCTTTAGACCTTAAGTTTAAAAAGCATGAGACTTTGCACTTCAAAGGTTTTATTATTTTACTCAAATCAAGTGTCAAAAGTTCACAAAAAAATCAAGTAAAATGATTTACATAAAATTGAAAAAATTAGCACAAAGTTGCATTTTGATACAAAAGATTTTTTTTAAGGTAATTATTTAAATCGTGTAAATGTAAATGCTATTACGCTCAATTATATGACACATAATAGCAATCAATCAATATTTGGCATACCAAACTCCCGCGTATCAAATCCCTTCATATCTACAACATATCCCACCTCTTCCCCCCCCCCTCCCCCCAAACACATACACACACACGCACAAAACAAAATTAGATCAAACATTATCCCCGATGTTTAGAAAAATATAAATAGAGAGTAAAAAGAACAATACTTTCCTTGGGTGTTAGTGTAATTACTCTCCTTGACTTGTCCTTACCCACATATTAGCAGGTGATTCAAATGACCTAAGGAAAAAAAAAAGGAAAATATGAAAAATGGTGCTAAAAAGAATTTTTTAATTTTGAAAAATCATTAAAAAATTACGTTGGCTACAGCGCCGCTGGTCAATAGTTATAATCAAGATATTCGAAACTAGTTTCTTTGACATTGTACACTTGAAACCTTCAAAAAAAGGTTTTAAGTGATGACTATTAACCTTATAAATCTTACCAGTTTCAAAGCTTTAAATCTCAACTTCTCCATGAGGAGAAACATTAGTAGGAAATAATTTCAAACAGATGATAAAGTAAAACTTTTTTACCAATAGAAATTTTTTTCCTGGAAATCATTTGATCATGAGAGGCCTTTGTCTTTTCCTAGTAAATTTTTTAGCTTTCATAAGTATCATTACGGATTTCCTCAAGCTCCTGCAATTGATGTTTCCTTTGTTCACCTACCTCATCTAATTGTATATCACATTACTTGATAGCCCAGTATGCCCTATGTTCCAATTTCATAGGAAGATGATACTGTTTGCCAAATACCAAATGGTAAGGAGACATACCAATAGGGGTCTTGTACATTGTTCAATAGGCCTATAATGTATTATCAAGCTTTATACTTCAATCTTTCCTATTCTGATTGATAGTCTTTTCAAGAATGGACTTGATTTCTCTGTTAGATACTTTGCCTAATCCATTAGTTTGTGGATGGTATGTTGTAGAAGTGCGGTGAGTGACATTGTGCTTCTTTAATAGAGTTTCCACTTTATTACAAAAATGAGTGCCACAATCCTGATAAGAGTTTTTGACATCCCGAACATATAAAAAATATGAGATTTGACAAAATCTACAACAACTTTAGCATCGTTTGTAATCCCCAGGTTTTTGCCTTAGCTTGAGTTATGATAAGTCTGCTTTACTCTATTTTATTCATAGGAATTGAGGCTTAATCTGATATATTTTTGGATAAATTTCTATGAATCTTGTGATTTTATTGTTTAAATGTTGTTTTTTAACTCTTAGAACCAAAAGAAGCAGAAACAAAGTTTTTTTTATCTAATTTGGAGCAAAATAACAAAATTTGTGCAAAGCAAAACTTGGCCAAGCCCTGTAAAAGACCTATCAAGGGCAAAACAACAAGGCATAACAATCCGTTGCGCCCTATATCTAGCCCTCGACATGACCATCGACTTTTATATTGAGGTGATCGATCCTTGGATGTCATGATACAGCTTCTTTGTGCCACAATGTCGAGCCTTAAATTTACCCTACGATCGAAGCTAGACAGAAATCACACCTTTGAATAGAAAAGCACAGCATGGGTCAAGTTCAACACTTGAGTCTTGACAAACTTGATTTATCCCTCACTTGAATCTGGACAAGAACTTAAGCTTCTTGGCAGAAGGCCACAGCTTAGGTCAAGCCTTGAGATCCAAGCAACATTCGAGCATTTGATCTACTACACAAAAAGTGACCCTATAAGCTGGCAATCTAGATGCACACGTGGAGATAAAGAATGAATATTGTTATAAAGAATCATCACGTCATCAAATAAAATCATCATGATTTTTTTGCCTAATCCTATAAATAAACGTGCAAAGGCATGCTATATGTATCATTAAACAAAGAATCATATGTATATTTTCTTAAAAAAATTCCTAACATAGCATAGAGAGAGAATTCTTGAGCAAAAGAACTATTTCCTCTTGCTTTAGAACTCCCAAAGTTTCCTAGGTAAATTTATTATAAACCCGACGTTTGTTTCTGTAAGACTCTATGCTTAGTTTGTAATTTCATATTTAATTTCATATTATTTCTTCAAGAATTTATGCTTAATGTTTGCATCTGTGGAGAAATAATCATTTAACTTAGGGTTTGCAAATCCAAGATCTAATTCATGTGATTCCAAAGTGTTTTACTGATCATCACGAGGTATTTGTAATTAGTAGCTAAAACTTAATTTCGTGGGTCTAAATGTGTGGTGCACCTTTTAGATTCATGTATAATTTCAACTGAAAAGATTAAGAGATCATTCTTTTGAATAGATCTGGGATATTAATGGAGTTGCTCATAATCACCTTGATAGATAGATGATGAAACTTTTTGTCGCTTGTTTTCAAAATTCATTAGGTTTGTTTTAAAACAAAAAATTCTTAAACTTTATACGGATCTAGATTATTGATAACTTGTGAAGAGATTTCAATGGTCTGGTCTAGATCTAGAGTTACTGACCTTGGAAGAGGATTTAAGTAACCCTATGAATCCGATAGTTCAAATCAACCATTAAAGAACTCTATGAGTTTGTTGAGAAATCATATGATAAAGGCTTGGTAAAGTAATCCCAAAGGCTTTTTCTGTCATTAACAATTTTACCTTACAATTTGCCCTGAGAACCTATATATATTCATTAACTCTAGTTTAACTTATGTTTTCATTATGCTCTTCTAAATTTTATTTAGCTAGATAATAGATGAAGAGTGAGTAACGTAGAAGCCAACTATCCTTTAGAATACAACTTAATGTTTTTTATGTTACTTCCGTAGATGCACTTGTCTAATGTTGGTAGTTGCAATCGAAGTTGGACATAACTTATTACCTTTATAAATTTTTTAAAATCGACATTGTGTCCATTGGATTAACATGCCGATACAACCCTAATCAAGTTAAAAACTAAATAAGTAAAGTCTTGAATGCTTTAGTTAAATAAAGACGGTTTAGAAATAATTCACGAGAATACAGGACACTAGATCTTAACTTAAAATTTCTTTTCACAAGTTTTGAAGTTTAAATTTCGTTTTTAACTTTTATGTCCTGAAATAATAAAATTTTGGTAGTATATTAATTAATATTTATCAGATACTATAGTCTGTTCATTTTATATATATTAAAAGGTTTTTATTTTCATTTCTTATAATTAAATCTTTTCCAAAATTGCCATAAAATTACTTTGTAAGTTGTCCACCATAAATTTCTAAAGCATGGGTATATTGTCCTTTCTTTTAATAAAGTTTCTTTCATTAAATAATAAAATGACAATTCCTAATCAAACTAGACTTCTTTTCGTTTAGGTAAAAAAGGAAGAAACTAGAGATTTAAAAGTTTACACCAACTGGACATCATTATTTTTAGAAGATAAACATAATATTTCCAAGAGTTACTTTTCTAACATAATCTCTTTTACACACACAAAATCATTTTTTAAAACCTTCACTTTCTTAACTTGACAAACCCCCAAGATAGTGTTTACAAGATTCAAGACCATTGTTTTGAAAAGAAGTGCGTGAAGTGATCTCGAAAAGCACGATAGGTAAGTTTATTTTACTTTATTCCTAATGGTTACAAAAAAAATATCTTTATCAAATACACAACCACATGCGTACATTTCACCATTCATGCATGAAACGTCGAGTTTAACAGCTGTTATAAGTTAGAAAACTAAAACTTAGCCTTGTTTTCTACGAAATGTTAAAAAACAAGTAAAAACTTCCTCTGTTAGCTTGCCTAAGCCTAGGGTCATAATATATTTGTTAAGAGCTTATGAACGAAACTAACTTAGCTTAACTAAACAATATATAACTGCACTTGCATTACTAGAGAGTAAAACTACCTTAAAATTTTAATGTTGGATTTAGAGTTTGAAATAAGAAGATGAAAGTCTCATGTTAGTTTAGTAAGTTTGCTAGAGATAGTTATTTTAAGTTTATCTCTATTTATGTTTTGAAGCAAGTATATGTTAGAGAAGTGTTAAGTTGTAAGATGGAATAAGCTAAGTTATTGTTTTACGTGGTTGTTGGCAATTGTGGTCTAGTTTTGACTAAGGGTTGAGATCGCGGTAGACTTTGAGTAAGAATCTAGGGTAACAAAGTTTACATAAAGCCTCAACCATGGCTCAAATTATACCCCGCGGTTAGCCTTGCGGTTAAAGCTAAGTAAAGTCGTGGCTAGGTTAGAAATTAAGTTTAAGCACAACCTCAATCATGGCCCAAATCGAGCCCTCAACTTCACCCGTGATTAAAGGTGTGGATGTTTTTGGATGCTACAACTCTCAATTTGTCAATGCGCTACGATGAACCTCGTGATTCTTCTTGAGCTACCTGCAACTCGATCTAAGTTGTAAGCAATGAAAAAATACAAAAGTTAAGAAGTTTAACGTGATTCAAAGACACATAAGCTCCGATAAGAGTTCCTTCTAAGTTGTAAGTATAGTAATGTATGCTTATTGTTCTATAGGAAATATAAACCATGATCCAAAGTTTCCAATATACTATTATGATCTTTAGGCAGGATGCCCATGCGAGTAACTTCGATCTTATTAGGTTTTTTGCGTTTGTAATGTAGCTACACGAATTTCCATATAAACACAACTGGTTATGCATGGGGATAGGAACAATGTGTGTAGCATGGTGTCTCGGGATGAGTGACAAGCTATAATACTAGAAGTGATAATCAATTCCCTGTTATTGATGTGCAATGCATATTGATGATTATATGAACATTGTATGGTCACTAATAACTTGATATAAGCTTTAACCAACCCTTAAGTAAAATGAAAATGTATTGCACAACAACATAACTGCATTAGCATGGTACCCATGTGATGTATTGATATTCCAATTCTATGGTAATGCCCTGTCATGGTAATGAATCTGGGTAGGGTTAACATTGGGTTTTCAACTCCATGGGAGCTAAACAGGCACCGAAGGATATCACTTGAGTTAGAGTTAGCTTTAGGGTGTTAATACTTGGTAGAATTTCTGAGGTTCTAAGATGAAGTTAAGATTATGTTGCATTGTATATAAGTGCATATATATAATAATAAGATAAATTTGAAAAACTTATTCTTCTTTAGTTCTCAGTCTTTCTTAAGCGTGAACTACTTGAGCTAGTCCTTCAACCCCCTAAAGAAGGCTTAAATCTCTATTGATTTGGATTATGGTCATCCAAACTATACATGATTCATATGGTTGTGTTGTATTACATATGGTTAGAACTATACTTTTCTAACATTTGTTTGAGGTGTGGTCTTGTCAAGTTATCTCACTGAGTTATGGTTCGTTCATGCTCCTACAGACTTTATGTCTTTTAAGGATCCATAGAGTTGATCCATGCTTGAGGCAAAGGAATGTACTAGACATCAAGGGGAAACCAGGGCTTGTGTGAAAGTAGAAGATAGTACTTTGTATTGGGTTAAATTATATATGTTTCTTGGAAGTTGTAAGGTCATGGTTAGGAACTTACCCTAAGTTGTATGTAAAGGACTTCTTGTGTGAGACTTATATGTATGCAAAATTTCTTATCTTGATAACCCCACGGTCTTGTTTTAATTGTCCATGCCATAGAGTATCCTACTAGTTTGATGCCTGCAGAATTTCTTGAAAGGCCCTAGTTGGCTTACTTGAATATTATGATTTCTAAAATTGTTATAAGGAAGCACCAATACTGCTAGGGTATCCTGTGAGGGTATGACATCATTAGTTTGGGAAGCTTTTGCTTCTACCCACATTGACACATAATCTATAGTAATAAGAATATAAGCATTACCAAAAGAAAGAGGAAAAGGACCCATAAAATTAATGCCCCACACATCAAATATTTCCTAAACAAAAATAGGGATAAGTGGCATCTGATCTCTATGTCCCAAATTTCCTACTTTTTGACATCGTTCATAAAACTTACCAAACATGTGTGAATCACAAAACAAAGTTTGTTAAAACTATCCACACTTTAATACCTTGTAAGTTGTTCTCTTAGGACCAAAGAGTCATCCACATGCATAGGATTGACAAAATTGTTAAACAGAAGGAATATCCTCTTAAGAAATGCACCTTCAAATAATCTAGTCAAAACAATATTTCCACAAATAAGGGCCATCCCAAACATAATATTTAGCATCACTTTTAAATTTAATCTTTTTGAGTCCTAGACAAGTCACTTGGTAGTGTTCTAGTAACTAAATATTAGCATTCCAAGGACCTGTCTTTTGAACAAAATAAAGATACTCATCTAGAAAATTATCTTGTAATGATAATGGCTCTTTACTTGTGGGTATTCTACTGAAGTGATCTACAACCATATTTTCTTTGTCTTTCTTATCATGTATCTATCAAACTTTAGCAATAAGAGTATCCATTGGACAACTCCTTCTTTGACGGCAAGTACTTGGAAGTTTCATGGCAAGAATATACAATTACTTTAGTGCCAAGTAAATATGAATGGAATTTTTCTAAAGCAAAAACAACAGCTAATAGTTCTTTTTCCATTGTTGAATAGTTGCATTGTACATTAGCAAGTGTTCTTGAAGCATAATAAATAACATGAGGAGCTTTTCCAACTCTTTGTCTAAGAACAACACTAACCGCATGATTGTTTGCATCACACATGATCTCAAAAGGGAGGTTCCAATTAGGTAGTTTGATAATAGGTGCAGAAGTCAACTTATCTTTCAATTTGTCAAAGGCATATTTATATGCCTCATCAAACTTGAATGCCACTTCTTTTTGCAACAATCTACATAGGGGTTGAGTGATCTTGAAAAAATCCTTGATAAAGCGTCGATAGAATCCAACACTTCCTATAAAAGAGCGAATTTCTATACACTTACGAGATAAGGTAAGGATTTAATCACTTCTATTTTAGCCTTATTTACTTCAATTCCCCTAAAGATACAATATGGCCTAGAATAAGACCTTGATCAACCATAAAGTAACACTTTTCATAGTTCAAAATAAGGTTTGTTTCTATGCATCTTTTAAGCACTTTTGTAAGGTTAGCCAAACATGAATTGAAAGAATTACCGTAGATAGTAAATTCATCCATAAAAACCCTTATGATATTCTCTACATAATCTGAAAATATACTAACCATACATCTTTAAAATGTGGCAAGGGCATTGCAATGTCCAAATGACATTCTTCAATATGCAAAAGTGCCAAATAGGCATGTGAAAGTGGTTTTCTCTTTATCTTCATGCGCAACTGGAATTTGATGAAAACCTATATAGGCATCAAGACAACAATAATGAGAATGACTAGCTAAACTTTCAAGCATTTGATCAATAAAAGGAAGAGGAAAGTGGTCTTTTCTAGTTGATGCATTTAACTTCCTATAATCAACACAAAACTTCCACCCGTTTTGAATACGGGTGGGCATTACCTCACCATCAAGATTTTTTATCATAGTTAAGCTCGTTTTCTTTGGAACAACTTGGATTGGACTCACCCGCTTACTATCAAAGATTAGATAGATCGTACCTATAGGAAGTTTTAAAATCTCTTTCTTTATCACTTCTATCATAAGTAGGTTCAATCGGCTTTGGGCTTCTCTTGAAACTTACAATATTCTTGTAATCATATCCTATGCATGCATGTAGAAAGGCTCAATCCTTTAATATCAGCTATAGTCCATCCAATAGGTTCTTTGTACTCTCTAAGCATTTGAATCAACTTTTCTTCGTCTAGAGCACTAAGTTTGTTAGAGATTATCACCCAATTTCTTTTCCTCCCAAAAAGGCGTACTTTAAATGATTTGGCAAAGGTTTCAATTCCAACTTTGGTGCCTATACAATAGAAGAAAGAAGTTTTGTGTTAGAAGGAGGCAAATTAATATAAGACACACTATACCTCACAGGCTTTAATGAATCTAATTCATAAATTGTGTCCTACAAGACAAGGGCTATCATAAACTTCTTCTTAAATCTCCTTGATGCATCAATAGTGAAGCTTTTATCAAGTGTAATGTTCATCTTGTCACCATCAATTAATTCAAATGTTGTATGTGCTAATGAGTCAATAACATCCATAACAAAAATAAGGGAGACATCACTAGGATATTTCGTGGCTTCATAAATATTACAGTTAATAATTTTACCATTAAATTCCATAGTAAGCATATCATCATGGACATGAATTTTTATCCTAGATGTTTAAAGAAATGGTCTTCCTAATAAAATTACCCATGAATTAGGAGAATCATCATTTTCCATGTTAAGCATATAAAAATCACTAGGGAAAACCAACCCATTAACTTGTACTAAAACATCTTCTAAAACGCCCTCAGGATAAATATTGGATCTATCAACAATTTGAACAATTACACTAGTTTCCTTCAATAGACCAATATTTAACACTAATAAATAGATAAAGGCATGACATTACTTGAAGCTCCTAGATTACATATTGTTTTTCCATTTCCAACATTGCCTATTTTACAAGGATTAGTAAGCATACCTAAATCCTTGCATTTAGGAGGAAGCTTCCTTTGGAGGATAGTTGAAACATTCTCACCTACACTTATGTTCTCATTACCTTTCAGCTTTCTCTTGTTGATGCACAATTCCTTAAGAAACTTAGCATAGCGAGGTATCTATTTAATTGCATCAAGTAAAGGAATATTTACCTTAACTTTGCAAAATGTCTCAAAAATTTCCTTTTTCTCCTTCTCCATTCTTTGACTTAACTAATCTAGAAGGAAAAGGAAGAGTCGTTAGCAGTGCCTTTGGTGGTTCAATGGTAAGTCCTCCAAGTTAATTGTTTTGATGGTACGGAGTTACTACCTCTTTTTTAGTCTCTTCCTCTAAGTTGTGCTAACATGCTTTCTTGCGAGGTTCCTATAACTCCTTTCTACTTCTCTAGTTATTTACATTAGCATTTTGCTTTGGATTAATAACAGTTTAAGAAGGAAACTTACCTTAAGATTCTAACCTATTCATCGAAGATGCAGGTTGACTAACCTAATTTTCTAAATTTTGAATGCTCAATTTTGTCACCTCCCGAAACTGCTTTGTGTTAACAGCAAGTGATTTAACAATTTCCTTAAGAGACATGCCTGGCTTTGAAGAGGGTTATGGTATTAGAGTTAGTAGCCTATGCTGAAACTATTGAAAATTTTGTGGGTTGGCTCCATAACTAAAGTTAGGATGATTTCTCCATCTAGGATTATAAGTATTTGAATGGGGATCATATTTCCTTTATGGTAATCTTGAAAAGCCTCCAACTACATTATCATGCTCATGGGAGTCCTCTTGAAGTGTAGGATACATGTCAATGGAATGGCTAGGAGCAGCGCAAATTCCACAAGCTTTCACTTCTTGTATATTTCTAAAGCGATTTGTTGGACAAGAGAGGTGAGATTAGAAATTTGATATTCAAGGTTAGAAATACTTACCTCATTCACCTTCCTTGAAGAAGAAGGATCATGTTGAAATCCAAATTGTTACGAGTTGGCAGCAATGATGGAGATCAATTCCCTAGCCTGCCCTAGGGTTTTATTCACTATAGTATCTCCACTAGCTACATCCATCATCTTTCTCTTCATTGGTTGCAATCCTTCATAAAAGTATTGAATGAAAAGCTGTTCAAAAATTCCATGTTGTGGATAACTTGCACACAATTGCTTGAACCTTTCCTAATACTCATGAAGAGTCTCTTTGTACCTTTATTTGATTCCACATATCTCCCATCTTATGCTAGTAGCTCTTGAAGCAGGGAAAAATTTATCAAGGAATAGCTTATGCATGTCTTCCCATATGGAACTTGGAGTAAATAGAACAACTAATACTTAGCTTGTCACTTAATGAGAATGCAAAGGCACACAATTTAATTTGATCTTCAGATACACTTGCGGCTTCATGCTAGAACACACCACTTGAAATTCCTTCAGATGCTTATGAGTATCTTCATTCTTAAGACCATGAAAAGTAAGCAACAAATGTATCAAACCAGTTTTTAATTCAAAAACAACACTCAATTCTAGATATTAATTACAAAGTGGCTATGGAGTCAAATCCGGTGCGACTAACTCCCTTAGTATTCACTCTTGATCTACCATTACTTCTTCTTTTAAACTCACTAGAGGAATCAATTAAGTTGAGTGTTAAATTCAATCCAGGGGATGAAGATGAAGATGTTTCTTTTTTATGCAACTTAGCGCCTTTTTGCAATTTCTTGGGAATCTTCCTAATTTCTAGATCATATTGGAGTTCACCTATATAAGAAAAACAAGGCATTAAAAAAAAACTAAATAAATAATTTTATTTTGACACCAATCCTTGGCAACTGCTGAATGAGGTAAGTATTTCTAACCTTGAACATCAAATTTCAACATGATCCTTCCTGAAAGAAGAATGAGGTAAGTATTTCCAACAAAATTAAATTCCTACTCTAAAAATTTATATAAATGGAGTATAACAGTAATTAAGGTTAAATCCACAGGGGTTGGTAAAATTTATTTCTTATTTAAAGAAAATTATCTATATCAAAAGCAAGTAACACAATTCAAAGAATAAACTGATATTAATGTGTTCCTAACCAAAGGTATAATTACATTTCAATTAATAGAATTGATCATTGATGCAAAGCTTACTTTTCTTTATCATGAATAAATTGGTTATAGTCATTAACAAGTTCTAACAACCTATTTAGGCATTACCCCAGGTCAAGTTCGAATCGAGACCTAACCTGAACCGACTATGACAGGTCCTCTATTGGACCCACATCGTCGATCCGATTTATTGTTGGGTCTAAGACCCACCGAGTTGGTAGGTTTAACCCGAGGCTGAACCTTGGACATACCAAAACCAATAAGTCCCCATGGTCCATCCCCTTGAAAAGAAAAAAAAAAATTCAAAAACCTACAATTTTTGAATTCTCTACCATCTATCCATCTTATCCACATGCAATCATTGTGCACCAAATACTTGTTGAAAAGGCAAGCCATTAGCATGTGAATGTTAGGCTTTTTTTGACAAATCTATGTTGCAAAATGAATAAAGTCATGGCAACATGATTCGTAGATGCTCAAAATTTCAAAATTTGAAACTTCATCCTCTGCATGTGGACAATTTGACAAGCAACAAGCGTGTATAAATGCATATGCAATGTCACAAATTTTTTTGATATGCAAACATAAAAAAATGTTTCGTAATTACATTATGAAAATGAGCATAAAGTTTATTCAAGCATGTATCTAATATTTTTACATCTCTCATATTATATCTCTTCTTCCTTTCATTTAAACTATTTGGGAAAAAAGTTTACTATAGTCTGTGCTTCAAATTTTCCTTGCAAAATATTTTT
The DNA here is from genome assembly GCA_024138025.1 of Combretum micranthum. Lineage (NCBI taxonomy): Eukaryota > Viridiplantae > Streptophyta > Magnoliopsida > Myrtales > Combretaceae > Combretum > Combretum micranthum. The sequence goes on from JAMXBD010000594.1 coordinate 751,786, forward strand.
ACGTCTCTCTGATAAGTTTACTTTACTCTATTATATTCATAGGAATTTAGGCTTAATTTGATGCATCCTTAGATGAATTCCTATGAATCTAGTGCTTTTATCGTTTAAAGTTGTTTTTCAGCTCTTGAAATAAAAAAAAAGGAAGAAACAAAGTGATTTGAATTAGATTGGAGCAAAACAACATCAATTGTGCAAAACAAAACTAATTGAGCCTTGCAAAAGTGCTTGTTAAGGCCAAAACATCAACGTAACATAAGGCAAAATGGTCCGTTGTGCCCTTCATTAAGCCCTCGACATGACCTTCAATGTCTGTCTTGAGGTGATCAAGCCTTAGACTTTAAGAAACAGCTTTGGTCGTGCCACAATGCCAAGCCCTAAAAATCAACATGCACAGGCATGCGATTAATATATGTAGCATATATAACAAATTCCTAATGTAGTATAGAGAGAAAATACTTTAGCAAACGAATTATTTTTTTCTTGCTGATAAATCTCGAGTTTTCTGGGTAAAATCATTTTTAACCCATTGTTTGTATTTTTGCAAGACTTCGAACTTAATTTGCAATATTTTTTGTTAATTCCATATTATTTCTTTAGAATTCATGCTTGATGCTTACATATATGGAGAAATAATCTTCTACAGCCTAGGGTTTGTGAATCCAAATCCTGATTCACGTGATTTCAAAGGAGCTTTTAAGAAAATATTGAGTAAGTATTTGTAATTAGTTACTTGGATTTATTTTTGTGAGTCTAAATGTGTGGTACACCTTTTTATATCAATGCCTGATTTCAATTAAATAGATTGAGATATCATTCTTTTGAATAGATTTGGGCTACTAATAGAGTTGCTCATAATCGCCTTGAGAGAGAGATGGCGAAACTTTCTATCACTTGTTTTTGAAATTCATTAGGATGGTTTTGAAACAAAGGATCCTTAAGCTTTATACAGATCTAAACCGTTGATAACTTGTGAAGAGGTTTTGGTGGTTTGGTCTAAATCTAGAGTTACTAATCTTAAGAGAGACTTGAACTTACTCTAGTGAATCTGATAGTGCAAATATGTCAGTAAACAACCTCTCTCTGAGTTTGTCAAGAAATCACATGATAAGGAATTGGTGAAGCAAACCTTAGGCTCCCATATTGCATTTTTGCAAATTCATCCTTAATTTTGCCCTAAAAGCATGTGTGTATCAATTAACCGTAGCTTAGCTTCTATTTTTATCATGCTCTTCTAATTTTTTTTTTTTTTGGCTAAATAATAGATGAAATGTAAGTAAGATAGATGCCAACGATCCCCTGGAATATGACCTAATATTTTCTATACTACATCTATAGGTGCACTTGCCTGATATCGGTAATTGCTTTCGAAGTTAAACAAAACCTATTAATATTATAAATTTTTGAAAACTTCAACTTCATATTCTTTAAGAGTTGGTTTAAAGTCTAAAGAACAGCTCACCAAACATACCATCACTTTCGTATTAGATTTATTGTTCCTCTTATTTAAACTATTTGGAAAAAAATTTTATTTATAGTCTATGCTTCAAATTTTTCTTGCAACTCCATACTTTTTTTTTTACATTGCATGATATGACATCGTTTCGTCGTAGCTTCTTAAGAAATAGTAAGGACAAAGGCGAGGCCCGGGCCTCAACTTCAGATTCTGAATGGTGATACCATGCCACAGATGAAGATCTTGAGTTCTTTGATTTTTATGATAATCCTAGTATGGACGAAGTGCAACAAGATGGGTATCTTACTATCCTACCTAGCTTTGAGTAAAGAACTCTAATTTATCATCTGATTAGTGAGAAGACACAAGAAATCGATGATATGGAGAACTTAATGGAAGGGGCAGCCGAAAAGACCTAGAAGCCAGTAGTGAGAAGGCAGATGAACCAATCCCTCGACTAAATTTAGGTAAGCCACTACGTCTTCTTAAATCATCTATCTTTATAATGCATTTCAAGACAATTAAAGGTCCGGATGATAAAATCCGAGGCTACTACAACTACGGTACGATAAGTTACGCGTGGAAGACTGGTGAGGGATATGGTAGCTTCACTAAACACCTATAAAACAAGCATCCCAGCTAATTCAACATTGAATTGGGTCGACAACAATTATCAAGGAGTGGCAGTGACTCTAGATGCAAGGTTATTTTGATTTAGTACCGAAAAGTATAAGGATGCTCTTACAAAAATTATCAGAGGCATGCGCCTCAGTATGGGGTCTGGCTAACATCCAGACTTATGACATTTAGTGGAAGACACACTTAATCTATAAGTACGCCCATACAATGCAACAGTGATACATCGACACATGATATAGCTTTATAAGGACAGTAAGCTGGAACTGAGAGATACTTTCAGCAACCTTGATACATGTGTTTCCATTAGTTCAAATATTTAAACCGATAGGTGGAATGAAAATTTATACATAAGTACCACCTATCATTGGATAGATGATTAATGGATATTTAATAAACGTCTAATTGCATTAAGAAATATGGATGTTGCACACACTTCAAGAAATATATATTCCACAACAAGCCAGATTCTTTCAAACTATTTCTTAACCAAGAAAATATTTTCTATCGACTTTGATAATGCATTTGCAAATACTGTAAGTGTGCATGTGTCACGTCCCAGAAGGTACTCTAAACGTGGTAGTCCGCCTCACATAATATTAAAGCTAATGAATGACAGTCTTAGTCATGCAAGAGCCTCAATATCACGTGCAAGGTGTGCTTCCAAGATAGTAGGAGACTCAAAGGAGTATTACGTTTAAGCAGATAATAAAAGCATGAAAGAACTTATAAAGGTAAACATTTAATAATCATTAAGATAAAAGTTTCTTACAACTTCTTAGGGGCATTCCCCCGTACTATAAGTCTTACTATTCTATGCTATCTTAAAATCATACATAAAATTAACAAAAGTCTACTATAAAGATTTTTCTTAGAAGTCTACACCCAAAAGTTAAATGTGTAAATTTCTTCCAAAAGCTCCTAGTAACTTTGGCTCATACATAACAAAAGGGGCTCCTTGGTGCCGACTACAAGTAATCAAACTATAACAAAAAGCTATAGGGGTATAAGCAAAACTAGCTTAGTGAGATAACTCCCTCCTTCAAAGCATTTTCATAAAACATACAAGTATTTTAGACAATCATATGTGAATGCAACAACCATATGAGAAATCAAGATACACGCGATTATTTGAAAACTATGTGTAGCATGGATTTGATGCCCTCCATATCGGGGGTTGGGTGGTTACCGGCCCATACAACCATCAATATTTGCAGACTTACCGACTCCTACTTGCCCATGTAGACTTCCTGGCTACTACCAGCCACCACTACCATTCCTCGTTTCCCCACACGAAGAAGAATAGGAAAAAATAATTTTGACTCACAATATACCATGCATGAATCATTTTTAATACCGACTTATCCAATTATTGTTGATTTCAAGCTAAAAGTGACCAAATAATATTCATCATACCATTGCAAGAGAACATAAATTATTCATCAAACTTTCTTTTGATATACTTAGCTTTTTATTTAACAATCACTTCATTCAATCATTCACACAATCATTTATTTATTTATCTTTCCTTAATTTCTAGTGCCACTACTTACAAGCACATTCAAGGAAATGAAATTAGTAAGGGATTAAATCACTCCATGACGATTGCTCCTAGTAGAAATAATCTTCCAGGAAGGCGATATCGGTTCCTTCTTCACCTAAACAAGATGAAATACCCAAAATGAGTCTTTCATAGAATTTCTACTTAAAAGATTCTGAGTCTATTTCTAAATTGCGGTAAAAATCGGATTGAAGGAAATTCCAACTTAAAATGGTCATAACTTGCTCATTTTAACTTGGAATTTTGCATATTATATGTCGTTTTCTACCTACTCAAAAAGATCTATCCATTTCTAAGGTTATTTTTACTATAAAAGTTCATTTGGGTCTCAGATCAGAGGGGTACAAATCTTCCACAAAAATTCCCTTCTTGAAAAACAGCATTTTCTAATCCTTCCATCACTAAAGCTTATTTAAGTAAAACTCAAATATGTATATACTTGAAAAGAATTCCTTAGGTATATAAGTAGACTCATAATTTATGCATGATGCTATAAGTATTGTCTTATTTAATTAAATTTCCTTAAAACAACCTTTTCTAGGTTTTAGAAAAATTGGATTTGTTAAACTTTACTTTATGTGGTTAAAGTAACTTATGAATTTTTGAATAATCGAAATCTAATATTCTATATTTTGATTCTTTAATTTATCAAAAGTGAGTTGAAAATAAAGTTTGGTCATTTTAAGTTATCTACCAATTTTATTCCTAGGAATTGAAAAATAGAGTTTCCAAAAGTTTTTTTTTTTTTTTGTAGTACTTAATGAGTTCATTCCTTGAAATTTTATTTTCTTAGATTGTTGACAATTTTTTTTTTTCTAAGTGGGTTTCTTAAGACTTGTAATTTGATTTTCTTGAAAACTTGTTTAGCCCTTAGTCTTAGAAAATTGGTAAAAATAGTATCAAGTTATTATCTAAATATCAAAATTTCTTATGTTGTTATTTGAAAAGAAAGTATCATTGGCCTTTGAAGAAACTTCTTTATCAATATTTTGAAATTTCTTGATGAGCTTATGTAAACTTTTAAAAGGAATTTATTTGAAAACATTTTTCTAAGTCTTGGGAAAAACATTTATTTAGTGATAAAATTTTATTCTTTCATCAACAAGATTCTTTTTTATTTGGACAACAACTTATTAGTCATGCATGAATATGATCATGTAATTTATAAAAGATAAAAATATCACAAGATAAAATAATAAAGAATATAAGAAATAAACAAGCATATTAATAATAATTGTCAAGTATTGGGAGCCTTAGCTTCTCCAAGGCTTCTCGGGACTAAGAATAGACTAGACCCAAAAGAAAAAGAAAATTGTTTTGACTTGATGAGGATAGGTCTAAAACTAGAAAGACTAGTCTTAAAATAACTTGAAAGTAAATAAATTGCAAGGAAAGTAAATAAATTGCAATAACAAATGAGTTTATATGCTCTAAAATATATATATAACTATATAGATATATTTATATAGATATACATATAAGCAACATAAAGGAAAATAGATTCATGAACAAGAACAAAGTATGAACATATTGTTACTTTCATAACCTCCATGGGTTTAGAAAACACACACTATATTCATACTAAACAAATGAACATATAGAAAGCTTAAACTATTATCTATGGAAGAAGAAGAAACTAGAGAAAAATTTGAGGGAGCTTTTGGAGAGAATTCTTGATAGTAATGGTAGTGTATGGAAGGTGTGAAAGAAATGGATAGTATTTATAGGAAAAAGTTGAGGGTAATTTGTGATAATTAATTAAATAAAAATTAAAATAATTGGAGGGGGAAAGAGAGAGGGGCCGGTGCTACTTCTTGTATAAGGAAGAGAAGAATTTATTTTTTTTTGTATTTTTGTTAATGAAATGTGGGATGTGGGAGATGTGAAGTTGTAGTGGACATGAAAATCGTAACAAATTAGGTGAATGTTGTAAGGAAAAGTAAAGATAGATGAATGGTGTAGAATAGTAAGGAATAGTATAATGTAAAGTAGATGTGACTAATAGAGTACCAATAGTAAGAAAATACACATAAAAAGACTATATCTGATATTTTTAGTTACCGAAAAATTACAAAAATTAAATTTTCGAAAACCTTATATTTTTACTAGTCTAATGGCATATCCGGAATATTTTTACTATTCCAAGCCCCATGACACGTTTTTTGAAAACTGTATCCGATCAAATTCAAAACGAATCACAGTTTGACTAATCTGATATTTTTAAGCTCTCTTATGCTATTACGAACTATTCTACATACTAATCTCTTACTTACTCATTGAGGATTATGAACACAAGATTCCTAGACTTAAACGGTTGCATCTGACTAGAGTTTTGTTGACTTTAGGATTTCTGGTTAACCTTCTAGTTAGAGTTTAAGCTTAACCGATCATAAAACTTTGGGGGTTTATAGCATGACCTTTAAAACCTCTTCCAGCCCACATTGGGTGGTACTTTTTTTCATATTAGGTGTGCACATCACATTCTTAACTTATTTGTAAAAAGTGGAATGGTGGAAACATCATAAAAAAACATTCTCGATCCTATCCTGCATGGCCAAACAAGTGCTTGTGGCTCCAACCTCCACGATTGTAGTGGAACAGCTATTTAGTTATGCAGGTAATATATTGGATGCTCGCATTGCACGTATGACTTTGTTATCTATTGAGGTGATAGCCTACATTGATGACTAGATTAAGGCAGAAAGATGGATGCAAGAGATCATTGTGATGACTAGTAAGGAAGATGAGTACTTCAGCGATTACAACTCATTGGGAGGAAGCATCGCAATCAGCACTCCCGACTTAATCCAAGATGAGTAATTCTTATAATTTTGTTCGAATACAAATATACTATGTATGTTAGAACAAACTATTTTCAAAAAATAGAAATTAAAAAATGGTGTTTTTCAAAATACATAGGTTAGCATAGAGTTTTTCTAAATTACGTAGATCAAAATCATTTTTCTAAAATTGCTTTGAAATTACTAATCACTTATAATGGATATCGCATTTTTACAACTAAAATTAACAAACACACTAAATATTTTATTAAAAAATTACGCGGACTATGATGATCTAATTCTGAATTTTGGATATTTAGGCATCTTCGGGGCAACCAAAAACATGAAATTAATTGTATTTTGTATTGTCGTTTTCCTTTTTTTTTTTTTCCAATTATATGTACGTGAGGTAAGATGTAATGTTCCCCTCACATCGCTAAGGCGCTAACCGTATTACTACGTAATATAAAAGGTCTATTTCAATTTTTTTAGATGTGTTTGTTATTATGTAACTTAAATGTTGAGATGTTCATTTCTTAAAAATAAGTAGTACAATTAAGGCAATGGGTAGAGACTCTTTTTTTTTTTAGAAGGTTTTACCCGGAGTGGACTCGCCCCATCACTCGCGCGAGTCCCCAGGTGGTGGGTGGTTCCAAGTCCCTTATTTAGGAACTCGAACTCGGCAATTTGGGTCGCAGGTCGGACACGAACCAGTCCAAGGAGACACCTAAATCTATCTCTTCTTACTCTTCCGATAATCACAACAACCTCTTTGATTATTTTTCTTATTAATTAAACAACCCTAAATAATCTCTTAAGATTTAATTTATTGATTGCATGAAGAACAAGAGAGATCACCAATCCTAGCCGACAAATCATAAGTTTGATCTATTTAGACTAGAATATATATCTTCATAACATAAATCAATTCTCTTTCTTATAATCAATCATGTTATTATACCATAAAGATTAGAACAATCAAACAATTACGGATTTAATGTTCTAATTAGCAGTATATTATTTTGTTAATTGAACAAAAGAGCCCTCAATTAATTTTGTATTAATCAAGCAATATCAAAACATCAAAACATCCAGAAGATATATAAATACCCAAAAATAAAGGAAAAAACGATAATAAATTAATTAGATCTCAAAGAACCAAAACTTATAATTATCTTTTGGCTAGAAAAGAAATTTAGTTACTCATATCCATGAAAAGAATATGAGAAAAACTAAACAAAGAATCTTTTCCTTGGCCGTAATTGAAAGCTTACTATCTTGATCTCTGTCAATTTCTTTTTTGTGTAAATCTGAATGTGTGTATTGACTTCTTCTCTTATATGTATGCATATGTACGTATGTATATGTATATATATAGTGGCCTATGTATTGTTAATAGTTAATACTTTAGGGCACAATCTGGATGATAAAAATAAGGAAATAAAATCGTATGTTGACACATCATCATAATCCATGAGATTCTATTCTCCAAATCAATATTTATTTTAATGGCTTGGATTTCTCAATCATATTATCCTCTTTGCATGCAGATTTGTATTTGGTACATGATGATATTATCTTTCCATCTAATTCATGTACTTGAAATTATTTTATGTATCTCTTCTAAATCCGTAGATATTTCCTATAAAAAAAAGTAAAAATATATACATAAGTGTAATAAAAATCGATGACTTATTAGCTATGATAATGACCTGAACTTGTGCGATTAGGTAATTACTTTAGAGTTCGAGGCAACTTATAGATTAAGTTGTTTAGTTAAATTTTATTATTCTAGTTTAGAGATGAATTATTGAAAATTGAGGAGATATATATTGGATAACTAAATTATTTTTGTTTTGACTGTTTGTTCCATTTTGTGTTTTGTTCCACTAGTTACATTTTTTGCACCTACATAGAAGAGCTACTAAATAATCACATTTCCATTTCATCATTTTTTATCATATACTTTTAAAAAAAGAGGTTATTACAAAAATATATAATCTTTTTCCAAAAAAAAAAAAAATTGTTTTTCTAACTCTTAATACATAATATTTCTCAACATAACAAACAACTATAGACAGGGGTGGATCTAGTCGAGAAAAAATAATTTTTAAATGTATTGTTAAAAGAAAAAAAATTATATGTTATATGTATATTTTAAAGAGAAAATTATGATATAAAACTAAGTGTGGTCTAGTGGTGAAGTATATTTTTTTTACGTCCATGATGAGGTTATGTATTCAAATCCAATTAGTTTTTTTTTTAACTTTTTCTTTACAATAACTAATAACATTAAATTTTTTTATCAAAACAATAATTATTATTATCCACGTTAAAATTAAATTTATTGCACATTAATTATATAATTTAATTTAGTAACTTTTTTATTCTAATGTTATTAAAATGTACACAAATTAATGAATAACTATCCTATCTACATATTTTTATGACTCATTTGTGTTAAAACCAATTATATTGCAAATTAATTATATAATTTGATTTAGTAATACTTTTTTACATGTGATATTAAGAAAATGAATACAAATTATTGAATAGATATCATATCTATATATTTTATGATTTATTTTTAATAAAAGCAAAATTTATATGTATATTAACTCTATATTTTTATTATAATTAATTTCGAAGTGATATATATAACATCTCTTATGAAATACACTAAATACTCTTAATTATTTTTTGAATAATTTTTTTTGTGACGTTTTAAAAAACATCACATTAAAATCATTATGATTTTTTTATAAACATATAAGATGTAATATAATTATAATAGTGAGTAAATATAAATAAATAATTTTAAGATTAACTTTATTAAGATTCGGCCCTCCAATCATATAATCCTATGTCTTTCCCCTGACTATGGATAATAGTGTTGTTATTTCATACTTGCTTTAGGAATGAGTACCCAAGTAAGGCATTATAATCAATTAACAAAAATATGGCTTATCTAGGCTAAAATGTAGGCCTACCAGATGCATATGATTAATTTTAAGATTATATGTTAATCATTTTTCTTTTTTCTAACACTCCGTGATGGCACAAAACAACTTATGACTCGCTATTTGCATCGGCAACAAAAGCAATGAGATTTCATATGCATATATATAATAGTTTGTCTTTTCCTTAAAAAAAAAAACAGAGAGAGTTATAAAATAACGCATTTAAGACTATAAGGTTCGAACATGACGTTTTGTTACAACTTTAAATAGAGGGTAGGATTCGCTGCTTAATAATAATAATAATAATTTGTTCAGGTGCTCACAAAGTATATATTCCACCTGTAAAATTATATTCTAATTTTGAAATTTAAAAAAATCTTGACTAATCATATCTTGTTGTAAATGTGACGCGATTATCTATTTATGATAGACTTATACAAAACTATTATTTTATATACCGTAACAAATATTACAAATCTTCAAAATAATTTTTGAAAACAACAAATCAAATTAGAGGAAAAGCAAACTCACCGAAAGTTGCCTCGGTTTATAAAATTAGGTATAGGGTTTCTGAAATTTGAATTACTATTCACGTAGTGAAGGAATTTACTCATGGGCAGTTTGAAGATGGTACTGGAAAATTGTGCAAACAACTAAGGAAAGATTCCCCAAATTTTCTTAAACAGTGCTATACTCTTGTTGTAAGTTGTTGATTTAGGTTTTGGTTCCTCATTGGGGTTTTTTAAAATCAAAGCACAAATAGGTTGATAAGAAAGAAAATATGAGGAAGGAGTTGTAAAGGCACTATCGATGATAATGCCTTTGGATTTACAAAGTAAGCGCTGTCACCACTTCCAAAGAAGACGCCCTCTGTGTCGACACCTTCAATTCATTACTCTAAAGGTGTCGTCCTTCAGCTTTAATCTATAAATTACAAAAAAAAAATATAATAATAGAGAGGTCGGAAGGCATTGTCATGACAATGCCTTCGAATTTACAAAGTAGGCGCTATCACCACTTCCAAAGAAGGTGCCCTCTGTGTTGGCACCTTCAATTCATTACTCTAAAGGTGCCATCCTTTAGCTTTAATCCTACATATTACAAAAAAAAATAATAATAATAACAGGAAGGATTGTGAAGGCACTGTCTATGACAATGCCTTCGGATTTACAAAGTAGGCGCGTCGCCACTTCCAAAGAAGTGCCCTCTATGTCGGCACCTTCAATTCATTACTCTAAAGGCATCGTCCTTCAGCTTTAATCTTACAAATTAAAAAAAAATAACAGGAAGAAGGAACATATGGTCTTAGTATCTTGAAAGTGATAAGTAAGGGACCTTAAGTAGACTTAGTAGGTCAACCTTGTAGTTTTTGAGTGAGTTGAAGTAGTAACATACTTAAGTTGTATTATTTAATCTTTATAAATAAAGCATTCTCTATGAAATGTTGTTTATCTTTTCTCTTCAAAAGTTCTTAAATGAGGAGGAGTTACTAAGTATTTATAGACACTTAGCATGAATGATGACCATCAAATCATCTCAGTGATTGATGGATAAGATGGAGTAAGCTTCTGTTTATCCTGAATGGGCTTTTTATGGGCTAAAGCCAGTAGCCATCTTCATATATGCATGAGCTTGCTTGAGAAGATTAAATACGATGGATTAGTCTAACAATCCCTGTTTCGAGCCTACTAAGCTAAGTTTCCCTGAACCATTCTAATAATTGAACCAAATTTATTAGGCCCTATCACTCAACCCACAAGTCGAGTCCGAATAAATAAATTATAATTATATAATTTCAAGCCCAGTACACACTCAATCTATATTCAATAAATTAAATATATCTCTTTTCTAACTAATTATTAATCAATATATAAGAGATCATTAATAGTAAAGCCAGTAGTGTAGTCCAAAGCATGTACAATGTAATTTCATTCATAATATGATGGAGTAGTTTTTAATTTGTGGAAGCAAAGATGTTTTTCCTTAGTTTTGACAACTCATTGCACCCAGATCAAGTAGAATCATATGGAATAATGTGGAATCATAAACCTATAGAATCTCTTAACTAAACTCATTTACCATAAATTTACACCAAATTTTGCATCCATTTTAACTCGAAAGAGGCTCGTAGAATTGCAAATTTGTAAAAACGTATAGGTATACTTGTGATTTTAAAACCATGATAATTGGGGAAAAAGAGTAAAAAAAATGAACTGGAGAAGCATTTAGCATAAGAGTGTGAGAAACTTAATGATGATGATGAAGCTTTTGATATATTGGATTGGTGGAAAAAATCTTGTCTAGACTCCCCATTTTATCTTTATTGGCAAAAGAATTTTTACCAATTCCTTTATCTACTGTAACTTTAGAGAGTACCGTTAGCATTAACAAGCTAATTATAGATATTATCAAGAGTTAACAAGACTCCATACATGGTGGAAACACTCATTTGTTCACAGGGTAGGCTAAAAAAAATATATAGCAATATTCACCATTGAGGAACATCTTGAAGCATCACAAATGTTTTACTTAAGTGTGAATTTCTTGTCTTAAGATGTGAAACTATTATTGTTATCTTATTTTTATTTTTCTACTTGTTTATTATGTGATAATGAGTATCAATATGCTATTTCTTTTATATCTTCTTAATTTGTGAAGTTACTACATTGGTGAATTTGACTTATGCAAATATCAATCTCAATTGATGGTCGGTTTTATATAACATATGCCATATAGCACATTTCAGATGTATTAAACTAATTGTAAGATTTGAACATTAGTTTCCACTTTAGCTCTATTGCTTGAAATACTAGTTATTCTTCCCCTAATTTCTTGCAGTGTTGTAGTTTGAATAATTTCAAAATGCTATTTACTGCCATGTCTCAACAACATTTGTCTTACTTTTTTGGAAAAAGTAATATTACATTGTGTTTTATTATTGAAAAACTTCCTACTTTAATATCTCACCCTCATAGAGGAAGTCATTTTACTTGTAGTGGTTGCTCTTCAATTTCACACACATCATCTTCATTAATAACTGAGGTATTGGAATGTTGTTATAATTTTATTACATTTCCTTTGAATTAGAATTACATTCCTCTTTATTCCATACTGCGAAGTGAACGAGTCATGACTATTACAATGTTGACTTAGTATAAAAAGTATAATAAGTAATTATTAGAGTAAAGAGATAGGACAATTATATAGGTGATATTTTTAATACATGGGTATTTATGAAAAAGTTAAAAAATAAACGATTGAATGACAATTCATGGAGGTGGGGATATGTATTGTTATTCATCATTTTATGTAATAGCAATTCATTATGAATTAGTATTCTCCTCGAGTGAACACCGTAATAATAGCATTACATCGAACGATGAGGGAATGAATAACTATTCATATCAAATAAACAGGTTGTTAGTGTTTTTTTATTAAATACCATGGAAAACGTAACATTCTGTTGTTTGTTTGTTTGTCATATCATGTTCCTGGATTTTAAGTTGAATTTGGAGTTCAAGTAAGATAGTTAGAGAGAGAGATCTACTAAGCCCTCTATTTCTATTTTGGTTTTAGATTTGTTGGTATTGTGTAAGCACAATAATTTGCTTGATTTTCATTTGTTTGTTCTTTTCTTTATTTTTAATAGAATGTTCATTGTATCTTTAGTTTTTATATGTGGGATGAACAAAAGAGAAATACTTTGAATTCACCTAATGCAATCCACATTGTTTATGATTCTAATTTTAGGTATTCCTCTTTGTTTCATCTTGTTGAGGAAATTAAAAGTATTCAATTTACTTATTAAGTTTTGATATTTGCATAATTTTAGTACATAGTTGCATAGGCCTTCAACACTTGTGAAACAAGAAATTTGAAGCACTCTTGTGATTTTGTGAACTTGTGACTCTACATTTAGTGCTATTGAAATCTATAGGTTAGTTCTAGTCACTATTTGAATGTGATTTTTGCAATGTTATCACACTTGAAATACAAGAATTCGATGAACTTTTATGCTAATTGCTAGTAGCTATGTGACATTGAGAATAATTATTGGATTCCACATAATATATTTGTCATAATAAATGCTTCAAATCATATATTGAACCTTTTTTTAGGTAAAAAAAATTGCCAAGCAACCATATAGTTAGATTTTATTTAAAGAAAAAAATTAGACTGTAATATTTGATTTGCTTTGGTTTGGGGGACAAACTGGATTGAAACGTATCACGCCTACCCCTAAGATAAAGTATGTATTATTCAAATTTTGACAAATTCATATTAGCAAAAAATTTAACTTGGAATTTTAATAATACAAAAAATATGAATAAAAATTATAAGTTCTACAAAGTATGTGGTATATGTAGGGTAGATAAATATTCCAAAAATGGCATGCAAAATGGACATATATCAGTGAAAACGAGGGAGTTGTTTGGTGTGGTTACTCCGACAATCAAATCAGTAAGGTTTTAAGAAATTGATCTTATAATAGTAACGAAGTGCAAGCTTAAGTGTTACTAAATCATTATTGAAAGACATCGTGTGTCATATTTATAGAGAAGTAGTTTGGGAAGGTTAGAAGGAATGGAGTCATGTCATAGTGATTATGAAGGATCTTGGCAGTTATAAGAGAAGTGGGAACTAAGCCACTAAGACACGCCCCGAGTTTATGAGAAGTGGAAATGACAATGTGTAGTTGATGGCCAAGCTAAGTGAATGAGAAGGCTGGTAAATATAGGACGTTCTACCCAATCTAAGGATATAAGTGATCTGCACAGTCTTGTGGTTGAATTTAGGGCTTAAGGTGGTTGGCTCATAAGTAAACAAGTTACCCATATTCTAAACATGTAAGATTGGCCTTAAATAACCTGTTGTCTCCATCAACCATCTGTAATAATTATCTAGGATAATATCAAAAGTGGCACCTAAACTTTCGCAAAAAGTTCAATTAGATACTTGACGTTTGGTTTTGAATAATCTAGTACCTGAATAAAGTTTTTGTAAACTTTTTTCATATCTGAATTTTGGTTTTGACAATTTTAATACCTAAACAAAGTTTTTGTAGACTTTTTTTATGCCTGATTGAACTTGCTTTAGGTATGAAAAAAGTTCGTGAAATTTTATTTATATACCAAAATTGTTAAAATTAAACTTCAAGTATGAAAAAATTTCATTAAAACTTTGTTCAATTATCAAATTGTTTAAAATGCAGATACTTAATTGAACATTTTGTGAAAGTTCATGTATCGTTTTTATCATTAACCCTAATTATTTTAACAAAATAATAATATTGAATGTATCTATTTACATAATAATAAATAATATATGAAATATATTAAGTAATATAATATAATAAAACAGTTAAAAGTAAAAATGGGAATGAAAAAAATTATACCCACTTAAACCACCTTAGCTTGTCTATTTATAATATTTAATTGAGAAACCTTCATCAACATGATATTTTTTCGGTATTTTCCAACAATGCAACTATTTAAAAATTGACTATGTTATATTTATAATATATAATTTTTGAAACCTTCCTTGACATTACGTCTTTTTATTACTCTTTTTATTTTCATTTTGATACCATTTAAATATACAAGATTAATGAAATTTGTGCACAAACCCTAGATCCATAAGTAATTTATTGTCATAGTAATAGCCATGGATTTGATATAAATTATTGAACTTCTATTAAGATTCGTGGAGGAGTGTTTGAAATTGCTTAAACTAATTATAACCACATTTTGAATCAATAATTAGTTAAGAGATATTATGTTGAAAAGACATTTTTTATATCAATGTAATTTTTGGAATAGTTATAACTTTTTTATATAATTGATACAAAATTACACAACCTTGCATTATGGTATTTCGATAGCTATTTTTAAATGACATATTATTTCATTAAAAAATTGTAAGCTTTGATGTCTATTACTATTATTAAGCCAATCTTCTTAGTTAGTGTCAAAAAATGATAAAATAAGGTTAGACAGTTACTTTACCTTATCTTCTTTATCAATTAATTTGGCTTTTTCTCTTTCTCTCTCTTCTAAATGTTACTATTCTTTTTTTTTTCCTCAACCACCTTTTATTTTCTCTCTATTTGTTTCCCCCACTTTTAACAAATAACACATCTTTTTTCTCTCTCCATTTCTCTATTTCCTCGGCCATCTCTTTTCTCCTATACTCTGCATGTAACTTCTTCGCCATCTTTATCTCCTACTCCAAGCACTTTTCCTTCTCTCTTCATTTATCTCTCCCATGTTCAATAACCGATCTTCCTTTTTCTCCATTTTTTTTCTTATTTCTCAAGTCCTCTCTTTCTTGATGCAACTTCTCTCTTCCCAAAACGCTCCTTTTTCATATTTGTGCACTTCACGGTAAATTCCATTAACATGCACTTACCTACGATAATAATGACCTAGAGAATTCCTCCAAAGAACTACTCTCCATTTCATAAGCATCAAACAAGTGAAGCTATCTTATTATTGTTTGATTGATAGAAGTTTCTATTTTGATGAGTTTGATAATGATTCGCTTGGAATTTTATTTGGTTTTTTTTATATTCTATCTCCATTCTGCATTTTCATTAACACCTGTTGTGTGTAAAATAGTAGTATTTGTCCATTTGGCTATCTTTTACATCAATCTTCACATAATTTCTTTTGTATATTTTCCCAAAATATAAATTTTTTTACTAAATTACTAAATGTATACATTAGAATGATGTGGAAACGTGAAAAGTGATGGGGTGATGTTTTGGTGGAGGGAAAAAAACAAGCATACGCTTTAGGTAAGATTTTGATGCTAATTTTGGTATTTAAAATTAAATTAAGAGATGCCTATTTAGTATTTACACACAAATGGAGACTACAGTAGCAATTATCCTCAACCAATGCTTAATCGTCTCATCTTTATCCACTCATTTTTCTTTCATTTTTTTATCATTCTAAAGTATTGAAATGTGTAACGTTGTTTTCTTTGATAGGATAAAATCGAGGAGAATATGTCTTCAAGAGCCCTCAACCTATTTATATAGGATGTTAATCTTCATCCGCTCATCTTTCTTTCCTTTTTTAAATCATTTTAAAGTATTGAAGTGTCTAATATTATTTTCTTTGATAGGTTCATACGCAGGAGAATATTATGGTGAAGAATACAAATAGGGATTTCAAAAAATAATTTATGTGTTCAATGTGGTACAAGTGGATACCTATGAATTTTAAGAATTTCCATATTATCTCTCATGTCCATAAGCCATTATGACACAATGTCATGGCCAATGAAGAGATACAGCTACATAGTGTTCTCTAGGAGGTCAGGGCAAAGAGCAAAGCAAAGATTTTGTAGTCCCCTTAGTTTTACATAACTCGATTATAATAAACATTATAAATAAAATGTAAAATCATAAAAGAACTATAATAAAAATATCAGAAAATCACTCCAAATTTTTTCGCGATTTAAATTTTAAGAACAAATAAATTAGAATAAAGAATCCTTATCAATAAGACTTTAAAAATATAGAATATTCGACATAAAGTAAATGAAAGAATAAAGAAAACTATTTAATATTTAAGAACCTAAATTTTAATATTCAAAATATATCAATACCTTTAAGTTAAATAATTCTGAGTCTATAGAAACTAAAATTCTAATCTAACTTAGTAACTTATAATTAGTCAAAAGAACTAAGTAACAAATATTAAATAAATATTAAATTTCTAATCTAATAAAAACTCTAGAATAAATCTATAAATAGTAATGAATGTATATGTGATTTCAAACCCTATAAATTTATAATAAAGTTAAATTAAGGGCGATATAATTATTAATTTATCAAAACACCACCAAACAAAACTTTTAAATAGATAAAATATAATTTACGATAGTAGGTATAAAAACTGAAAAGTAAAAGCTTAAAATTAAAGATTCTATGTATACCAAAGTGTTCAGAATATTTAATATCGATAATATGTAAACTTTTATCCAAAATATTATCGAATCAATATTTATCATACGTGTCATTTAGATCCACAAAATTAACTTTTTACACCAGTTCATATTTTTGCCTACTCCTTACATAGTTGTTGGTTATAAATTCATTATATTCTCTTTGTTTTTATATTTCCATTCATCCTATCTCTCTTACATTTTTTTTTTATTTCTTTTCACGTTTCTCTTTTCTTTAAATTTGTTCTTTCCCTGTACGTAACAAACATACACACAATAACACACATACACGTATCTTTAATAGAAATTCTATGTATACCATAGTGTTTAGAATATTTAATACCGATAATATGTAACTTCTCATCTAAAAATATTATCAAATAAGTATTTATCATACACGTCACTTGGACCCGCAAAATTAACTTTTTGCACAAGTTCATATTTTTCCCCACTCCTTACACAATTGTTGGTTATAAATTCATTATCTTCTCTTTATTTTTGTATTTCCATTTAACCTATCTCTCTTACATTCTTTTTTCTTTTCATGTTTTCTCCTCCTTTCATTTTGAATTCCTCCCTGTACATAGCAACACATACACGATAACATATATATAGATGCGATTAATAAAAGCTCTAAATAAATATTATGGTATAAAACTTTTGAATAATTGTCATATTTGTACCCATTTAATCTAATAAACTACCTTAAAACTAAGACAAATAATTAACTAAACAATATTATACTATTTTTTCTCATATACGGTGCAAAATTACACCAAATACATGGCTAAAATTGTCAAGATTTTCTCTAGCCGAAATCCCTTGCAAATTGTCTCCAATAATGCACAATGAAAGTCAACATTTGCAACACACACACACCAATTACAATCATCTCTATGGACAACACAATTAATGTATGAAAATTGCATGGAAGACAATCAAATTTCGGTGGAAATACATGGTCCTTCTTGGCCGAAAAACACTTTGCAAGTTACCTCCTCTCCTCTTATAAAAACAACACTTAATGACTAACAAACAAAGCTTCAATAACGATAAACAACAACCCACAATAACAACTACAAATAACATCAATAACCCTACCAAAACACAATCTCCATTAAAGCTTAACTTCAAGCTTAGGAAAGAAGAACAATGTAAGATAAATTCGTTTAAAGTAGTTTAAAGTAATAAAACATAATCTTAAACTATACTTCTATACTTTTAGGTTCAAAACAAGCTTTGGAAGAAGGATTATCACCTTCAAATTCGTCCCAAAATGGTAAGTTGCATAAAAACCTAGTTATGCACATATATTTGTATAAGAAGGATTATATTACATGTTTATGGATTATAAGATGATATATGTATATATATATATAAATATATAATATGTATATATATAAGTATATAACATGTATAAACACTTAGGAACACATGAGAAATAACTTGGATGTGAAAAATCATGCAAAACAGATCAGACGTCGTGAGAAGATGAACTATAGAAGAGCACAGCATGTATACGGGGCCATGGACCTCTCGTGCTCCTTGTGGCTTGAGATCTGATTTCCAGAAACACACAGCTAACACACGGGCGTGTACCAAGCTGTGTATCTCTCGGAAATCAATTTAAAAAAAATTAATTAATTAACTCAAAATTACAAAATCTGATTTAGCACCAAAATTATTATTATTATTATTATTATTATTATTATTATTATTATTATTATTATTATTATTATTATTATGATAGTGTTGCTAAAATTATTATCATTAATAATAATATTATTATTGTGAATATTATAATTATTATTTTTATTACTATTATTATTATTGCGTTATTAATTGTTGTTATTGTTATACTACTACTACTACCACCACCATAAAAAAATTATTAAATTGATATTATCATTAAAATTATCATTATTAATATTACTAATATTATTATCAATGTAATTATTGATTAGTAATGAATATTACCATTATTACTATTATAATTATAATTATAATTATTATTATGAATATACTATTATAATGACCACTATTATTATTATTATTATTATTATTATATTATTATTTTATTGTGATATACAATATTATTATTTTATCATTAAAATTACTATTGTTTTAATAAAGTTATTATGAAAAATAATATTAGTATTACAGTAAATTACTTTATAATCATTATTATTATACGTATTTCATACATGAGAATGGAAATTTAAATTAGCTAAATTTTTTAGTAATATGATACATATACATAACAAGAAAATTATATGAAGTAAATGAAATGAAATACAACGACACTAAATAATAGTAAATAAATACAGTACTATAAGAGATAAGATAAGGAACAATATTAAAATAGCAATAATAATAACTATAAAAATATAAGCCTACTAAATGCAAATTTTTGAATACCCGGTAGAAAAATATAAATACCTGACAAGATCAAGACAAGCAAAATCAAAATAACTATTAAATAATAATAAATTATCATAGGATCATTAAAGGACCAATACAAATAATGGAAATTAAATTGAATATCAAGATAGGACACTTTGACAATCATAGAAGTTGGGTTGCGTTATTTACATTATATTAATAAATATTTTGTCTTAATAAGTGACAATGAATTGTAAATAATATAAATAGAACTAATATATCTTAAATGAATTATTTTACCAAGAAAAATCATATTAGGTTGATTAAGCTAATTAAATTAGATTTAGTAATTGAATTAGGCGATTAGTTTCAATCAACTCAGCTTTAGATTAATAAAAAGAAAGGAGTATGTAATTTTCTAAACTACATCTAATTTAGAATTAGTGTAAATTATAAGTATAAGTTATACCATAATTAATATGGTGAATATGTAAAATCCTATTTTCAAAATTAATAAAAAGATAGATTGGTTAAATAATAGCTTCGAATAACCATTACAAATAGGAAGACTTCTCTTATAAATTCCATAACTTTAATCATAAGAAAAGAATATACATACATATATATAAAGATAAAATTCCTAGTTAGATAAGTAGAAAATATACCAAATTTGATAATTAGGACCCCAAAGAATACCGTCAATATCGTTATATAAATAATAATAAACATCTGTTATTTCATTTTCATAGGAAAAATAGATCAATTCTTGGATTTCCAGTAGCATATTCCAATAGATTAACGAGGACCACAGGTGAGTAACTTTGATCTTATCATAGTATAGCTGCATGTGGGATTGGGTATACTGCATGATGTTTTGTGCATGCTTGATTGCCAAAATTATTCTATTATATTAGTGATAAGTTTATTGCATGATAATTACTATATGAAGCATGTTGATATTGTCTGTGAATTGTATGATCACTTTAAACCCGACTAAAAACTTTTGACACCATAAAAGAAAATGATCATGCATTACATGATTTGCATAAACAACATTTGAGCAAGTGGTAGCCTACTATGTGTTGGTATTTCGGCCCTCTGATAATGCTTGTTTGACCTAGGCTAAAAGCTATTAGATCAACGCAAAGTTACCTTTGAACTGTCGATACTATAAGAACTAAATGGTAAACGAAGGACACCACTTATGGTATCACTTTGAAAGAACTAACACTTAGTGGAGTTTCTAAGACTAAAAACAGGAAATGATGGATTTAAGATATGGTTAATTTAAAGAGATAACTAAAGTGAGTATTGCTATATTCCTGTATGCTTAGTCTCTCCTGGGTAGGTGGGCCATAGCACTGTGATCCTTCAACCCCGATAGGGTGTAAATCTTCATCCTGCTTTGGATTCTAAATCATTCAAGCTTGTAATGTGCATATGATCGGTAATTATACTTGTTTATTATTTATTTGATGTGTGGTCTGGTCAGGTTATCTCACTGAGCCCATGGTTTGCTCATCCCCTAACAGTTTTTGTGCATGACTAATATTAGCTGGGATTGGGCTAGGAATGTGTGAAGACAACTTCTCTAAGAAACTCTATGGATGATAGAAAAATAGGTTAACCTAAACTTTGAATGTAAATTAGATAAACTGCATAATAATTGAAATTTGTAAATTGTAAGTTTGAAACCCATTTTCACTATGGTAGGGGATACCAATTCTCCGTGATCTTGGTAGAAAGTGGAAAATCGGATTCCATAGTTAAAATCCAGTAATATATTTTATCATTTATATGATAGGCATTGATAAATAAATAAAGTTTTGTACATTCTGACTTACAAGATGGCTCTCATATTTCGGGTGCACACGTGGTATGATAGCTTTAAATTAATCCTACTAGGCCCCCTTTTGAGACGTGACAGATATAACATAATTTTAATTTTACTTTAATTTAATAATTAATATATCTTATACTTAGTGAAATGGGATTATTGTAGAACATGTATTTGTTTTGTGTTTTCTTTTTTTTTTCTTTTTATCCAAGCGTAAAACATGTAGAATTACTAAATAATTCTCATGGTTTTTGGTTAGTGGAACTACAGTAATAAAAAGGGGATATTTATTATAACTCATTTAGTATTGTTATTGTATGTGTAATTTTTTAACAAAGATTTAAAAGGGGAGGAATACTTTTACACAATTAACCTTACATCAATAGAGATAAATTAATACATAATATTCAATTCATACACTTTGACACTTATAAAATATGGATGCCATAATATTGACAACATATTATGTAAACCCCTGAAATTTTTTATAACTCTTAGAAAATAATTTTAAAGTTAAGTACCAAAACCAAAACACTAAAAAACTGACCCAAGTTAAACCGAAATCTAAATAAGATCAAATACGAAAATTCTTAACGTTAAAAAAAGAGGACCCTCAAAACAAAATGGAAAATCCAATAATCGTTTGATTCAACATTCGTACATCAACCAAATCATCTATCCGATCCCTAACACGTAAATCAAGATGATATATCCAAATAACACTCAACGAAAACATACTAAAACCTTAAATTCTTCGATAAATTTTAGAATAAAAAATTTCAATTACCACCAAAAGTCAAACAAAGTCAACCCTTACCCTAAACTCTGTTAAACAATCCCGAGAGCTGAAAAATATTAAACAAGTCACAAAAAATAAAATAAAACATAAATTTTGAACCAAAAATATAATTCAGTCAAAAACCCCAAATTTTTATGACCTTACGAATAAATCAAAAAGGAGGAAGTCTACAATAAACTATGTTTGATCCGATAATATCGTGCTCTTAATCTTCAGCAACAAAAAAGATAAGTGGATAATAGATCGGAATAATAAGATAGCTTAAACATATCATATTTGTCAAAATTCGATTTGTTTTGAACTCAAATGAGATCAATTTTCGAAAAACATGCCCCATTGTCCGAAATAGTAAAAATATTTCGATAACACCAACAAGACTTGTAATTATACAAGGATTTCAAAAATATCAGTTTCGTAATTTTTCGGTAACTAAAAAATTAGATATAGCTGGTTTACGCGTATTTTTATTACTACCAGTATTTTATTTGTCTAGTCTACTATTCATAATATTATTTCTACTATTCATTACTATTGCACTATCTCTACTTTTCCTTATAACCTACTTCTTACAATCTACACACCTATTCTTACACTTTTACATTTCCAATAAACTTTATTCACATCACATCTTACACATTACTTCCTTTCATTACAAAAGTACAAAATTTAATCAAAACTCTCTCCCTCTCTCTCCCTTCTACATGCCATCGACCCCCCTTCTCTCTTTTATAATTTATTTTATCACATTTAATTTTCACTCCAAAATTCTATAAATACCCCATCTCCCTCACTTGTTTTACACTTCTCGTTTTTCCTATTAAAACTCTACCAAAATTTCATCTCAAATTCTCTTTCTAATAATCCTCTCTCAAACACACTCTACCATTCATCACTCTTCAAGAAGACAAAATAACAAACACACTGCCCACATAATTCTACCCTCACCATCTTCTCCTTTCAACATTGTCGAGCCTGGATTTTTCCACTGATCTGGTTCATTTCTCCTAACCCGATTCACATTAAACCCGAACCCATTTAACATGAATCCTCGACTAGGGGTTAAAAGAAATTTAATTTTTGAAAATAATTTAGAGTCGCCACCCGATATAAATCGGGAAAAAAATAAAAGCTAGGATTAATGGGTCGGTTGATCCTAACTTAGCTACTAGTCTGTGAAAAAATTTGATTTTAAAAGAAACAAACTTTTTTAAAAAACCAGATATCATGGATTCGGGGGCTAACCTATTAAAACCAAATCGGTTACCACTTTCGGAATTTTAAATTTATAATCTATCCTTTATATGCTCAAAAATTCAAATGAAACATTATGAAACAATATTCACAAATCACATTATTCATTTTTTTTTATTTTTTATGTGCTTTTCTTCATTTTTTATTATTTTTTCTTTTAGAATATGAATATTAACAAAAACATATTTCATTTTTTTTAGAAAATAATTATTCACAATATTAAAAAAAACAAAAACATTTTTTTTTTTTAATGTCGCTCTGCAGGTACCTACGTACTCGCTAATCGAGATCAGACAAAACGTAGTTCTTTTAAAAAGAACTTTAATTTGTTGATTAATTTTATATTTTTGAACTTTTTTCACTGTAAGTTCATTAAATTTTGAATTTTTATGAAAATCTTTTTTGATGATCCTATGATCTAATCAATTGATTTTTTTTATTTTATGAAAACACATTTTTCTAAGTCTAAAATCATTTTTTTTTAAAAAAAAAATTTGGTTTTGGAAAATCCAATTTTATCATTTTTATCATTATTATTATTTTTTTTAAAAAAAAAATCATCACATAAATTCACAACATATTCAAAATATTTTACAATATATTAAAATTATTTTTCATGCATTAAATACGCATTTCTAAAAGCAATTTATGTATAAAACATATTAAAAATATTCAAAAATATCAAAAAAACAAATTTATAAAAAAAATTATTTTGATTTCTGGATTTTTCTGAATTTTTCTGATTTTTTCTGAATTTTTTTATGAATTTTTATGAATTTTTATAAATTTTTTGCTATTTTCTGAAATTAATTATATAATAAAATGTTAATAAAATAATGCGGATTGACCTGGGCCGTTGGATGGAGCGGACCAGATCTGGATCATCTGATCTGAAGACCGATTCTAGCCGTCTGATCTCGTTGACTTAATATGGGGCGTTAATCACTTTGATCAAATCTGGGCCGTCTGATTTGGGTGATTGAATCTGGACCGTTGGTCTTCTTGATTAAATATGGGCCGTCTGATCTACTTGATCAAATCTGGGCCGTTGATCTGGACTGATCAAATCTGGACCGTCCGATCTGGATGATTGAATCTGGGCCGCTGATCTGCTTGATCAAATCTGGACCGTCTGATCTGGATGATTGAATCTGGGCCGCTGATCTGTTTGATCAAATTTGGACCGTCTGATATGGATGATTGAATTTGGGCCGTCTGATCTGGGATGACCGTTGACCATTGACCGTTGACCAGGGGCGGGTTGGACTTCGAATTTTCGGGTCAAATTTTGGGTTGGATCTGACCCGATCGGGCGAAGAAGACGAAGTCGCAGCTTTTCGAGGAGGATTCCGGCGGTTCTGGTGGTTGGCGGTGGCTGGGAGTTTGTCGGCCCGATTCCTGTGGAGGAGCCGCAGCTGGTGGCTGTGGTGGATTGCGCCCAGAACCACCGTGGACGGCGGTTCGAGGTGGTGGTCGCAGGCGGTCGTTTTAAAAAATAAAAAGAAAATTTACAGAGATTATTTTGATTAATTTGATCAAATCCAAGCACACTAAAACAATCAAAATTCGTTTCTAACACTAATAAAACACTCAATTTGATCCAAATCTGATCAAATCATTTCGAATTTGAAAAATTCGAATCCTAAACTCTAAATTTGAAAATCTAGAATTGAACTCATTGTATGTGTGTTTCTTGAAATTGAGTTGTGCCTTTTGATCCTAGTACCCTCTATTTATAGATTGCAAGCTCAATTTTACGTTTCATATTGCTTTAGAAACGAATTGATTTTTGCCTCTTCATTTGCACGAATTTAATTCAATAATTCGTGTTTAATTTGTTTCAAACTGATGAATTGATGATTGATCTTTCATATTCCATGTCTACTTTGCAATGGTATCATCAATTTCAACAATTAATGATGTTTTGTCAGTTAAAAATTGATGCAAAGTAAGGCAAAAAGTCACTTTGAAAAGGCAAAAAATTAGATGATAAAAAGGCAAAAATTTGCCTTTGCTGGGGTTTGAACTTGGGTCCTTGAGCTTGGGTGTGTGTTTGGGTCAATGTATTTAACCAACAGGCCATTTGGCCTGTGCCTCGATCACTTAGCCAACTCATTACTTAATTAAGGCTTTTGGAAAAATGAGTTTAATTAAACAAAAATGAAGATTTTGTTTAATTAACTTTATAAATTTAAGCCTTAATTAATTGGGCAAAAATTGGGTGTCTACAAACATAAACACAACTTAGGTAAAAACTTTCTACCATTATTTTTCCCATATCATGTAACTTAACATGACCATGGTGTTGTTTCTCAAAGACTCTTGTGAGTTGTGGAAGCAATAACATGTTCATGTTTTGTTCTTGCATATATTAAGAATATCGATTATTATTTTATTATATTATTGTTATTATGTTGTTATTATGCTTCTAATCTAACTTTATATATATATATATATATTTTATTAAAAATATGTATATCTATATTTCTTAGAACCTATGTGCTCACTAACTATCACTAACATACTTATGATTATTGCTCTTTCTCTTCTTTCTTTTTCTTTTTCTTTTGGGACTTGTCTATTCTTACTCTTGGGAAGCCTTGAATATTCTAAGGCTCCCAATACTTGATGGGGATATCTTGATAAAACTAAGGTTCCCAATACTTGACCATATTATTTTGTTTATTTGCTTATTATATTTCTTTCTATCTTATCATATATTATTCTTACACTTTTTTATTGCTTCATAATGATATTCATGCATGATTAGAATGCTATTGTCTTAATAAAAATAAAAGTGGGTTATTTTGTTAATAAAGAAAAGTAAAATAAAATTTTTATCGCTTAATAAAGGATTTTTCAACAAAAGATCTAAGTGTTGTTTTTAATAAATTCCATTCAAAAGCTTAGACAAGCTAATCATAAACTTTAAAGTATTAGTAATAAAGATTTCTTCAAATAATAAAAGGAACTTATTTCTTTTGTAAATCGGAACTAAATACTCCATAAAAATATAATCTTAGCATTAAACTTAAAATTTTAACACAACCATATCTTTTATAAAACTCAAATAGGTTCATCATAGATTTTGAAAATCACTTACTAAGTAAGCTTCCATAATACTTAATTTTTAATAGTGTTATTCTTTTTTCAAAGTTAAAATGAAAATTTTGCTAAGTTCTAATGTTGATAATTCTTTATTATGAAAGCTTTTTCGTATAAACTTATCTAAAAGGATTATGCCACCACTTGATAAATATTAAGAATAAAGCAAGTTGTTCAAATCAAGGTAAAATCAATTTACTATTTTAGAAACCAACTCGAAGAAATAAAATTTGCCAAGGAAGTGAAGTTTTAAAAGGGTAAACTTATTTTCTAAAGAAGTAGAAGAATATAAAAATAAAAGGAAAATATACATTTAACACAACTCCAAATATTAGACAATACCAACAACTTAAGAAAAATTTTGAAAACCTTATTTTTCAATCGCTAGAAATAAAATTGATAGATAACTTAAAAGACCAAATTTTTTTAAATTAATATATCTTTGAAAAGTTATGAAATGAAATTATAATAGGAAAACACTCACTTATAATAACCCAAGAATTTTTATGTTTTCTTTCTAATAATTTAAAAAGGAAAATTTTCAAAGTCTTCATCTTTTAAAACTCTTAAAGATAAATTGTTTTATGAAAAATTAATGTTGAGACAACACTACAAAATCATACATACAATATGAGTATATATTTATGTATTAAATGGATTTTTCTAACCATATTCATGTCTATATAATTGTATTAGGATTTTTAGGTAAAGAAAAGTTTAGAAAATCATATTTTAAATGTTGGGAATTTTGTAACAATTTTGTACCATGGTGTTTTGCAACTCAAATAGCTTTTTATGACAAAAATAACCTTAGAAATGGATAGATCTTTTCAAGTAAGTAAAAAACGATATGTAATATGTGAAATTCCGAGTTAAAATGAGCAAGTTATGATCATTTTAAGTTGGAATTTCTGTCTATCTGAATTTTAACGCAAATGTCAGAATAGAATTAGAAAGTTCAAGTAGAACTTCCATGAAATACTCATTCAGGGTATTTCTTTCGTTTAAGTAATAAAGATTGGGAGGATCGGTATTCAGAGGACTATTATGAGTAAAGATTTGTGGTAAGAATGGTCGAGTGAGTTTATCTCCTACTTTTACGTGCTTATTTGTGCTTATAGTTAGAGGAACCAGAAGTAGAAAAAAGATGAAAATGGATTATGCATGATAATATTGGTTAAATGAATACTAAGCATAACAAGACATGAATCGTTGTTAATTAAATTATGCTTTACTATTATCATGTTAGAGTGTGTGCAAATTCTGTGATTGCCTTTAAATTACCTTAATCATATATTACAAGTTATAATGATTGATTCATGCATATCACGTAGTTAGTCTTATTTCATTAATTACTATACTCGATGGGACAAGAGCATAGTAGTGGGGTTTGCGGAAACTCGTAAGTCTGCAAGATGGGCAAATAGAAGCCCAAAAGAACTATTTAAGGATGGGCGAATAAGAGCCTAAAAGAACTATTTAAGGATGGATGAATAGGAGCCCGAAAGAAGTATTTCAGGACTAGTAGGAGCTCAAAATAAACTACAAAGTTGGATTTCAAAGATGGGTTTTAAAAAGCTCGAAACACGTAGAGGGGTAAATCCATTTAAACATATGATTTCCGGTAGATCATATGTATTTTTTGTTCACTTGCTTGATGCATTCGTATGCTTGTTTATTAACTTGTTTGAAATTATTAATACAAGTATGTTAATCCAGGAGTATTCTCATTAAGCTAGTTGAGCTTACACCCCAATAGACTTTTGTTGACACATGATCGATATCTCTTTTGCCTGAGGACTTCATATACCCGAGTGGAATTATGTTTTGGGAAGCTTTTGGAAATCCTTTCGAAGACCATATTCTTAATGTTGAAGTTATAAATTTATCTAGATTTTTTGTATGCTATATTTACTATCTCGAACTACACATCCCACAAGAGTCTCCTATTATTGTGATAGACGCCTTAAATATGGTGTTGAAGCTTTTGCATGACTTCAAAAAGTCATTTTTAAGTTTTAATATCGTATGTGGCTGACTGTTACATCTAGGGTACCCTTTGGGGCGTGACATATAATCTGTCACTAATAAGGCAAATGCGAGTTTCTATGAGTCCTCTTAAAGAAAAGTATATTTTATATGAAATAAAGTTTTCATTACATATGTTATTTTGGACAACAACATGTCTCTACTATAAATGAAATGAGCAAAATTCACCATGCGAAAACCAATAATTCTAATGAAAAATTAACAATATAAGGAATAAAAAGGAAAATCCAGGATAAAAATAAAAAGAGAAATCAAGCAAATAAATGGATGGCTATCAACTGAAGTTATCTCAATAACATTAGATTATGGATTTATAAAATTATGTTCTATAGTACTTTATATAAACATTTGAGAATTTCTTCAATGAGATACTAGCCATATTGTATTCGCATTATCAAGTCTAGAAAATTGTAAATAATGATTAAAAAAGACTTTCAATAAAGTAAATTATTTGTAATTTTTATATTGTATATATATTTTGTTATCTATTGCACGTGCACTATATAAACCCCATCACTTTGTAATAATTATTTTCGTTTTAAAATAATCCATTATAGCAATGTTTGTTTTGATAATTTAACATGCTAAAAGTATTATTATAAGATTTTTTTTACTTTTTGCACACGCATTATGGGTGCATATGTGCTAGTATATATATGTATATATATTATATAGAAAGATATAATAGATGTTGTTCTATGTATAATTCTTTTGAATTTAATGCCTCTTCAGCATAAAAAACTTTTATGATTTGTATCTTCTTATTAATAATGATATTCAATCACTCATTATTTTTGTGGCTTATCTCTTTTTATTAATTAAGGTCAATTACTTTTTATTATGTTTTTTATTTTAATTACAAAGGGTTGTGAACTTTAAGTTTTACATAAAAGAGTACAATATTTACATAATGCAATATTAGATGACATAACTCTTGACACATAGTATTATATTTCCACAATTTAAAGGATTACAACTCTTTCCACATAACATGATCATATAAATATATAATAAAAATAATAATCAAATATAATATAATGCCAACACATAATAGATATAATGAAATAATAACATTTATATAGTATAATAATTAATTGATCAATTTCCATTGTTAAATTGTTAGTTATAATAATCTTTTAAATAAATCTAATATTTTCTTTAATGATGTACTAAAAAAAAGTTATACATAATGTGGGGCTTTATTACCTTTTCAATTTTTCTTTTATTCTATAATAATTTTTTGGATGTTATTTTTTTCTTTTAGTGATATTTCATATTGTTGTTTTTTTCATAAATAAATTAAACTATAATTGAAAATTTACTCCTAATATAATTTCAATTTTGTAACTAGTTAGTTTGAAAATAGGAGTTAATATAATTGATAAAGTATTTAACTTATCTAATGAAGTTTTATTATCCAAAAAAAAAAGGTTTTGAAAATATCAAAAGTTCAAACAAAAGAAAAGGAAAAAAAATTAAAGATATAAATTGAAACTTTAAGATTTAAAAATTAAAGTTGTACCTTTTTCTTTTTTTTTTTTTTCTAACCAAAATATTAATTCTAGCTGGGTCGCAGCCGCTGACGAGACACAAGCCCACACCGGACAATACCCCTGTAAAAGAAAACCTAGGGTTTTTCCGGTCCGATATAAATTTCAGTATTGTGACTTTTGCTTCCCGCACTTAGCGGCAGGAAGAAACCCCAGCGACCTCCTTGCAGTGCAGTCTCCGCCTTCTTGTCGCCTCGTCCCGTTTCAAGGTAACATCTAAACCTGAAATTCACGTGATTTGGTATTTACTTCGACAAATTGCCACTGATGGAAGACGTATACTAGGGTTTATGATCCGTTGTTTATGAATTAATCATAAATTTTAGCCATTCATATTCTTTATAGGGATTGTTATCTGGATAGCATTGTTTCGTCCTTATTAACTAGTCGAAATTGCTGTATGTTTCAAAGTACATTTTGTGGATTAATCATGTAGAATGATAATTAATTATGTAATTATATATATTAAAACATACAACCGTTATTTTTGCTAGGACTAGTCTGATTATTGCTATAACCTTTTGTGAGGGAAATTATCAATTAGGGTTTCAATATTTTGCTGCTGAGAAAAGAATGTCGTGAATTTTGGATCGCATTGTTGCGTAGTGAAGTTTTGGGTGATTGGAACAAATGTCTTATTTCTTACATTGTCAGGTTTACTTATTACTGTACGGGAACAAGTTCTTATTGGAGATGGGTCGTGTTCGTACAAAGACAGTGAAGAAGTCCTCTCGCCAGGTTATTGAGAGGTACTACTCTCGAATGACTCTGGACTTCCACACCAACAAGAAGATCTTGGAGGAGGTTGCCATCATCCCTTCAAAGAGGCTGCGCAATAAGATTGCTGGATTTTCTACCCACTTGATGAAGCGTATTCAAAAGGGCCCAGTTCGTGGAATTTCCCTCAAGCTCCAAGAAGAGGAGCGTGAGAGGAGAATGGACTTTGTGCCCGATGTGTCAGCAATTAAAACCGATGAAATTAAGGTCGACAAGGAGACTCTTGAGATGCTTAGTGCTCTCGGTATGTGTGATATTCCCGGATTATCTGAGGTTGAACCACAGGTTGTTCCTACTCAGATTTTTGGCCGCGGTGGACCCAAAAGATATTAGGAATGATTGGGTTGTTTGACACTGATATTCTAGATGTTCTATTTGATTCAATATAAGTAGGTTCATTGATGTTTGCAAGCATTATGTCTCAGTGAGCTTAATCCTCATTTTGTCTCAAGAATTGTTTTTTATCTGAGTTGGACATATGAGACTTCAATTTTCCAAGTGTTATTCTGCTTTGAGGTTTCTATGTGCTGCTTTTGCCAGAATTCTCTCTCTGGAGCCTCTTCTTATTTATTTATTTTTTTTTGAAAGGGTCTTAAATATGTTTATTTCCTTGCATGTCGCTGCTAGTAGTAGTGCTTAGCTTTTACTCAATGGGTTTGCTCCAAAGGAGATTTTTTCAGGCTGCAAGTAAATTTGTTGTTGTTGCTTTGTTACTCAATGGTTCTCTATTCTGCATTATATGATTAATATCCTTGACTTCCATCATCTGGATGGATACCCATTTGCAGAATAAACTGACGAATATGAGTTTCATGTTGTGCACACTATTACTTTGATGGAATTAGTTGGTTAGGGTCTGGAGACTGGATCATTGTTAGTTCTGTGATAGAGAATGGATATAAAATGTATTGAAAAGTGCTGCAAATTATGTTTTAATGTCAATTTTGAAATGATGGATCTATTGTTGAATATTGACCAGAGAGAATAAAGAGAAGCCTGCTGCTGCTGGTATTGTACTTTATGAAATTTCTGTCATGCTTAGGCTTGTAGGATATGGACAGAATGCAAATGTCTTCAACATGTTTTTGTGAAAAATGACATTTTCCGTCATGCATGAATCAACGCTTAGCAGCACCACAAATTGAGGCTTATCCAGCAGTGTTGTGTGAATGATTTAATGGTTGATTCAATCTATGGAAGACTGCTGATCTTGTGCTTGATCATTAAAGAGTCAGGGTGCTGGGTCAGCTGCCTTTTTATTCAATCTGGATTGTAGCTCGCACGATGATGTTTTGGCCTAAATGGTTAATCACAGTCCAAATTGTTCAGGATACCCTATATCTGGAAGCCAAGTTTCTTGTCATGCAAAACCATATCCTTGCTCCGACAAAATAGTTGCTTTTGTGGGGGATGTTCTACATTCTTGACAGTAAGTCCAGCTAAATTTGAGTTGTCTTGTTAGCGCTTCTATTGCTTGTCTGAAATTGGCTCTATTAGTGTTATGATACAATGCTGGAAAGGCTGCTGATTTTCATAAATTCGATGTAGTGTAGGGATGCAACTGAGTCAATCATTATCGGGTTTCAAACACATCTGATCCAGTAAAAACCTTATAGGACTTTAGGATCGGGTTTGAATATGACATAAAAACTTTATAGGGTTATAGGGTTGGGTTTGGATACTACTTAAAATCCGATGGACGCTCGATCATTATACCTGACCTTTTAGTCATGTAACAAAAGGAAAACATTTGTATAATTCATAATTGTATTGTATATGTAAACTTAAGTAGACTAAAAATTTAAAAAATGAAACACTACACTATTCTTTGTCTCTACGCCGCATCTCCACTCCCCCATTCTCTTCCTCTTGTTCTTGTTCGCCTCTTCTCTTTCTTCCATACTCTTTCACTTTCTTTCATCTTGTTGTTGCGCCCAGTCTCCCTTCTCGCCATTGCGTTTAGTCTTCTTAACTCCTCTAAGGTCGCTCTTAGTCTGTACTCTGCTCAGTTCGCCTCTAGACCTTGCCATCGCATATAGCTCATTGTAGTTATGCAGCCATCGTCATCGTCTAGTCCATCTTCTTACTCTTCGAGCCTCGAAGTCGCTTCTCCTCTTCATCTATCGTTGTCGTCTAGGAAATGTCGTTGTTCAACCTGACCTTGTCGTCCAGTAGTCATCGTCGTCAAGCCTATCGTCGTCTAGTAGTCTCGAAGTCGATCCTCCTTCTCTAGCCAGTAGGTAAAAGTTCGGTCAATTGCTCTCTCTCTCTCTCTCTCTCACACACACACACACACACACACATGTTTCACTATTTCTGGCACTTTCTAAGGTTGTATTTTGATTTCCAATCTCTCAATATTTTCATTTTCCATAATGTCACTTTTTAGGTCTTGTTTGTTTATTGGTATGTTTTTCTTTGTTTCATGTTTACTGCAGTATCTGTTTTCCTTTGTTTCATTGAATTTGTCTTTTTGTAAAGTTTGTTAAATTAGATGACAGGCAATATCTCTGTTGGAATTTTTATTATAAATAACAAGTCATGAGAAGTGTCTAGGTCATAAACATGTCCTATGCTGTCGTTACTTATTGTAATTTATGATGGATAAATCCAATTATATCATGTGTTTAGTCTTGGCATATTTTAAGTATGCACTCACTGTGTTTATCAAAGAGATTACACTTGTGACCGATATGACTTGTTTAATAAGCTGCTTTCATCTTGTTTCTACTAGCATGCTTGTATAAGTGTATCAGTAATAGGGTTATAAACGAGTCGAGTTGAGATATTACCAAGCTTAAACTCGACTCGAATAAAAAACTTGAAGCTTGAACTCGATCGAGTTTTGATTTTTAAACTCAATAAACTTGAACTCAACTCGATTATTTTTTTTAAATGTTGATTTAACCATAAAGAATATTTGGTACTTGATAAATTCGAACTCAACTTAACTTGATTAAACTCGCAAGCTTACTGATTCCATCGAGCCAAATATTTTAAAACTCAAACTCAAGCTCGATTCGATTGTAAGCAAGTCGAATTCGAGTTTTTGTCGAGTCGAACTCAAGTAACTTGCAAGCTGTCTTGATTCACTTACAGCTTTAATCAGTAACGGATGGTTGGACGAGTAATTGGATTGATAATTGGGCGGGTATCGGGTTTTAAAGTAAACTCTATAGAGCAAAAAGACCAGGATTATAGGGTGGGTTTGGTATATTCTATAGTGTAACGGATTCGGATTCGGGTTTATGTGATCTTTTGAAAACCTGATCCAGTTGCATCCTAGTGTAGCTTTTTTTTTTTTTTTTTCTTTTCTTTCTATGACCATGCTCCAATCATTTCGCCTCATTAACTAATGACAAAACTGCTGAAATTTCGGATAAACTTAATATGAAATTTATTGAGCAATGGTTGTTATTTTTATTCTTGGATGCTATAACATTTATTGGTTAGTTTAGAGATATAAATGAAGCTTATTAAATTATTGTGGTTATTCTTAAATGCATTTATCAGTTTATGTCATTTAAATTGTGGATTTGACGAGTATGGATTATGGAGAGGGTACGAATGTGGCAGAATAGATGATGAGAACGACAAACATAAACAATAATCGTTATCTTTATTTGCAGATTGTTTACTAAGATGTACACTTTTGTACGACGATTTTTTTTTTTTTGGGCCACTTTTGTACAACGATTATGTATACTGCTCTAGGCACTCGAAAGACTGAAATTCTTTCTTCGTGATATGATTGTGGCACAGCCTAGAATCTTGTCATCTTTAAGCCATGATTTCAATACAGTGTTGAAATTATATCTCCCTTTGATTTTTTTAATCATTTCTTTAAAAAATGATTTCATGTGACATAATTATGGTTAGAAATATATTGCCTATGCAATTTTATATTATGTAGTTACAGTCCCAAAAATAGAAGGGCAGCTTTTATGGTCCATTCATAGGATCGTCCAGTCAATTATCTAATTATTAAAATAGATATTAATTGTAATATGACTATTTTAGTGATTCAATCATGGTTCAATATGGTGTGAGTCGTTGGGTAGTGATAAGACCGGTCTCTTTAAAATTAATGATGGGATTATAAAATTTTCCTAAAGATTTGATTAACTTATTGTAAAAATGGAAATAAAATCGGATGTATATTTTAAAGATTAAAAATATTTAAAAAAGGAAGTTTGTTCTAGAAAAAAACAAAATACTTTTTTTTATTCTTTAATCCATAACATATTAATATTAACATCAAAACAAACAATCAAATATAGTCACCAAGTTCAGTAGCAATAGACATGCAAACTAAAGCAAGCAAACCAACCTTAAATAAGTATTAGATCAAATTAAACCAAAAACATTGTCAACTACACGAGTAACACAACCACTAAGCAATAGGCTCTAACTTCTGTAAAAATATAATCACAATGTAAGAAGCATTCTCCTTATCAAGCCTATCATTTGACGGCAGATTGGCAATCAATTTAACTTTTTGAATACTAAACTATACTTGGATTTCCTTGAAATTCTTCAATTTATCCTTGCAAAAGCAACATAAGAGGGGAAAAAATGAATCATTTCCAACATCGTCGATCCTATTCATAGCTAAATAGAACTCCATTTCAATAATGGCATACTCGCATTGTAATTGTACTAAAAAATCAAATGCTTCCACCGTGCTCCATACCTCTGCTTCAAGCGGAGATGACTTTGCTATCTTCAAGGAAAAACCTCCGACGACTCTCCTATGGCCATCTCTACACATATCCCCAGTAGCAGCCTCTATTGCGTCTTCACTAACTGCTCCATCATAATTATATTTTATCCATTTCTTGTTGTACATAGAATTCCACGGTTCCATTGCCATTATCTTTCAAGATGAATCCATTTTCTGTTATCTTCCTTAAGGTGAAAAGATCCTTGTTTTCTTTTCTCCAAATTCCACAGAGCATCAAGAGGAAAGGTATGTCCTAGGTTTTCTTGCCTCCTTCCTTCTTACTTTTCCTAATATGGCATTCATCTTGATCCACTCATTCAAGGTCATCACAAGGCGATCTTTGAGCACATGATTTGTAGGTTTGTGCTCACTTCGCAGAAGATGCATAAAGGATCGGTTAAGACTTCATTGTTGTGCAAGTTCATCTTAGTTGGAATGCCATTATGAAGAGAGTGTTGTATGTTGTAGAGTATTTCAAAAAGAATAAGTCTTACATTCCTTAGATTATGTTCCTTGTCCGTATTATTAACTTCATTTTGCATATAGACTTATAAAGAGTTGGTAAAAAGTCATGGACTTACGCATACAAGCCTAGGTCAGGCTAGTGTAAGATCCTAGATTTGCCTTACCCTCCCCCCCTTCCTTTTCAACATGTAGTAATAAACTTTGGATAATGTTATTTGACCCATAATTCGGTCATAGATACACCCTTATTCTTTTGTTGTTATTTTTCTATATTAGGTAAATTATCCTTATGAACAACAGCTACTACACCTCTTCTGTGCTATACATACAACTAGCTTTTTGGAACCATAAATATTTGCAAATATCATTTCCAATTCGACCCTTCATGATTATTCATATCCTTCTCAATTTGTGTATATGCCAACTCCATAATTATTTGATTAATGAAATCATATACCATATCCAATCCACACATTCTTGTTCTTTCCTATCTAACCATATATTTCCTAGACATTCTTCATACTCTCATCGACAGGGCAATGGAATGCAACCTTATCCCATTCATGTTTATTTGGGCCGAAGAAACGTTTCACTTTCCTTCATTAAGGGTCCTTGTATAATGGATATGATGGTGTTTGAAAAATTCCACTTTTTTTTTTCTTTTTTTTTGGTAAAAAACATGATGCTCCATCCATTATTACATCAAATTAGTCATATGTGGTCGAACCATTTGTTATCATGACTTATCTCCCTAAACATTGTTCATCCCTCCCTTTTTTCTTAGTAAAGAGGATTCCATAAAACCATATTTTTTAAAGACTAATCTAGCCCACAAAATATCATCTTCTGAGCTAACTTCATAAAGTTTGCTTTATTTCGATCCTCCAAGTCTACAATTCTTAAACCGCATTTTTCTTACCTCTTTTGGTTTTATCCCATGCCATCCGATGCATTTTCCTCTTTTCTTCAATCGCGCCCCTACAAAAAGTCTCAATTTAGCTTTTCCAGATTTTTAGTCGGTTTTTCAGAGAGATTGATCACTTGTAAATGTAATTTATAGTATTCTCAAATAATGAACTAATCACTAATCTCCTTACAATCATTCTTAACATAGTGGCTTTCTAGTCCAAGAGTTTTCTTCTCATCAAGTATAAAATTAAGGTTTCTACTCAAAACTTTACCTTTTGATTTAGCTAAAAGTCCCAAGTGCATTTCTATCATCATGGAGGCCAATGTGTGGTTTGTCATTTGGGGATAATGACAGGTTAAGTATTTTTACATTCAACTTTTGGTAATTTAGTATCTTACTTTTAAATTTTGTTAAATTAGTACTTATACTTTAAAAACATGTGTAATTTAGTATTTTTGTTAAATAAGATTAAAAAAATTATTTTGATGACGAGACAATGATAGAAAATTAGCCAAAAATTGTCAAAATTTAATAATGTGACATCAAATTAGAAAAATTAAAAGTACACACACTTGACTTGCCATATTATGCTATTAAAATAAATGTTCATAAAATATTTTATAATAGAGACACTAAATTGCATATACTTTGAGATTACAAGTATTAATTTACTAAAATCTAAATATAAAATGCTAAATTACCAAAAAATGAAAGAATAAGTACTTGACCTGTCCTTACCCTTCACTCATCTCATTTTAAAACTTATTGCATGGATTAACTTTTTTAAGTTTATTTGTGGTTTGGCAAGATACAAAAAGTTTAATGATCTCGAGCATCACCTTATCATTGTCATTACTTGTTACACCACAAGGAATGATGCCATTTGCAAAAATTAGAAGAAATAACTAAGTTCTTGAGCCCTTAAACTTGATAGACTTCCATAATTTGTTGGCTCTGCTAAACATTTCTATAACTAGATTGAATAAGAAAGCTAAATAGGATATATTTTTATCTTAATCCCCTACTTGCAATGACTAGTGGCATGGAAGAACCATGGATTTTGTATAGAAATAGGATGCTTTTTAAAAAATTAAATATCGAAATACTGTACAAAAATTATTTGTAAAATAAGTGTTGAAGGTATAAGTAGAAGACATGCCTTTGACCATTTTAAAGAGGGGGTGAGTGCCAAGCGTGCCCTCTGTTTTTTTCTTTTTGTTTTTTTAATTGGTGGGTGGCTGGGTGCGACTAACACCTATGCCCTATTTGTAAAATTGAATCCGATGTTCCTACCTCGATTTAAGCATCAAGAATTAATGGCCAATATACTCGTATCTTGGTCAAGTGGACAAATTAAGAAAAGGGAGAGATGATGAGAAGTTTGAGACCAAAACTACCATTATAGAGTAGGTGATGGTTGAAGAAAATGTGGCGGTGTAGCATTTAACTATTTGACTAAAGCTAAACCTCAAGGCGATTCATAGCTAATTGTTCGAGTAGACCATCTGGTTTCTAGACAGAAGCCAAGCAAGTCATATGAAGATATTTTGAAGAAGGTTGATGAGGAAGTACTCCTCACTGCTACACATAATAGGGAATCGATAGCCAAATACAAATCTTTAGTTGAAGATCTTACAAACTCTGAGTTCTAGGTACATGACATCCCCTTTATAAGAGGAAAACCAGCTTTGAATCGATGTTCTTTTCTTGAATTGTGTTCAAATGTTTTCTTTTCTTTTAACACATTATGTTTTGAGTAGAGAGTTGTGTCAATTCAGGTTCTATAGATTATTTTCTTGTAGATGGGATTCCATAAGTTTTGAAAATTTGAATGGATCCATCATGTAAAATTGAGACAAGAGCTTTCATTATGAAATTTGTGGCCCTAGTGGTAAGAGATGGATCAAGCTGTTGTGAAATCATCCAAACATCAATCATAAGAAATAAAAAAAAAAAATCAAGTAAAATCAATGGAATCCAATTGGATCTATGTGCAAATTTAAATTGCTAATTTTTTCAAAAATTTCCAAAATTTGCTTCCAAACCGAAAACCTAAATTGTGAAAACTTCAAATATTAAGATAAATTAAATTATAATTTCATAACAGTCCTTTAAATGAAAGGTTTTGTAAGAAAAATCAAAACAATATCATTAGAAGCTTTGATTTTGCAAAATTATGATTTTACCCCATCCAGGAACTTATGCATATTAAAATTTCAAAATTTTAAATAAATTAGACTGGGTTGATATATTAAATCATTATTAGTCCAAGAGATTAATTAAAAGCACTAAATTATTTAAAATGAGCTAAAGGTCTTGCATATGTAAGATTTAGACACACCAGATCGTGTCATGTGGCAAAAACCCTAAAGGGAAATCCTTTCCCCTTGTCTAAAACCCTAAATCTACCCTTTCCTTTCCTATATAAATGTTTCTTTCATTTTTTTTGCCTCATTCCCTTTTGTGAAGCCCTCTTAAAACTTAAGGTAAGGTTCTCTAAAACCCTAGCTCTTTTTTAGTGCTCAATAAATGAGATTAACAAAAGCGTAGCACTAATTAGCTGATATGATGTCTTTACATGAGAAAAATGGAAAGGATGAGGTAGTGTTCAAAGTGGAAGAAGACCATCACCATAAGAAAATTCGTGTCAAGGTAAGCATGAGATTTTAAAATGTTGAAATGTCAGTACTTTAGCATTTTAAGCATGAAAACTGACCTGAGTGAGTTGGTACATGTTTGGAGTGTTAAGAAATTAAGTTTTGGAGTGATTTTGGAGTCTTACATTCTCTTCCTAGCTAATGCAAATGAAAACTATTATTTAGAACAAGGTAAGATATCAAAACTAACTTATTTTCATGAGATTATAATGATTTTGGAGTTGGATATGCTATGGTAGTAATAAATGGTGTTTTAGATATGATTTAAAAATAGGGTTTTGTTGGAATGAGTTGTGAGTGATGGTTTTTGGTGTTGTTGATGTTAGAAGAAGTTAAATGAAGGGCTGAATATGAAGTGTTTTGGAAATTTAAGAGGAAACATGATTTTTCTTTGTGGTTGTTGTCAAAACTAGAAATTTACGTTTTCAACTTCGATTAAATGTGTTTTAACAAATAAATGATAAAAACAAGTGAGAATAGGCTTGAATACAGTAGCATAATACCTTTAAGATCACCAAAATTCGTCCCAATACGTGTTTTTGACAAAAATATCAAGTTTAAGCACGATATTTCATGAACTTAGAAAAGCATGATAAGAACATCAGGTCATGTTCCAACCATGCTTCTCTTTAAGCCTTTGAAAAACAAAGAGTCATGTTTTCTAAAAAAGCACGGACGTACACATCGTCGTGTACCTGCTTGTATTTCTCTCTACCTTAAAAATGTTTATGAAACCCAGAAGAACATGGGGAGATACATGCAGCCTGTGTTCACTTGGTGCTTCTCTGTATATCCAAAACAGAGTTGAAGCCCAAAAGAACACAGGGAGACACATTAAGCCGTGTTCACCTCATGCTTCTCTTTGTCTCTAAAAATGCCTTGAAAACTAGAAGAATATGAGGAGATGCATCTAGCCGTGATCCTCTTGTGCTTCTCTCTGACCCCTAAACAAAGAAGAAACCTAGACGTCTAATGGAGTGCATGGTAAGGACAAGTGGGTAGTCAATAGGAGAGATTCCGAAACCTAGACGTCCAATTAAGAGTTGGGTGCAAAGTTGCAATGGAGTTATGCAGGGGTATGGGCTCTCGCATAAAGCGTTGCAATGAACCGTGCTCATTGGTGGCAGTTTGCGTGGAATTGATCAATATGAGATTACTTTGATCTTTCTTTCTTGATAAGTTTTAGGGACTTATCGAACCTCCTTCTTTGGTGTGTGATCCATTGAGGAAATCCTATCCTTTTTGTTTGGCGGGAGTCATGAGTACTCTTGTACATGTTTATATTTTTTGGATGCTGGGAATACTTGAATGTTGACTTTAATTTCATTAGATTTAAATTGTGCTTGTTGCATTAGCCTAGACGTATGTGGCATATGTTAATGTTTTTTTATTATTCTTGTACTAGGTATCATAGCTCATTTTATTAACTTTTTAGGTCTTGTTGATGAATCGATGAGAATAAAAGCTATGTGGGGTAAACCGATTAGATGCCATGGTACGAGATATGGACTCTATAAGTTTTTCATGAAAGAATTTGTTGAAATCATTTTATATCATAAACTTTGTGATTGTATCCAATTAATTGTCAAGCAATCTCATTTGATTTAATGTGGGTGTTTAAGTCCCAAGAGTTCGTTAATCAAGTTGTACTCATTTGTTGGGCCTTGTGGGCAATATTTGTGAATCAATATATGTGAATCTTATTCTTCAAACAACTCAAATTTTACAGGTTTTGATAAACCTAAACCATGGGAAAATAGATGGCACTTTGCCAGACTTCTTTTTATAAAGATTAATAATGATTTTTAATAAAACTTAATTAGAAACTTACTCAATAACGAAATGCCTTGCACATATGCATTGAGACAATGTGTGGGGCAAAACAACTACACTCTTGAGCACTATAAGGGTTAGGTTGTTTCATGTTGTTTTCCATATTTTATGTTTCTATATTTGGATTCAATTTTAAGAAGAGGGCGTGGGCATGCCTAGCATATGAGCTGCTTTCAGAATGATCAAAGGCATGTCTTCTACCTGTGATTTGACACTTATTTTAAGGGAAAAGGAAATTAATATTTCTAATATTAAAAAAAATTACAAAAATGACACTAAAACAAAAATAATCCTACTTTTAAGTAAGTTGAACTTGTTTTTTCAAGAGACGAGGTCATAAGTAGTTGACTTCATTTTTCAAGAGACGAGTTCGTGTATTATAACGTAATCTCGTCTCTTAGAGAGACGATGTTAGATGACTACACATTTGCTTTCTTCTTCTTCTTCCTAATTCAATAGTTGAAGATACAATATCCCATGGTTTCCATTTTTCTCTCTCCCCATTCGCTCAACTTTTCCTTTTACCTTTCCAACTTTCTCTCTTGTCGCAACCCCATCTCTCTATCTCTCTTGGCTTTTCATCTTTTTCTCTCGACACACACATCATAACCACCATCTGCTTACTTTTTCTTTTTCATCTCTTCAGATGAATGTTTTGTAAGTCTTTCTTTTATATTTTGGGACTGTAATAAAGTAGGTTGACTTTTCATCCATACAAAGTATTTATGCATGTATTGGTTGTTAGTGTGGATTTGAATACCTTTCCATGCATACTTGCTCATGAATTATGTTTGCCTTGATTTGAAGGGATGCAAGTGTTTGTTGTCGATGTAAACTTAAAGATGTTAGCACATGATTGCAGAATCTTGTTTATTTAATAGACCGAGTTTAAAAAAAATTTAGCTTGTTTTTTGAATATACGAGGTGAGCCACTTATGATTTCATCTGTTCAAAAAATGGATTCAACTTGTCTAAAATTAAAATTATTTTCAATCTAGTGATATTTTTATATTTTTTAAAAATTAATAATATTAATTTTCTTTTCCCCTTATTTTAGCAATGCTTTTTTTTTTTTTTTTAGCCACATTTATTTAAAAAGGAGCCGTATTTCCGTACGAAACCCGAAGAACAATTGAAGAAACAAAAGGCTTTGACTATTTTTCGTGAAGACATCATTCCAGTGAGCTTCTACTACCTTACTGGATAACAAATTACCCAAATGGATGTCCTCTCTCTCTCCACTCCTCACTATCCCTTCGCTGGAAAACACCATCCCCATCCTCACTCTCATCCTCGCCCCACTTCTCTCTCTTTCTCCGTCAAAGCCTCATACGAATCCGACAACACTTTCCGCCGTCCCGAATCCTTAAAAAGACCATTCACCACCTCCACCACTTCTACGTCCATTTCCACGCCTAAAACCCTCAAAAACCCCTTAAAAAAATCACCTTCTTCGCCCAATGTCCCC
Source organism: Combretum micranthum (assembly GCA_024138025.1). Classification (NCBI taxonomy): domain Eukaryota; kingdom Viridiplantae; phylum Streptophyta; class Magnoliopsida; order Myrtales; family Combretaceae; genus Combretum; species Combretum micranthum. The sequence goes on from JAMXBD010000594.1 coordinate 794,935, forward strand.
TCCCCAGCGCCACCACAACCACAACCACCTCCTAAAACCTCCCATTCACTCTCCAGCAAACTCTGGCTCTCCAGCAGAATCTCCCCTCCCCCTCCGGAACCCCCACCGCCATCACCTCCACCCTCATCATCGAATCCCGACACCCAACTCCTCTCCGATACCGAACTATCGGAAGCTTCCTCTCCCGAGGAGGCTCCTCCGATCGATTACCGACAACTAGGGAAGATATTTGTTGGTAATTTACCTAGCTGGATTAAGAAACACGAGGTTGCGGAGTTTTTTCGCCAATTCGGGCCCATAAAGAACGTGATTTTGATTAAAGGGCATAACGACACGGGGCGCAATGCGGGTTTTGGCTTTGTTATATATGGGGGTCCGACTGCAGCAACGTCTGCAATGAAAGCGGTGGAATTCGATGGGGTGGAGTTTCATGGTAGGGTTTTGACTGTGAAGTTGGATGATGGGAGGCGACAGAAGGCGGTTGCGGCGGAGAGGGTGAGGTATGTGGAGGGTTCTGATGGGAGGGAGTATAGGTCGAAGTGGCATGAGGAGAGGGATGGGTCGAGGAATGCGTTTAGGAAGGTTTTGGATACGGAGCCGGAGAATTGGCAGGCGGTTGTTACGGCTTTTGAGAGGATACAGAAGGTATAGATGCGAGATTTTGTAGGAATTGTGTGCCACATTGTTGATATGGGTTAATTTTGTCTGAGCTTATTTGATTAGAGCTGCATTATGTTAGGTTTTATTGATTTAAATAAATAATAAGGGGTGTTAATCTAGTGTTATGATTCTGGAAAATTTTATAGTCCCCTATTAGTTTTGACAGGATCAAATCATTAAACCATTACAATAGTTAACATTTTATTTACTATATTTATTTTAGTAGCTAGATTAATGTTAAACTGTAGACTATGATTCTTGTGGATTGATGAATTGTTTGTGGTTCAACGTGCAAGAAGAATTAGTGAATGCTTGTTATTTTGGTATCCTTGGAGAAGAAGGGCCACTTAGGAGCAAAAAATGGGTTACCCTGATTTAGCACCAATGTGTACACTTTTAGCTCTAATCTCTGGTATCCTCTTTATTACATCCTTTCTTTCTTAGTTTGATCTTTTGCATAAACAGAGTTTTCGTTTACTTGCACTGGTACTTTATATTCTTGGGATTTCTGAAATTCTTTATGCTGTGGCCTCTGATTACTGCTAGAGCAGTTGTATATATGCTTCTAAACTGTGATGCCTTGTGTGTGTGTGTGTGTGTGTTTTTCAATCTGTGTCAAACCTCTTGTTTAAAATGAACTTTGAATTATATGAGAAATATTTTGTGACAGTTGTGATTTTGTTATTTTTCCTGTATTTTATCTTACTATTTGTACTAGCCTTCCAGAAGGGAGTTTGGGTTGATGGTGAACTACTATGCAAGACGTGGGGATATGCATCGGGCACGTGAGACATTTGAGAGAATGAGAGCAAGAGGAATAGAGCCAACTTCACATGTCTATACAAAGTAATAAGTTCTACTGTCCTTCTGTGGCCTTAAGATGACTGCATTGCAACTCGTCATTTAGCTCTACTTCTCTTGCTCTACAGATTGTGTAGTGCACTATTTTCTGTCCCTACATTCAATATGTCAAGCGTTTGTATTTGTCCCCATATAACATTCATGTGTAACTTGTACCCATATTTCTTGTGACGCTTTGATATTGTGCATTGGTCAATGTTCATCTTTTAGAATTGTGCAATCTTTATATTCTCCTCAGTTCCTAACTACAACCAACTTCAAAGTCATTATGGCAATCATTAAATTAAATGAATATAAGAGGAATATTGGACTGAAGTGCACCACATAATGAAACCTGGATTCCTTAGGGGTTTGTATGTTTTGTCTATAGTAATAACATTAAATTAGGTCTCTTTGGAGATGTTAAATAAAATATAACAATTTGGTGTTCTAGTAATATAACGATTTCATTCTTACCCAAAAACATAACCATTGATAAAAGATTTTCAGTAGCTTAGGAATATGAAATAAATGAATGGGAAAATGTGGATGTGGAAGGAGATATACTGGCATGGAATGTCTTAGAATTTGCACACTTTTTTAGAGGGAGAAATTATGATATTAACGTTAAAAAAAAAAAAAAATTCGGGAAATGCTTAATGTTCTTTAGCACATCTGTGAGAAAATGTAATGGGCCTTCTCTAACTCATGTGAACAAAATGTAGATCTTACAACATTGGTGCCGACTTAATGCATAGTAGGTATTGCCCACAAAAGAAAAAAGAAGGGACAATGAGTAGATATCCAATTGAAAGTGAAGTGAAATGGAGAGAATACTGGTATATATCAAATCTTTTGATGGAAATCCTTCTATACAATCATCAACTGAAGACTTTATAAATATATTTTGCATAACAACGTGCTTTAGAAGTTGTCCATGTGGATTATTCTTTATCTTAAATAGAATTGTCATATTTTTGGCAGCCTCATTCATGCGTATGCTATGGGAAGAGACATGGAAGAAGCATTATCATGTGCAAAGAAGATGAAGTATGAAGGTGTTGAAATGACCCTGGTGACTTACAGCATCCTTGTTGGAGGATTTGCCAAAATTGGCAATGCTGAGTATGTAAAACACATGGGTTTGCTCTTTTCTTCACCAAGAAAATACATTACTACAGCAATGTATCGGATTTTACTGAACAAGATGAAAGTGGACCTAATTATGACAATGATAATATTGAAGTCCTTAACTTATTTATTTTGCTGGATGTTGATATGAGACCTGTGGGTTACTATCTTGAGATTGTTCACATCATGTCCTTTGGTTCATTGGCCAGTAGATTGCTGCTCTCTGTCTCATTAACATTTGGGCGTCCATATTTCTTCGTTCCGCAACCTCAAAGAACAAAGGTCCCTCTCTCTCTCTACCCAGAAAGTAGGCTAAGTGTATGTGCTGTCTCACCCCTTTTGTGCTTCCCATCGAACTCTTAGATTTTTTCCAGGGTTGCCTTACATTAACATCTCTTCTACAGCTATATCTCAATACTGTAACCCTAAATATAATAAATCTGATTCTTCAGACCACCTTAGATTAACTTCTTCTTCTCTCAACCATATGGGACCTTAGCATGCGTTTTGGTTTGAAACATCCAAATGTGGTATCGTTAATCAGATCCTTTCAAGCCTGAGGGCTTAAACAAGTGTCCGAGATTCAGGTTCAATGTAATTGATTGCATGAGTCCTTGATTTATAAACTCTTATGCAGCACAAGGTGGGATTTGCCATTGCATAAGTGTTATAGGGCGATTGATGATAGCTAGAACAACTACAGTGGTGCCTTCTTGTCACCAAAACGATATATTTTTTTTAATTGGATATTTTCAGGTTACTTGGTGTGAATTAAGGTGCCTGTGCATGCTTATGCTTTTTCTGTTGGTTATGAAGGGCTGCAGAACACTGGTTTAAGGAGGCCAAAGAGAGACATACTGCACTGAATGCAATCATATATGGAAATATCATATATGCTCACTGGTAAGTCTTGAAAGTTTGACTTAGCCGTGCCTTACCACCCAAGTTATTTCGAGAATATCAACATAATTTTGAAATAATGAAAAATCTGCTGTTACTGGATGTGACATTACTTCATAGGCTCATATTGTGGAAAATATAGTTTTTGCATGGATAATGGTTTTAAAAAGGATGCATTTTGTGGTTTCTCCAAGAAGAGGGATGAATTGATTGCTTTTTTAAGTGTTTAAGACTTTTGTTAAAATTCCTTCTTTTTGACTTGAAGGAAGTGAATCAGTGATGATATTAATTTGATCAACCATGCAAGATAGGCCATAATAAATTAAAAATAGGCGAAAATAAACAAGCAGATTAGGTAAAACATATTTTCATTCTTGCTTGCAAGTCTACACTCTTGATTCTTTTGTGAGGATTTGGTATCCAAATTGATTTTCCACTATAAAAATGAGAGAAACAATGTACAACCACAAGTTACCGTCTTTTACTGCTCTATCTCCCACATCTGGCTCCAGTAGAAGTTATACCAGATCTATAGCAGGCATCTCTTAAAATATATTTCAAAGCCTTTAACCAAAGAAATCCATCCCAATGTATAAGAAAACGAGGAAAAACAATTAAAAGGTTGCGCAAAAGATTTGCTCCAAAATCTTTATGCTTGGCTTCTACCTTTTCATTAGACCTTCTACTTAGGCAATGTAACACATTTTATAAAAAGTGATTGCTTTATTTGCCAAGAGACTTGTAAGGCTTTGTATTTTGTTTCTGACTTGCTAAGCTTGATTTATAAGATTCTTCTTATGTTCAAACTCAAAGGTCTTCCAAATATAGCGAACTAACTGTTGTCCTAAGCTAATTTCAGTAATGTTTTTTAATACTTCTATAGCTTTGTCCGAGATTTCTTTGGTAGTATGCTGTTGTGAACTTGAAATATGAAGTAATAGTATTTAATCCTGTTACTTGAAATTTGAATCCCACAAAATTTGGAAATTATATTGAGATTCAACCTGGAAAATGAGCTCTTATCATCATCTAATATTTTGAACTGATTGTCTTGAGTTTGAGCTGATCTGATTTTGAATTTCTTCTAGAAATTTTCTATAGAATCAGCTTGTAAACCAATCTAATAATTTGAATTTGAAAACTCAAGTAATCTTAAATTCGCAAGTTTAGGTAAGATTTTAGATTTGAAAAACGAATTTACCCATGTCTGAAGCTCGTTTGATCTTCATCTAATGTACTTTACCAAGTCATCTGTGATCTTTCAACAAAATCTGCTAACAACTTATCTAATATTTATTGTATGTTTTTCCCTTCATTTGAATCAGCAAATCTAGTTAAGATTGGCATGAGTATCTGCTACAAATCTGATATGGTTAAACTGATGTATCAACTAGGTTCACACCACATATTCTTCACTAAATCTTCTCTGACATCCTTATCTGGTTAACTTGAAAAAGAAGCTTGAATCTTATCAAAATCATATTTTTCACTTTTAAATGCTATTGAAAATTTTTATGAGCTTTGACTTCTAGAGAGTAAAACTCCCAACATAATCCATCTTTAATAATTTGAACTTGTAAGAATTAGTTAGATAAATTACTCAAATATATATAACTGGTGGATTTATGTTATGGATTAACATTAAACCAACTTATATTAAAAAAAGCAGGTTTGATGTAATGAAATTGCAAGTAACTTTTACATTATGTGCATAGCCTTCTACATCCTCAGTAGCTTCCACTTTCAGTTCAACTTGCTTCTACTTTCACATAAATCAGTGGCCTCTATGTACTATAACTTTTTCACTTAACTGTACATGTATATAAAATTTTTAGTAAAACACAACATGATTTGTTAGTTGTACTTAGACGACTTAACATATATCAGTGTTATGTCTATGAACAGCCATAACTGATAACTGAAAGGCCTTGTTCAAAATTTTCTTCAGCCAAGTTGCACCAGTATTCTTTTTCAAATACTGACATAGGGACTAGCTGAGCTTAGCATGAGAGATTGTGGTTCAAGTGTTGTCATTAGTGTATTGGGAACATGGGCTTAGCCCAACAAATCTGGTTTTGTGGATAAACCACAAAAGGAAAAATCTAGTGACTTGTGCATCTAAAGGGGGCAGGACAATGATGGTTTGATAGTGCTAAACACATAGACTAAGTCTGCCACCCCCACACCACCAGCACCACCACCCCCCCCCCCCCCAACACACACAAAAAAAAGTGATAAAGTAAAAAAAAAAAAGAGAGAGAGAGTTTAGGATCGGCTAGAATGAGATTGTGAAACTGTACATCAAGGAAAATTGAAGATGGGTGAGTGGAAAGGAATTGCAATTTGATAGTAATAGGAATAACTATTCCACTTATTATATAATAAGTATAATATGCTACACTGCATCTATAAGTTCAAGCATTTTAAATTAGATAGTTTTGATGATAATCTTAACATAGTATCAAAACAAGAGGTTTTAAGTTTGAATTCTTACGTACTGATTATACCCCCGTTTAATTATATTGTCAACTTGATGGGCTTTAGTCAAAGTTCCGACTTACAAGTGAGTGGGGTTGTTATATGATGAATATAATAGCCTACACCATATCTACAAATTAAGTTTTTGAATCGGATGGTTTTAGTTGTGGTGCTAGTCTTAATATCACTATCCATATATAGTGTTGACTTTGTAAGAGAGGAATAATTATTCTAATCTACTATTCCACTTTTATGAACTCAAATAAATATGCTATTTGTGTTTTTTCGAATTTTTATTTTTTAATGTCAACTCCTACATAATCAAGTATCAAGTTCTTGAGTAGTGGGCCACAATAGTTAAATATAGAGTTTGTTCAACTCTGTAGATGATGCTTGGAACAAAATCAGGTAATTTAACAGATGTAGATTACAAGATGACAAAATCTGATAAGGTATTTCTTGATTTCTATTGCTATACATACGAAAAGAGCTTTTAGGAACAATGTAGTAGAAGTATCAGTGTAGGTAAAAAATATTACATTTCCATGTAACTTAAGTTTTATTAGTTCAAAGACTTGTGATTTATCATACGTTCTACAAAGGTCAAATAATTGTTGTGCCAACTTTGAACCATTGCATTGAATCTTTAAGGTGGAAATGCAAATGATATCACTTGTAGCATCATTCTTTTTCAACTTGAAAGGAGCTATTTCCCTCTTCAATTATTGGTCAATATGAATGGGTGGGAAGATATGAAAAACCACTTAATTTGTTTCCTCCACTTTGCCTGAGTAAGGGCCACTTATGGAGTGGAGTGATGAGTTTGTTGGAGGTGAGGTTCAATTCTCCAGTATGCTAAAATGGCATCTAAAAGGGAGTGGTGCAAGGTTACCTCTCCTAGGGGTTTGACAGGGAGGGATAGGTCATAGGTGCCCTACCTTGTAAAGATTTTCTGAACAAGGAGGGGTTTGGAAGGAAGGGGGTTTGTTTGCATTGTAAAGCTCAAGACGAGAGACATTGTACAGGGAAAATTGATTACTCAATAAAGGTTCATTTCTATTAAAAAAGCCCATGTTACTATATCATTATTCTACTGTATTTTTATATCTTTTCCTTTTAGTTGCTGGCCAGATCGTTAGTCTACTTTATACCTATATCTTTTCGTTTTGTTATATTCCATATGTCTTCTATGTATTGTCTGCTTGCATGTAAATGCATAATTATTAGTTATCTGCAAATTGGTATAAAAGGAAAACATGATTGGGAGATATTTATCGTTCTCAATTTCTAAAGATACATTACACAGGAAGTGACTTCTGTGCATGAGTTGATTTTTAATTATAACTGAGTGGTGTGTGATCCTCATACTTGTTACTTGAATGTCTTCTGATATGAGATATCTGCCCATAGTCATTTACTTACCATGTTTTGGCTTTTCCTTCCTGCTTATTGTTAGTCAAGTATGCAATGTGGATCGGGCAGAAGCACTGGTTAGAGAGATGGAAGAAGATGGTATAGATGCTCCCATTGACATATATCATACTATGATGGATGGTTATACGATGATTGGTGATGAGGCTAAATGCCTTACTGTTTTTGAAAGACTCAAGGTATCTGCTGAGGCCCCATAATTACCTTTTCTTTTTTTAATTGTTGAGGACAGTTGAGGAAGATATGAACTAATGGGGACTCATTCCATCCATTTAAACAGTTTGAGGACTCGACATCTTAGAAGTTTAAAGATCAAATATAAAGTAGCAAAAATTCAAGGACTATTTACTTTACTCTCTGGAATTCTTGTGATTATGTTTTCATATGAAGGGTATGAAGATTGTGCAATTGGAAAAGGGCATAGAAATTGTAGGTGATCATTGGTGTTGTACATTAATGTGTCACCATTCTTTTTGATGCAGGAATGTGGCTTTACACCTTCAATAATTACATATGGATGTTTGATCAACCTTTATACCAAGGTGACTCATGTTTACTTCTTATATATGCTATGCTGAAGCTGAAGCTAAAGTTGTGCTACTCTTCCATCCTATTCTTCCTCAGTACCTTATGTCCAGGAAGACAAAGCTGAAGCGATAATACTTATAATTTATAGTTTATTATGATTCCATCCACCCATATTTTGGGTCCATCCTCCATGTTTTTTTACCTGATAAAAAAGGTTAAGGACATGATATTCTAGAGTATTGGATGACTGGTCTTATGTTTGTGTATAATAAAATCGATTTATCCTCATTTCTTAAAATTTGCTGATTTTAGGATGCACTGCATGGAAAACATGGCATATGTGTAATATGTTGTAGAAACTATCGACTAATCATCATAAGTTATTATGGTATTGCACTCGGAACTGTACGTCTGTTGTGGAAATTTTTACTCTACTTCTGAGGATATTGATGCCCAGCATTTATATTATCTCAGGTTGGAAAGGTCTCCAAAGCATTAGAGGTTAGCAAAATGATGCAATCTTCTGGAATAAAGCACAACATGAAAACCTACTCGATGTTGATTAATGGATTCTTGAAATTAAAAGATTGGGCTAATGCATTTGCTGTATTTGAGGATGTTATAAGAGATGGTCTAAAGCCTGATGTAGTTCTCTACAATAACATTGTACGAGCATTCTGTGGGATGGGAAACATGGACCGTGCAATCAGTACTGTCAAGCAGATGCAGAGGGAAAGACACAGGCCTACCACACGAACATTTATGCCCATCATACATGGTTATGCAAGAGCTGGGGAGATCAAAAGGGCACTAGAAGTTTTTGATATGATGAGGAGAAGTGGATGCATCCCTACTGTGCACACCTTTAATGCTTTGATTCTTGGCCTTGTAGAAAAGCGTCAGGTGAATGCTGTTCAGAGTGGTATAGCCTATAGTTTGGTTACATCAATCCTATTGATTGGTTGTGCTTGATAATATGTCTTCTCTTCTACAAGATCTATGTGCTAATAATCAAAATTTTCATCTACTCATCAAATGTTATAGTAATATGCCTATCTATTTCCACCAAAAACGTAGAGCTGCCATGCTAATAATTGCATACTATTCCAATTGGAGGGGGTTAAAAAAACATAATATATTCTCAGGGATCTGAGAGTATTAAGTAAACTTTTAACTTTGTAATTAAGAATTATGATGATCTTTTGGCCAATTGTTTATAATTAAGTATTAAGAATGGCTTGATTAACTCATGGAACATTTATTCTTCCCAGTGTTTAATACATGATTCTTGAGATTGGAAAAATATTTTCTTACTATTCCCATGCACAACATTCATCTGTCATCTATGGAGATCCATAGCTGGTACGTTTTTTATCAGTGGGGTTGTGCGCTGATGCAATTCATAGTCTTGTCAACTCTTGCATTCTTGGTGTTGAATGGGAAGACACTTGGAGCTACTTTTTGATAGATAATACTTGGGTTTCAAATTTTGTTGGCTTGTTTTTGTTTGCATGTTCTGTGGTTTTTGTCAGGATTGATGCTTGCTGTGAAAGTTTGATTGTTGTTAATATTTTGCTGTATATCTGTTCATCGTTTTGCTTCACATGCCTTGCAGATGGATAAGGCCATTGAGATATTGGACGAGATGATTCTAGCTGGTTTAAATCCAAATGTGCATACTTACACAACAATCATGCACGGTTATGCATCCTTAGGTGATACTGGAAGAGCTTTTGAATACTTTACAAAGATCAGAAATGAAGGTCTTGAACTTGATGTGTTTACCTATGAGGCATTGTTGAAGGCATGTTGCAAATCGGGCAGGATGCAAAGTGCTCTTGCTGTTACAAGGGAAATGAGTGCACAAAAGATCCCAAGAAATACATATGTTTACAATATATTGATTGATGGGTATGTCTCATATAATTTTCTCTTAATAAGATTTCTATTTTGAGGTTCTCTGCCCTCTCAGCCAAAGGCTAACTGGTAAAAAGTGTTTGTTATTATTGGCATACAGGATAAAATGATCTATAAAGATGTGTATTGGAAATTAGCTCTTTCAGAAATCTGATCGTGCCTAATGATCTCTTACTGTAAATAGCAATTTTCCATTTTTCACATCTTAGTACTTTTTTTTTGGTTTATACCAAGTTATGTTCTCCAATATCTCTAGCATGATGGCAACCAAACAAGATTGTCTTGCAGCATGTCTATCATTGTGAGCTAACACTGATTTATGAGACTCAGTGAACTGGCCATTCTCTCATGGTTACCATAGTATCACCTGAGACATACTGACAACACATGCGTATTCATGCAAATGCAGATTCCCCTACTATTTTGCAAATATGCTTGATGTATCCTTTTTTTTTCTTTGTGTTGTTTTGTTGGGGGGTGGGGGGTGGTGGGTGGGTTTGGGTGGGGGCGCGCCTAGAATTGTTGGTCCAGTAATATATGCTGGCTGCATTGAAGAAATGAAATCTCTGCTTTATGCTATGCTGCTACGTAATGATTGGAGGCTTGTGAAAATTTTGTGTTGGAATACTTAATGTGCCATGGCTGCACTCCTTGTATCCAGTTCCTATGCAAATATTTTTATGCTCATTGGGGCTTACATATATTGCTTAAGATGTGAGCATTATAGGTTTCATCTCTTTCTGTTTTGTTCTCTCTATAGATGGGCACGGAGAGGTGATGTTTGGGAAGCTGCTGATCTTATGCAACAAATGATAAAGGAGGGAGTCCAACCTGATATCCACACTTACACATCTTTCATAAATGCTTGCTGCAGGGCAGGAGACATGGCGGTACCCTTCTCTCCTCCTCTTCAAAGTCTATCTATATAGAAAAGAAGTTTACAATCTTTTTGTTTCCTCTTAAGAGTACCATCAAAGGGATATGGATACTAGCAGTCTTTCCATCCTTACTGAACAGCGGGGCATAGACTTTTGGCCAACAAGGACTAAAATGACTTTTGCTAATTTACTCTTTCAATTAATAAGTCAATCTGTCTATGTAGAAAAGAAGTTTACAATCTTTTTGTTTCCTCTTAAGAGTACCATCAAAGTGATCTGGATACTAGCAGTCTTTCATCCTTACAGAACAGTGGGGCATAGACTTTTGGCCAACAAGGACTAAACTGACTTTTGCTAATTTACTCTTTCAATTAATAAGTCAATCTGTGGCTATTTAAATATTTCAGATAGTATTTAAGCGAGAATCATTTTTCTTCTCTAGCAAAAAAGTTCAAGTTACAATGACACTAATGGAAATGACTATTTGATTGCTCATTTCTTTTAGGCATTCTTTTATGGCAGCATGAGGAATATTTAATATTTTTAAGTATAGTTTTCACAGGCTATTTTCTCTGAGAAAGGTTGCTTATGAAATGAGGTTATGCCACCTCCTAGCCTGAAACTATTTATAAGTGCTTCTTTTATGGTGCCTACACCACCCAAAAACTAAACTCCCTATTAAAATTACATGGTTTTGCACCATATTTGAGAAACACCACTTGTCCTGATTTGTGGTGTTTCCTCCCCATGTGATCAATGGTTTAAAGTGTAATT
>JAMXBD010000595.1:600000-805344 GCA_024138025.1 Combretum micranthum
TAGATATGTGGTGAGGTTAGCTCATCCAAAAGTTTATAGCGTGATAGAAGGGGCATCACTGGATTTGAGAAAGAACTTTAATTTTACGGAAAAATTGTGCATGTCAAAGAAAAAAAAAAAGGTTTCTTTATTCGTAAAAAAAAAAAAATGGAGCAAATGTTCAAATTCTCGGTACCACAGCCTTTAATTTGACCACCATTTTCCTTTTTCTTGCTTTGAGACAATCAGCCATTTCAATTCTCGAAATTGAATAACGTTATTTTAATTTTTTACTGAAAGAGCAACGGCAAACAGCTGTTTTGAAGTTTTTCCTAGTCATTGACTTTTGACTTTTGAGCACCCCCTCGCGTTTAAAATAAAAAGTAAAAAAATAGAGAGAGAGAGAGAGAGGATGCCTTTATTATCTAATGGAGCAATTTAGAAATAAAAATGACCTCAGAGTTGTCTTTTGGCGGAAAACTAATGGCCAGCTCCTTCTATTTGAGATTGGAATTGAAGACTGAATTGCGAAAATGATTTAAGGATGTTTCAAAAAATAAATTGTAAATCAGATGATTTTTCTTCACAAAAAAAAATGATCTGATTTATAATTTATTTTCTGAAACTTCTTTAAATCAGTTTCGCAATTCAGTGTTCATATCGAATTTGAATATAGGAAATTGCGTCATTCATGATATGTGTGATTCATATCGAAATTTGACTTTATGTTGTAAGAGTTGTAATCAATATTGTTTTTAATGGTTGCTATTATTATGACTCAAATTAAAGCTCCGGCGACGTAAATTAGAAAAGAGACTGAAAAAAAAAAAAGTTTAAGAACCAAAATATTAGCTGCTAACCAAAACTAATAAAGCAATTTAAGATTGAGGCCATATGCATCCAAGAATGACACAAATGCATATACATTATAAAGACAAGGAAAAATTATATGGTTCCATCGATTATCTAATGATTCATATTATATTTATTCATGATTATATTATTAAAATAGTTAATATTATAATTATAATATTTAATTTAAAAGTTAGATTATTGATTGAATCTAAGATATGAAATAGGATTGTTCAATGTTCATACAACAGAGTTTCCATATTTTATGTAAATATAATATTTCCTACGGTATTATTTTGGCTGACTTTTGTTATGCTATGGCTAAGTTAATACTATAGTATGAAGAACATATATCATATAGAGTTTATTTAGATTATTTGGTTTTTATGTGTATCTTATTTGTATTTGATTGTTTAATTTGTTTATGAGTAACGATGTATGTTTTTCATCTGTATCTGCCTTGAAAAATATCTATTTAAAAATGATAAAAAAAGATATATAACTGAACATGAAAAGATGAAACAAACTTACTGATAATCTGTTGTCTAGATATTATAAGAAAATATCAAACTATATTGCACCATATGAAAAACTTTAGTTACAAAGACATGCCTCAATTTTTTATTTCATTATATCAATACCAAAATAGAATTCCACTTTAGCATAACCAGACATCCTGTTCCGTTCAGATCATTTCCCTATTGAAATCATGATCCAACCCAGTTTGATGTTTCTGGAATTGAATGGGGAATCATCGATCACCTAGTTCTGGCTGGTTAATCGGCCTAGATTTTCAGGTTTAGGTTGCTCGCCATTGTTATCCATAAAAAGAAAATAGAAAGGAAAGAGAGAAAGAAAAGAGAAAAAGTCAAAGAAAAACAAAAAATAATATTAAAGATATAACTTTCAATATTTAAACTATTTCAATCTAAGGACTAAGAATGCAACTGACACAATTTTGAAACAGATTATATAAAACTCATACTTCATCTGCTTTTCTATAGGATCCCTCAATTTTAACCCTAAATCTTATAAGATTTTTATCATTATATCTAAACTCATCAATGTATTGGGCTAATCAACCTAGTCCTATTTAAGTCATTTGAGGATAATCTAAGCATACCATAAAAACAAAATAAATCGAACCACAATAATAAATAATGAAATTCAAGTTAAACTATTGAAATGAAGAAGAATATCTCCAAATATTATGAAACAAATTATATTTCTCTCTTTCTTTAAAGAAATAATTAACATATTATTTATGAAAATTCAACTTTTACATATAATATAACAAACAAATATATAATGTACTGCACAATATGAATATTAGTATAACATAGATAAATATAAGAATTATGAGTTGAGTTTCAAAGATCATATCGCCATTAATATGAGCTATCGTATGGATTTATTTTGAATTTGAATTAATTTTTTATTGAAATTTTTGTCTTAAAATTTATTATATTGGTGGGTCGTTTTTTCTATTAGCTTATAACTATGACCCATAGCCTGATCCTAAATTATGTAGGGTCATAAAAAAATTTTGAAATAGGACTCTAAACCTGTAGGATTTTTAAAAGGTTGAATACCCTATAATGACCTCTTTTTTTATTTGCATCCCTAATTTCACGTGAATAGTAAATTTTATTACTTATTCATAGCATTACTAACAACAACAAATAAACATATTTTTTAGTAAGTCTAGTTTGATTTATATAGATTTGTACCAAATATAAAATCTTTTTCCTTCACAATGTGACACTATGTTCTATCTTGTAATATTCTTTCAATTCTCTAGATTATTTCAGTCTTACATTACTGATAATATAATTAAAGTTGGATGTATTTGTGTATTAATATATGCACATGCTAAAACAATTGGCTAAGAAAATGAATTCAAGATTTTAATACCCTTGGACCTAATTATTATTGTTAGATTAAATTTATCTTATTTAAAATTCATTTCTTTTCATTTTTTTAAATTTTACCTCCAACAAACAATACCTATTTTCTACGTCTAAGACCAAAACAATGAATTGACTGGTCCAAAGAATTTGATCAAAATCATGTCCCATGATTTTGATTCCGATTCCATATTGCCTATTTGGGTTGCCAGATTTTTATTTGTATCGGATCTATATTAATAACTTATCGGTATCAATTTAGCATCGATTCAGTATCGATTCGATTTGATCAGTTTATGAGTAATACCGTTAGTTTTTCATCAGTATCATATCAGTATCGGTTCGATATTGATTCAATATCATTCCAGTTTGAAAATGAAATCAAACCAACTATCCAAATAAGCCCTTAATAACTCGAAACCTAGCAATTCCAATTTTAAGTTGGACTGCTTTAATAACTATGTGTAGATGTCTAAGTGTAATTAAGGAAAGCAATTCACAAAATAACCATGTGAATTTCCTCAGTTCATTTTTGTGTAATTGTTGATACAAACTTGTGATGTAAGTTTACTCACAAATTATTCGAGTTCAATTTAGTGATAGCTTGAGTTTGACTCAAATGCAATTAACTCGAGCTCAAAGTCGAGCTTTAATATATTTTATTCAATTAGCTTACAAATATATTCAAGCTTATATATATTAAAAGAAAATAATTATTAAACATTTAGATTAAAAATTAACTTATATTTAAGTGGAATCAAGTTGAGCTAAATTCAAGTTTATCTAAGTACCATGTGGAGTAAAGTTTCAAATTAAAAATTAAAGTTTCATCAAGTTTGTACTAAGTTCAAATTTTGAGTTTTTGATTCTATGTGTTAGGCATTAACTTTATGTCAATGATTAATGACGCAATGCATTGTTGAAAACGTTAACAGAATAATTACAAAACGCATAAGTAGCGAAAAATATCTTTTCTTCGTAATTGATTACGGATATGGTGACCTTCCAACTCCTGACACAATAATCATTTTATCAATAAACTGTTACATTTTCGTTAAAACAGTGACACATATGGATCGGGAAAAAAAGAAAAAAAAAGTTGGAGATATTAGGGAAGAAAAAGTTAAAGTTGGAGCCTTTGATGACGCTTTTTTCTTACTTACTTCCCTTGATAGCGTCAGTGTCACTTTTTTATCGAAATGAAATAACATTGAAAGAAAATTTGTTGTCTTCGAAAATGCCGTCTCCTTTCTATCCCCATATAAAAATATTAATCATTTACCATATGTCATAATAATTGTTACTTATATTATTTAGATTTTCTTTATTTTTCTTTTCTTTTTTTAATTTTCACACATAACATATGTTGATTGGTTGGAATACAAATGAGACTATTTTTTAGGATAGCAAATTCCATCCACCATTGAAAGGAAGACTTTTTTTTTTGTCCATTGTAATAAGTTTAAATATTCAAATAGATAAAGATTTTTTTTTTTGAAAAATCAAATACAAAGGCAGTAAAATTTTGGACGTTTTAGCTTTTCTACATTAATCTATTATTCTTATTCAATATAATTCAACGATAAAGAAATTAACATATTAGCGGAGCGAATGGAAATGCATATCTTTTCAAATAGTAAAATGTCTACAATTCATAATTACATATTTTCTTAAACTAAGGCCTAACTAGCGGTTAAATCTATCCACTAAGCTTGCTTATTGTCATACTTTCATCAGTCCGCAAGTCATAGTTAATAGTACCATTACAATCCTAACCATTCAAAGGTATATATGCATGGTACAAATAAACTACTAAAGCCGATGTCGAAAAATTGCAACAAGCCCATATCGTATAGCAAACATGCCTAAGCATATGCACCAATACAACAACATACATTTTTATTATTTATCTTAGTTATATGTAAGTAACAAATATTAATATAAACGACCTAGAAGTCATATATTTGAATAAGAGGAAGTCATCCAAGAAGAGAAGGAAGTGCAGTAGGCCATCCAAACAGTGCCAACCTTGGAAATCAATACTACCCCCTAAGCTGCCAGCTTAAGAGACTACACCTCTAGCCTACATTGTATGTTTTGCCATTTAAGCCGCCAGTTTTTATTTTATTTAATTTTTACCCTTTAGACTTCTCTATATAAAAGTATATATAGTCTTTAGGCTTATTTTTGTTGGTAGGACATTTTATACACTTTGAAATCCTAATTGAGAGAGATTTTTCTTAGAAATTGCATGTTTTGCAATTGATTTTATTTTATAAATCATTCGGTGAGTTGATTTCAATCCTTTTACGCCTCTACACTAAGTCAAATTGGTATCAGAGCAAGGTAAACTCCTTTGAAGATGGCAACTAACGGCAGTGTTGACAGCGGTCATGTTCTTGGCGGTGATCAGGATGTGGGAGTCCAAGGAACTGAATATTCAGTTCCTAAGGTAGTAATTGATGCCATGAATCAAAGAATCCAACGAATAGAACAACATCTTGAGGATTTGATCGAGCATTTGGATGCAATGGTGGTAGATACCAATAGAGATAGGAATATTTGTAGGAGACGACCAAGGGAAAGAGATGCTTATGGCGGTCTGATCAATCAACTTGTAGCTACAAATCGACGGCCACAGATTTCATATAAAGACTCCGCTAAGGAGAATGAAATATTGTATGAAGAGAGGCAACCACGGAGAAGAGAAGGTGAAAGTGGAGGTAAATATCGAATGGACTATCATGGGTATGATCAAAGAGATAGCGGTGATTTTTGCCTAAAGGTAAATATCCCTAACTTTAATGGTAATCTCAATATTGAAGAATTTTTAGATTGCCTGGCTGAAGTAGATAGATTTTTCAATTACATAGAGATTTCTAAATAGCGTTGGGTTAGGTTGGTAACATGTCGGTTGAGAGGTGGTATGTTAGCTTGGTGGGAGAGGCTCCAGAATAGGAGGTACCCTAAGGGTAAGCAACCAGTGAGAACCTGGTATAGGATGAAGCAGTTGCTGCAGCGGGATTTCATACCTCCTGATTATAAACAAATCCTTTTTCAGCAATATCATCGGTGTCGCTAGGGACAAAGGACCGTCCATGAATATACCGTAGAATTCATGCGGTTGGCGAAGAGGAATGACCTACAAGAGAGTGAGGGTCAAAAGGTGGCTAGGTACCTGGATTGGTTAAAACTACAGATTCAGGATAAAATCGAAGCCCATGTTCTTCGAAATTTGAATGAGGCTAAGAACATGGCTCTTAGAGCATAATTGATGTTGTAGAGGCTGAAGAGTAGATTTGATGGGGCTAATAGGAGATTCAGGGCTAAAAATTCGAATAGATCTATGGTTGAAGAGAATAAGACCACTCGAAGTTACAAGGAGAAGTCAATGATAAAAGGGAAAATGAAGCGATGGGCAAGAAGCCGGTGGAGACAAAGGATACACCAAAATAGAACAATCCATATGCAAAGCCTATTTTGAGCAAATGTTACCTTTGGAACCTGCCAGAGCATCGGTCGAGCAAATATCCTAATAGCAAAAGTGTGAATATTGTTGAGAGAAATAAAGAGATCTGTTGTGAGCCCGATGGAGAGGATAAATACTATGCTAAGGACGATAAGTAGGTTTAGCAGACATATGTCATTAGGAAGTTGATGTCGGCGCTTAAGCAGGAGGAATATACTCAATGACACCAATTATTTTGCACTAAGTGCACAATAGGTAGGAAGGTTTATGATATGATAATTGATAATGGAAGCTGCGAAAACATCATTGGTAGAGAGATTGTGAAGCAGTTGTCACTACTAGCGGAAAAACACGCTAACCCATACACTATAGGGTGGATTAAAATAGCCAAGAGAATTGATGTGAAGAAGAGTTGTAGAGTGTCATTCTCAATAGGTAAGTATAAAGATGAAATTTATTGTAATATAGTGGACATGAATGCATGTCGTCTGCTATTTGGGAGGCCTTGGCAGTATGATGTGAATGCCTAGTATGTGGGAAAGGAGAATGTGTATCGGTTAGAGAAAGGAGGTGTGAAGCATACTTTGCTACCTTTAAAGATAAAAATTGTTCCAAAATCGTCAAGTTAGAGGGACACTCTTTTCTAGCTATCACTCACTCATAAAGAGAGATAAGGGAGGCCATGAGGAAGTCTACAGTTGTGCATGTGCTCATGGTGAAACATAAGTTAAGGGTATTAAACAAAATAGCTGATGCTTGAGTAAAAGAGCTTATGTATTCCCTTTCCACCTAGATGATACATCTTTATGTCCTGAAGATAACTCGAGGTTAAGTTCTTCTGAGGTAGGAGAGAATGATGCAGACGATCTAGAAGACATATATTTAAATAAGAGGAAGTTATCCAAGAAGAAGAGGAGGAAGGCATTAGGCCACCTAAATGGTGCCAGCCTTGGAAATCTACACTACCCCCTAAGCTGTTGGCCTACATCTTTACACCACCGACCTACACCGCTGGTCTACATTGTCTGTTTTGCCATTTAAGTTGCCAGCTTTTATTTTATTCAATTTTTTTCCCTTTAGACATCTCTATGTAAAAGTATATGTAGTATTTAGGCTTATCTTTGTTGGTAAATATTTTATACACTTCGAAACCTTAATTGAGAGAGATTTCTCTTGGAAATTGCATGTTTTGCAATTGATTGTGTCTTAGAAATCATTCGGTGAGTTGATTTCTATTCTTTACACTTCTGTGTTACGTCAGATATAAGCAAATCTAGTCACCTAGGTGACAGGAGACCAAATTTCTACTCATGATCCTAAAAGTCCATATGGCAAAACACCAATAGTTTCATACTAAAATCATCGTATGCATTAACTATCAATAGTCCTATCCACTATCACACTTATAGTAGAGTCTTATAACACCATTGTCACCCATTAAAAGTGTAAGGACCCAGATTTAACCCTATTTTTAAAATAGGCAAACCTAGTTCCCTAACCACATATAATTTGTAGTATTATATGTAAGGTTGTAATCCATGATCAGTTTGTATAGTTATTTGCCTAAATGTTTTATAAGAATAAATTTTATTACTAATAGTACATATAACATTCCATAAAATACAACTTTTAACTTCATTACTTAATAAAAGATCCAAATATAATACAACCATATATATATATATATACATACATTACAAACAAGGCTTGTAAACAAGCTATTTACAAAATATATCAAAAGATAACAAAAATCCTATTAACTAATACACAGGTTTTCAGAACATATATGTACATGTAGCTATTCTATTATATAAGGGTTCCATTAAAGTCAAGGCCATCTCTACTTCTCCCAATCATCTAAGAACTCCTCAAAATCCAATTCATATCCCTTGCTTGTATAGAATTCGTCATCCACACTTGAAAAGGATAAAAATATGAGCCAGAGGCCTAATACACAAGTAACAAAAACAAATGTGTAATGGCACACACGATCTTAAACTATAATGCAATGTGACAATCATTCGGTTATTAGATAATCTTTAATTAGTCAAACATCACTGGAGTGTTCAAACTCCGATCAACAAGGACATCTGGGGTCCTGAGTAATGATTACGATGCTCAGGGGGTTGATATAAGCAGCTCGAATACTTATATCTCCTAGATGATATATCCATCAAAGAGAAAATAACCTCATCTAAGGTTAACAGCCGTTACACAACTTCACTTAGCTTAGTCCATAACATCACCTAATCCAACTGTTTCCATAAACATTTGAACTAAATCATATTATTTCATTCTACGCTTAAGCAAATGTTATGCCGATCATTTCCCATCAGTTACCCACCGTACCACTTAGGAAAGTCTTATCAAAAGATAGGAGTGACCTAAGTGCTTAAACTACCATACTCCTAATCTGAGTAAGGTGCTGCTCCTCGAACCAGATACCGATCTGCCATCTAGGCCAGATACTGATTTAAACAGCATAAGAGACATCCAATTCAAACAAAGTTTAAGTTTTTCTATATTAAAGATGGTAAATATATTATCCTAAGCAAAGAACAAACATGTTACTGTGTACCTTATGTAGGAAATCTAAATAGAACCTTGGGAATCCTTTAGAAGATAATCCAAATTAATATCAACATTATATACTTGGAATTACACTTAAAGCATATCAAATCTTAAGCTTAATACTTAAGACTTCAAATATAACTTATACAGAGTCATAACATATCATTTATCAAGATCATACAAGCCCACAAAATTATCGTTACACCTCAAATATCATCAATCTATCTTATTTTAGTCCAAAAAGATCTATTTCATATGCAAACACAGATTTAACAATAAAACATAAGCTTTTAACCTTGTTTGAAAATTATATCAGCTGAAAAAAAAATAAAATTTAAGCTTTGATACTTTTGAAATTTGTAAAAACTCAAGACATAAAAGTTGTATATCTCTTTTTAAACTTTCCAACACAACTTGAATTACCTCAATCGAAGGTCAGATGAAAAAGTTATGGCTAATTTACAAAATAGTGTCGTAACAAGGAAGAAATTAGAAACTGCAACACCCTTGGCAACGGGGCTGAATGGGAGGTCATTTCAACTCAGGGAAAATGAGATTTTTGATTCGAGAGCGCAATGCCCCTCCCAACGGGGCCGTTTCTAAGGCCGTTTGCTCCAAATACCCTTCCAAATGGGGCCATTTTGGTAGGTGTTTGATAGTTTTTGTACACCCTCTGTTTTGAAGATGAATTTTTTATAGCTTTAACACTTTTAACTTCAACCAAAATACTTTCTTAGATCTTTATAACTTGATATATGAACTTTACATCATCTATTATACATTTCCAACTAATTAAACAACATATTTCACTTCAATCTCCACCCTCCAATCAATACAACATTCAACACAACTTTCATCAACACAACTTCACTTAACCCTTACTACACCACTCATACATCATTCCATTTTCATCAACACACTTCAACTACTAAACATGCATATATTATACTTCATTGGCAACCCAAACCTTCATCAACGCATCACCAATACATATATACATATCAAATTCACATTTAACAAACTCTACATTATGAAACTTGCATCAAATGTAACTTAAACTTACCTCAAATCTTTGTGCTTGGTTTGCAAGGCTTTAGAAGGGTCTTTTGGTGGCCAACTTGTAAGAATTTGGATGTGGGTCTTAGTCTTGAAGTTGGGGTAGCTTTGAAAGAAAGTAATGAGTTTTGTGTTTGTTTAGGAGGTTGTTTTGATGGTGGTTTGATTTTGGACGAAAATGGGATATTTTTGACTTAATATTTATCCAAATTTGACTTTTAAGGCAGCCCAAAATAAAGTTATTAAGTGGAATTTAGTTAGGCTTAATTAAGGTTATTAATTTAAGTAAAACAAAAGGCATTTGGCTAACTTTTTGGGTTCCAAAAAGAAAATCTGCTACACACAACACTTGAAATCTACATTTATGTAATATTACTCATTTCATATACAACATCAATATGTAAATCAATATGAAATATTTATTATACTAATGCAAGCATAATTATTCTACACGACTCAAACACATACATTAAATTACACTAGCTTAATCTATATGTAAAACATGTTATTATTTATTTTAATATGAAAAACTATAATCACTCATACATAATATGATATCGGGAATAAAAGCATGGTTATTACAAAAAGCTTCCTAGATGTCTCGATGCCCATGCACCATAATTTGATATGTCAAGGGCTCACCTATTGGACTAGTTACCAAACTTTACACTTAACTACAAGCTACCGATCCATGATCTACTTATCTAGAATGATTATCAGTTTCCTTGCCCGCACAACTAACATTCATCGATTATTACTCCAGTATGAGAGAAAGACTTTAGTGCATATTACATGCCATATGTAATACATGCGTGGTGAATAACTACTAATAATATTCTAACATGTAGTCATATGGGTGGTAGTTACTTTAGAAATTATCTATTACCTCATCCATGTGTTAAAGTATAGATGGTAATTACCTGTCACATTTATGTGTATATGCACATGGTATGTATTACCTATTAAATATTTTTCCCTAATATGAGCTTCCTTTTCTAGACTTAAAAGTGCAATCACAATGAGACACAATATTGCACTCATTTTAAAATAGTTCATTGATTTCCTACCATCAACTAGTAATAAATACCTATTAGCACATATTAACATTTGTTTGGAAACTTCAAAAAGGAATTGCAAAAAGCTTAGAATGGATTAAGGTGGTCAACTTACTTCCTTTAAACTAATATGGTTAATTAGTAGTGGAGAGTGGTTGAGCATAAGCTTATGGTGGATTCAATTCTTAAGGCATGCTCAACTTACTTGGCAATAAACCTTAAATATTTCTCTTAAAAGTGACATAAGTTTGCTCTAGCCTTAATTGCCATTATACAACTACTCTAAAACAAAAAATTAATCCTTAATCCATCATAAAGCCATAATAACCTCCATAAATATAAATAAATGAAACTCTTTTCACAAATTGTTCATATGGACTTCAACTATCTCTACAAAATTCCAAATTTTCTTAAAATTAGTCCACATTACAATTGAAAATTGACCATATAGATTATGCACACCAATTGCAATTTTCTAACTCTTATTTAATTGATTTAATGTTTACAAAACAATTAAAACCATTTTTTCCTATAAAATTTTGTTCCATAGGTAAAAATAACTTTTATTTTTGTAAAAAAATAAATAAAAAAAAAGAAACCTTGATTGTCAACTCATTGCATAAAGATTGCATACAATGAACACACTACACATGCCACTTACTACTTAAAGGGGATTTTTTCTTCTCATGTTACAGTTTACAAAATGTGAAATATCAATAACATAAATTAAGAAAAGGTACAAAAGAAAACTAATCATTCTCTTACCTTAAATTTTGGAGAGAACTCATAGGATAAAGAGTGTAAGGAGAAGGAGGGGACAATGCTTAAATGTGAAGATTTCCAACATTAAACTTTCTATAGAATCAAGTGTTTGGTTGACTTTCCTTAAATAAAGGAATAGTGATGAATTATCTTTTTACTCTCATTTTAGAAATATTTTTTTAGTTACTTTATTCTTTTCCTTTTGATAAAAGCTTCAATTTTAGATTTAGTAAATGACTGGCATAATTTTAGGTTGATGTAGGTAGATAGCAACACTGATTTAGAACATTATCATTATGTATAACAAACTCTTGAGTTTGGAAATTGAAGACCTTTGTTGAAATATGAGGAAAGGATGATCTCTACACATAACAAAACGAAAGAATAGATCTTTTGCCAATAGCCTTATGAGCTAGTGGCATCACTCTTGACTCTCAAGTGAGAGATACCGATTCCAATCCTCCTTCCTCATTGCCATACCAAAAGAAAAAAAAAAGAATAGATCTTTTTAGGAAGAATCCAATAATCATTGATATTACACATAAAAACCTATATAATAAGGAAGCATGCTAGAATCTCATAAAGGCTAATAAATATAAACAATCACTATAATCACAAAAAGATTGATAAGAATAGAACCTAATAAAAAACTAAGAGATAATTTCATTCGAGTGATAATAACTGTCCACACATATTTTCCTATAGAGTTTGGTATTTCAGTGATTACCTAATTATTTGAATCCTTCATCTTCATCTTACTATTTCTAAAAGATACAAAACATTACTTGGATTTAAATCAAAGAATTTCCTACTTCAATATCTACTTTAACTACTTTAGATGTTATATCATTCTTGGTTTTGAAGTAATTCATAAGCTCTACTTAACTTTGTTAAGAAATTGTGTCTAGGTATTTCTATAACCAAAAGATTTATAAAAAATAATAAACTAAAGTAATATATAATCATGAGCCAGATATGTTGGAAGTTCTATAGTTCCAACATCGCTACTTGTAAAACACTCCATAAAAGTATATCTATTCTTTTATTAAATTGAGTTTAGAAAGCTCTGCAAACTTTTTAAGCTTCAAGACTCCTTATTTACATGTTCTAGGTATCAATGCTGATGCCCATTTCCACCATGCTTCTTCTTAACAGATCTTGCTTCTATTTAGTCAATCCTTTACTCTTCTCTTTAGTTTTCCTGAATTAGTGACCTAGGTTTGTGATTTTGGTGTCATTCTTGTATCTTAGCCTTAAACTCCCATTCATATACTCCACAAACTTTGATGATAGTTCTTATATCGTGTCACAATGTTTGCTCTTTTGCCGTCATTATCTTTATTATATACTCTACACAACTCAAGTTTTGTTAAGCTATTTGTAGTTCCAACAAAACCACTCTATTTCAAATAAGAACATACTACCTTACCATGAATACATAGGAAGCATTATATGCTTTTGTTAGCTTGGGTGACAAGATTATCTTTTAAGCCACATTGTTTAAACTTTTATAAAAAACTTAAAAGGTCTAATATTCCACAGACTCAACTTTCCTTTGATTGTGAATTGCATTATTCCCATGTTAGGGGATTCTCAATAGGAGACATGATCATTGCCTAAAACTCAAGAGGTAGTAATTATATTGCTAACATTCTTTCTGCAATCTCTTAGGTCTTGTCTATTGTTTTTTACACTATCTTGCATCTAAGATCTATTTTTTCCGTCTTTCTAATAAATAAGAGATTATGCTTCCTTTCATACAATACTTCATATGATAATCATTTGTGTTGTTGCTTAGTAGCTACCATTGTCAACAATAAATTAGGTAAATTATACTAGAAAATATCAACATTTAGGGGTAAGCTAATTTAAGGAATCAGCATGGTTATAAAGAGGAATCAACGTTTCATAAAATGAGTCTAATATGGTACGACATTTTGCAAAGTTCATTTTATGTATCAATTTTGGATCAATTTTCAATTAATTTTCTTTAATGGTCAAATATGGAATTATTTGACTGATATTGCAAAACATTGATACCTCTTTTTAATTACTCAAAACATTTATACCTTAAATGAAATTTTCCCGAAATGTTAATTTCTTTTTTTTTTTTTAACCACTTAAAATATTGATACCTTAAATGAACTTACCCCCAAATATTGATACTTTTAATATAATGTACTCACAACAAAATTATACCTACAATTAGTACTCATTGCAATTTCCTTTAAAACCAATTGCTCATGGCTGTAGCAAAGCTTTGATGCATCTTAATTGCCCATCCTTCAAATGAGAAGTTATATTGAATTTCAACTTTGTACCCTTGATGCAAACTTTCTTAAAACTATCCAACAAATAAAATATCTTTATTTGACATTATGTACACTGACATATTGTGTAGTCTCACGGTTTTATCTATATGTGTTGTGTGTATAAACTAGCTAACTTTTTCAAAGAACCGTTCTTGAGCGTTAAGAAGTAAGCAGACTTAGTCATTTAGTTTACTACAACCCATACTATGTCAAAACCTATAATTGCTTCACAAACATAGTCCCAAGATTACTAAGATGTGCTATACTTCTATTTTATTATTGGTGGTGGTTGTAACTTGTTCGATGGTTTCTCATCCTTTTATTTAATTCACTTGCAAGGGAAATATGTAAAGATAAACTCTGCTATCTCTCTCTTCACATCATACAACCAATAGTTCTCTTTTAAATCCTTGTATATGATAACACCATCGAGATATATTGGATATCCTAACTAGTGGGTTATCCGAGATCTCATTTTTCATTTTTGGCTTTAGTGACTCAGGATATTTTGTTTCCTAACATTTGTATACCTTCTCGATCAATCCTAAACTCTTTTGATAAGTCATTCTTAGCATTTTCTTTGATCTTCTTCAACAAGGGGGTCATTTGATTATGGGACCATATTATGTCATTGTTATGTAAGATAACCTGCACTCTTAGATTTGCCAACCTGACTCTAACCTAATAATCTGTTACCTATGGATCCATTTTTATTATATTCTTAAATAACTAAACCTAAGAAGTGATGACAATGATTACGTTCCATCTCTTCCTACTGAGTGCATTTACCACCACATTAGCCTTTTATGGATGATAGTGGATCTTTAGGATGTAATCTTTGGTTGCCTCCAACCACCATCTATATATCATATTTAGATGATGAAACACTTGAGAATCATGTGTCTATATACTTCTTGCACTTTCCTTTATATAGCTTTCCTTATATGAAAAGTAAAGGCCATTTTTGCTTTCTAAGTAAATGACCTTTATCAACCAACTTTAATTCATAGGTTCTAATGTTTCTTTTAGGATTGCCTTTTTCTTTCGTCCTTTATGTGTGTATTAATAGTAGGCATGGATCGAACTCATTTGGTTTTTGCTACAAACGAAACCAAACCAATGCATAATTTGTTGTTCGATTTTATTCCATTCGATATCAAACCACATGGTATGTTAGAAAATTTCCAAATGATCATATAACAGTTTGGTATAGTTTAGATTATGGATTAAATAATATTTTACAATTTTTGTATAACAATTGAAAAAAAGTATTAAATCCATTATGTCATAAGTACTGAATCATATAGGAGTAAACCAACCCAATATTATTGAAACTAAAAAATTTTGAATGTTTATTCATAAAGATAATATATAATGTATAATTGGAGTTCTGTTCTTTTTATAGATATGGATTTAAAAGTAGAATAATCATACACTTCAATAAATGTAAATTAAAAAAAAATAAATACTATGTCATAATATTATTGAAGATTTTTTACTTACAAGCAAAACAATACTACATTTCTATGAAACGGTTTGATTGGGTTTTACATATTGATTTAATTTATACCTCTAAACCAACAACATGCCTATAAATTGGTTCAATTTAGAAATTCTCTATAGAAAATTGCCAAAAAACCATATTTTTTATTTGATTTGGTTTGATTTATAGAGTAACTTGGTTTGGTTTATCTTATTCGCCAGCCTTAGTTTGTATTATTGTAAGTAAAGCAAAGCATTAGTAGCAAAACTAGACATTGATTGTCTTTGCTTGAGTGGCAAACATACCATTAAAAAAAACTTTAAACCATTTTGCAATCTTCCTTTTCATGTAGAATAGAAAATCTTTTTACACTTAAAACTGCCTCAATATATACATATATATATTGTTCGGCCTTGTTAAAAAATTTGTTGACCCAATTTAGGATACTACCCAATGATAGGCCTCTTACCTTTCTCTTGTTTAGAAAAACTAAGGATCGTTACTCAAATTGAGATTTCTAGTGATAGAAGTCTTAGATTTGTTTATTGCCTTACTCTAATAGTTTTTGTGTTATTGAACACTTTAAATTAATTAGATAACTCAAAGACCACATTTCATGCTGTAGCTTGGGATCCAACCCATGTTGTAAAATAAAGAATCCTACCAAATTCTTTAGTCTTAAGCAATCAAGAAGTTTCTTTTGAAAAAATGTTTCCTTAGAAACCTCCTATGTAATATGTTGCACTAATAGCCTGTCACCGTCCACTAATTGAGTGTAGCATTTCTCAATATCAAAGTAACATAGGACATCCAATTTATGCACTAACACCTCAAAAAGTAGTGGAGGCCTTTTTATATATTCCTTATTCAATATTTGACCTCTGGGGAATTTATTAAGAAGCTGCTAAAGGGTTTTATAGTCTCAAAACTCTGTTACCTAGCAATTTGTCCTTGCATGCTTTCTCCATTTTCTCTACCTTTACTACTCTACTTGTTTTGATACATGAGGGGTAATGCCTTCCTACATTACCTAAAATTTGTAACATTTTCCATTGTTACTATACATCATTCAACTATCACACGCACTATATTAACTAGTTGCTTCGTTTTAGACGTTAGAGCACCATTTAACTATCATATGCACCATATTAACCAATTGCTTCGTTTTAGACTCTAGCGCACTGGCCTATTGATATTGAGCTTTCAATTCATACCTCTATTGATAATATGATTAGCATTGTTCCTCCTTATCTGAGGCATTTTCAATGCATATGTAACAATGAGAAAAGAAGGTCTTTAAAATATGTAACTTTTCTAAAGATACAGTGTTTTCAACAATGACCAACTGAATCTCCATTTAACTTAAAGTAACAAAATATCTAAGCAATCAAGCATAAACTTCTATCCACAATAATTCATGTATGAACATATTTAAACTTATACAAAATTCCATAATAAGTAAGCAAAAAAAAAAAAAAACATTTTCTAATGTGAAGATTCAACCCATTTTTTATCCCACACTCTTTTGTCTTTCTATTATTGAAGATCATAACCTATGCTTTTGATACCATCTAA
The DNA here is from genome assembly GCA_024138025.1 of Combretum micranthum. Classification (NCBI taxonomy): domain Eukaryota; kingdom Viridiplantae; phylum Streptophyta; class Magnoliopsida; order Myrtales; family Combretaceae; genus Combretum; species Combretum micranthum. The sequence goes on from JAMXBD010000595.1 coordinate 617,022, forward strand.
ATCTATCGTGCTTTGTGATCATTGAGATGTGACTATTTCACTACATATTCCTACATGTTGTAGAAATAATAGAGGTTTTGGAAGTGTACTTACAACAATCAATATATTATATATGATTCTCTAAATTGTTAAATGTCTACATATCCCTCATAACCTATAACGTATATAGCTATAGATCACTAAAGGGATACTTCAACTTATAAAATACATAAACTATATTTGAATAGTAAAACATTTATGAGATATACTATTAGTAAATACAAGCATGCATATCTATCGTTCTTTGACATGAGAGTCAATATTTGGATACATGATCTCTATGAAAAAAATCAATTCTTCCATGTAGTAATCATCACCTATATTAACCATTAATAATCCTATTCACTATCCTCATCCATGATAGGATATATATCATTATATATTGTGACTATGGACGACTTCCATATAAATGCTTGGTTCATCTATCAGCCATAATTTTATTACATAAGCAATTGCTTATTCACAATTGTTATTGGCATAAGCCACTTCATACTACTCTTATGTCCTCATTAGGTAACATGAGACCATTACATAATTGGCTTACCTAGAATGGTTATCGATTTTGGAACTTGTATAGCCTACACACAAAAATTATTAAAATCCAACATGAGTTAGATTACAGCATAGCATTGCACCTATTGAGAATTAGCTCACCAAGCTTCACACAATCCAATTTGCAACTAAAACACATTAAAATATGCAAATAGTTAATTTAAACCCTAATCATACTCATGCATCAAGATCCTAAGTGTAAGAACTGAAAACTGGACATAGGTTAATAGGAATCAAGTTATAGGATAGATAACTAGAGCACGAGTATGTCAAGACTTTTTTCCCGTTCACTTCATTAAATGTAATAAACTCTAAATGCAATTGCCATTCATTATTAATTGAATAAGATATTATGAGCTTGTTGCATTCAATGAAGTGATTGGATAGAATAGAGTTGTAAAAGCTTATTATATTGTTTAATTGAAAAAAAAAAGGCACATAAGGAGTATATAAGCAATTCGATTTAAATGACCATTGTCCTTATTTTTAGAACCATAAAATCTTATTATATCTTGTTTATGCGTTCATTTTCTTCTAGAAGAAACAGATAGTGACAATCAATTTAAAATGATAATCCTAAAATCTTAATTAAAATAAAGCGCCTCCCTTCATTAGGGAAAAAGGAAAAACAAAAGCTATCCTTTAAAATTCGGCTATAAAACAAGCATGCCCATTTTACCAAGAACATGGAGTGCTTTTTTGGTCTCGTTTGTTTTAATTGAAATGTTTTTCAGAAAAATAGTTTTCATTTTTTCATGTTTGTTTAAGAAAAAGTGAGACAATTAAAGGAAAACATTTTCCTTTGTCTTGGAAAATATAGACTCATTTATAGCTTATTTTTAGAAAAACAACTTATGGGATTTAAAAGGGTAAGTTATCTTTCTATCGATTCAAGAGTTCATCCACCAAATATTTACTATAAAAAGTATTTAGTATTAACTTTTTAATATTTTCCCTTTAAGTAGATTTATTTCTCATTATAATATATGCATTTTTTCCATTTTTATAGTTAAAATATATCAATTACATTAAAGTTATATAAATAAAGGAAAACCATTTCTATAAAATTAGCCAAACATTTAAAAATATGTTATCTTTTCAAGAAAAAACGTTTTTCATTAATAACTAATTTTTCTCAAAACAAACAGGGTCTTTATTTTTGTTGGAATTTTCAATCCAATGCATTCTATAATTCTAATTAACTTCTCTAATTTTGGATAACTTCAAAAATGCAACCATTATTATAACAATCGCAATCATGGTTGTGATGAATATTGATAAAAATAGTGGATATAAGAACATTAGTCATGAGCCATTTGTAACGAAGGTAATCATGGATCGTACTAAATAGAGATTGTTAAGGAACACATGGGTCCAATGGTCGTGTTAGGTATGATAGGTTCAACGACAAATGATTCTGATGGGTCCATGGAACTCAACCACGGTGGTTATGGTGGTGGTGTAATTAAGCTGTAATTCTTACAACGGTTAATAATAAGAAGAATGGATAATTCAATAATGTGTTATTGAATAGGGCTACAATACTAATTTATAAAGTGTAATATATGAATAGTTATTCATTATCTGATGGGATTTTTTGCTCCTATTAAATAGCTATTCATGCAATGTAAACATCTTAATAGGCTAATTTATGGAATAGAGGATAATTCATTTGTGAATGTGTTAGCATTATTTAAGATCTGTTTAAGTTAGATATGTAAAAGCGCTGACTTAAGTTTTTATATAGAATTGTAAGCTACTTCACTTAGGCTTAGAAGCTAGCTCGTTAATACTTGTGAATAGATTTGCAAGCAAACTTGTAAGTTATACATACATATATATGTAAGATGACATGAGATTATGGGTCTGTTTGGATTGTCTGTATTTTATCTGTATCTGTATCTTTTTTAAAATGATATGTGTAAATATATCCGATTTGCATCTAAATTTTATCTATATTTGTTCTATTTGATCTTTTGATGAGAACTGTCAACTTTTTTTTATCTATATCTATTTCTTGATAAATAATTTGTTAGCAAAAAGTTTGAAAATGTGTCTGTATCTGCCGGAAAAAAGCCAAAACAAACAGACCCTATATATACTATATAATGTATTTTAACCTTTATTCATTTTCCATTCATCTATTTCTTTATATATTTATTCATTTTGTGTATTTTACTTGTGGAGTTTGAATTCTCATATCTTAAGACTATATATTGATTTTAGCTCACAAACCAAGCTGTGTATGAGCTACTTGAGCTTATGTTACTTTAAACTTGGCTTATCTTTATTAGGAAAAATCAACCAATAACCTGGAAGCAAAAACATATTTTTCCTCTTACCAATGTAATAACAACAATGAAAATAACAAATCGAATCAAAGAAAAACAATAATATTAGGATTTACATGGAAAAATCCAATTTAGGAAATACCACGGTACTGCTGCACAAATTTCCTCCACTATCAACAATAATGGGATGTACAGATTATTCTTCACTAGATAACATTAGTGGATCACATGAATCTTCACCATAAACGGTGGATTTCAATCAACAATAGCCTCTCTCTCTCTTGCTTTTAGGAATGGCTTCACACACTCATAAGAAACCCTAAGAACAAAAACAAGGAGTATTTATATTAGACAACAAAGGCTGGCTCGAGATAAAAAGAAGGCTAGCGGCTTAAAAGCAGGTGTTGAAGATTGGTGTTCTAACACCAATGTATACGCCGACGGCTTTGATGCCGGCCTTACCAATTCGTAGCTCTCAAAAATAATTTCCAATTTCAACGTTGGCTTGTATCTATGTGTAGGTCGACAGTGTACAATTTTCTATGGCTAGTGTACAGCAACAAACTGCTTTCTTTTGTGTAAATCTCCTTATTTTCCAAGTCTTCTTTCAAGTATATACAGTATACTTAGGATATCCTTGATTATAGATCCATATGAGTTAGATCTATAACCCAACAAACTCCCTTCCAACTCATATGAGGTGTTCCATCACACCTGCTACTTGTCTTCAACTAACAAGTTTATCTTTAGATAGAGCCTTGGTCATCATATTTGAAGCATTCTTATCAGTATGGATCTTCTCAAGCTTCAAAAGCTTTGATTCCAATACATCTCGAATCTAATAATACTTGGTATCAATGTGTTTGGATCTAGAATGGGATGTTGGTTTCTTACTGAGATGTATAGCACTCTGGTTGTCACAAAAGACCCTAAAGTCTTCTTGCTCTTGACTTAGTTCCTCTAAAAACTTCTTCATCCACAAGATCTCCTCGTAAGCTTCAATTACAGTTATATATTCTACTTCACTGGTGGAAAGTGCAACTCACTTTTGTGACTGATTGCCAAGACACCACTCCCCCTGCGTAAGTAATCAAATAACCTGAAGTTGGCTTCCTAAAGTCTAGATCTCGAGCTATATCAGCATCTAAAAACCCTTTCAATAAAGGCTTGCTACCACCAAATTGCAAACTTAACCTGGAACTTCCCTTGAGATACTTGAGAATCCATTTAACAGCAGTCCAATGCTCTTTACCTGGATTCTATAGACAACGACTGATCACACCAATAGCATGGGAAATATTTGGTTTAGTGCACACCATAGCATACATTAGACTCCCAACTGTAGAAGCATAATGAACTTTCTTCATGTCTTTTTTGTCTGCCTTACTTTTAGGACACTGCTGAGAACTAAGTTTAAAGTGACCTACAAGTAGAGAACAAACAAGTTTTCACCTTGCTCACGTTGAATCTCTCAAGCACTTTTTCTACGTATCTCTCCTGTGATAACCATAATTTCTAGCTCTTTCTATCACGAATAATTCTGACATTGAGAATTTGGCATGTGGATCCTAAGTCTTTCATGACGAAAGACTTATTCAATGCAATCTTCATATTCTGAATCTGCTTCGCATCATGGCCAATGATCAACATATCATTTACATATAGTAAGGAATAAGAAACTCACCACTAGCAAACTTCTTAACAAAAACATAATGGTCTGATGCAGCCCTGGTATGACCCTGATCAAACATGAAGGAGTCAAACTTCTTGTACCACTGCCTTGGAGCCTATTTTAGCCCATACAATTCTTCTTCAATTTGCAAATAAGCTGCTCCTTCCCTTTGACTTTAAACCCCTGAGGCAGCTCCATGTAGATTTCTTCCTCAAAATACCATGAAGGAATGCCATCTTCACATCCATCTGCTCAATCTCTAGGTTCAAACTGGCTGCTATACTCAGTACAACTCGAATGAAAGACATCTTCACCGCTAGTGAGAAAATCTTATCAAAATCAACCCCTTTCTTCTAACTGAATCCCTTCACAATAAATCTTGCCTTGTACCTAGTCGTGAGCTATTTTACCAGCCTTTAATCTATATATCTATTTATTTTTCAATGGTCTCTTACCCTTAGGCAGTTCCACAAGATCATAAGTCTTATTCTCATGCAAAGATCTCATCTCTTCTTACATGACTTTGACCCATTCATTTTTCTGCTCATGTACTATGGCTTCCTGATAACATTCAAGCTCTCCCCTATCGGTCAACATCACATATCATCTGGATTGTATCTCACTGATGGTCATCACTCTCTTGAAGATTTCCTCAACTCAATTGCTAATGAGGCTCTTCATCTGAATCTTCCACATCTCTCCCATCATTAGAATCTTCAAGTGAGGGCATTAGATCTAAATTTGTAGGAATCTTGCTTGAGGATTTTGACTTTTCTGGTTTCTCTATATCTTCAATAGTTGTTTTTTTTTTTTTTTTTGCCATACTAAATCTTCAATGGTTTGATCTTCCAAAAAAGCCACATCTCTGCTCCTAGCAATCTTTTTCTCAACTAGATCCCACAATCTGTATCTGTACTCATGATGTGCATAACTCAGAAAAATATACTGCTTTGAGTTTGCATCAAGTTTAGTTTTTTCATCCTTAGGAATAAGCACAAAAGCCTTATAACCAAACATACGTAAGTGATGATAAGAAATTTTTTACCTGTCCATACTTTCTCTGGATATCTCCATCCAGAGCATAGGAAGGAGACAAATTTATCAAATCGACTACTATCCTTATAGCTTCACCCTAGAACGATTTAAGTAACTTGGCATGAGATAGCGTGCTCTTTACTCTCTCGTGATAGTGCGATTCATTCTCTCTGCTATACAATTCTACTGTGGGGTCTCTGGAACTGTTTTTTTAGTTTAATTCCTTGATCTCTACAGTACTCTTCAAATGGTCCTTTGTACTCACCATCATTGTCTGCTTGACACATATCAATTTCCTTCTTGTTTCTTTTCTACTCTAGTGTGGAATTGCTTAAACACATCCAGTACTTGATCCTTGGACTTCAAAGCAAAACTCCACAGTTTCCTAGAGTGACAAAATAAAGGGCACCACTTTATAACACACATCTATGTGAACCAAATCCAAAATATGGGATTTCTTAGCAGGTGGATTTCTCTGAAATGCAACCCTGTGTTGTTTGCTAGCAAGACAATCAGTGCAAGTTTTCAGAGGAGTACCTTTTACATCTGGCAAAAGCTGCTTCTTAACAAGCATTTGAAGCCCTTTCTCATTCATGGGACCAAGCATGCTACAATTCCATTGAAGTGTCATAAGTCAGATTCACATCTTCTTTATATAGTTTTGCCAACATTAAGTAAAGGGTATTATTTTTCTTCCCTTTAGCCACAATGAGAGAACTGTTGGTGAGCTTCCATTCACCTTCACCAAAACAACTGTGATAGCCTTCATCATTTAATTTCCCTACAAATATAAGGTTTAGGTGGATATCTAGAACATGTCCCACACCTCTAAGAATGAGCTTGCAACCAGTGTTAGTCTCTAAAATGACATTTCCAATACCAGCAATTTTAGATATTTCATTGTTTCCCATCCTAACATTCATAATCACCAACAATATAGGATGAGAAAAATAACCATGTGTTGTCACATGAAAGGAGGCACTAGAATATAACCTAGTCACTGTCTTGACCTGCAAGACTAACACAATTCTCATCCTAAGTAACAACTATTTCACCATCTACTGTTGCAACAATAGTGTCTTCATCTTTTTCTTCATCCTTATCTTTATCATGCTCTCTCTTCCATAGTCTACATTCTCTCTTGAAGTGCCTGGTCTTGTCTCAATAAAAGCATTTGATATTTTCCTTCCTCTTGATTTATATCTTCCCCTAGATTTATCAGATCTATCAGATTTATCATTAGAGCCTCTATTCCTTCTTCTACCATGCCTTTCATGGTTGTCAGTAACAAGTGCTCGTGTCTCTGAACTTGTGCCTTAATCTTTTCCTCTGGCCTCTTCATTCATCAGGCTATTTTTCACCATTGCAAGGGTGAGCTTTCCATCTAGAGCTGAATTATTAGACACCACAAGTGTCTCCCATCTTTCAGGCAGTGAACTCAACAACAAAAGTGCCTGAATCTCATCATCAAGCACAAGCTTCACAGCAGTCAGTTGATTCATAAGACCTTGAAAATCATTCAAGTGCTCAATCATATTGGATCCATCTTTGTATTTCAGATTCACCAATGTCCTAATCAAGGAGGTTTTATTTAAGCAAGCTGCCTCTCATACATGGACTCAATTTCCACCATAGAACATCAGCTTTGGTTTTCTAAGCAACATGATGATATACGTATTGATCAACCCATCGTTGGATATATCTAACAGTCTTTCTATGCATGATTGCTCAATCTGCATCAGATTTATCTTAGGCTTTGCAATATCACCGCCCAAAGGCAAATACAAATCTTTGCAGTACATCAGATCTACCATCATAGACTTCTAGATAGAGTAATTTGACAAATTCAATTTAATCATCGTACATAATGATTCAGCCATGTCTGCAATTCAAGAACAAACCCTAATTTTTCTTTTTCTTCAACCTGGCGCTCTGATACCACTTTGTTAAGAAAAATCAACCAATAATCTAGAAGCAAAAATAGTTTTTTTCCTCTTACTAATGCGATAACAACAATCAAAATAACAAATAGAATCAAAGAATAACAATAACACCAAGATTTACGTGAAAAACCCCAATTTGGGGAAAACCACGGGCCCGCCACATAAATTTCCTCCGTTACCAGCAACAATGGGATGTACAGATTGTTCTTTACTAGATAACACTAGTGGATCACATGGATCTTCACCATAAATGGTGGATTTCAATCAACAATAGCCTCTCTCTCTCTCTCTCTCTAGGTTTTAGGAATGGCTTCACATACTCATAAGAAACCCTAGGAATAAAAACAAGGAGTATTTATATCAAACAACAAAGGCTGGCTTGAGATAAAAAGAAGGCTGGTGGCTCAGAAGCACGCATTGAAGATTGGCATTCCAATGCCGATGTGTACGTCGGTGGCCTACCCGCCCTACGCTAGCAGCTTATCCACCCAAGCCATTGGCCTTCTTAATTCGCAGCTCTCAGAAACAATTTTCAATTTCAATGCTAGCTTGTATCTAAATGTAGGCCGACGGTGTACAGTCTTCTATGGCTAGTGTACATCAACAAACTCCTTTATTTTGTACAAATCTCCTTATTTTCTAAGTCTTTTTCCAATTATATACAATATACTTATGATATCCTTGATTATAGACCCATATGAGTTGGATCTATAACCAACAAACTTTAGCATGATTTGTAACTCAAAATACCTATAATTTATAGGTTGGTAAAAGCATGACTCATATTCTGTTTGATCATTTTTCCGAACAAGTAATGGAACCTTCAATAACTTGATCAAATGAAGTGAATGGGTTGTTTATGAATTCATTAGCATTACTTTATAAAACTCTCGAAAGTCATTTACTAATATAGAATAACAGATGCAAGAGCAAGACCAGAATTAATAAGCCATAGATCTCTTTGTACCCAAACATTAGCCAATGACCATCTAAATGACAACACTCTAGAGACTCCTATCCACACAAAGCATACTGCCATTTGAATATGAGAAACATTATGATCCTTAGAATGTATTCTCTCTCCAAGCATTGACTAATAGCAATGCTACCGTCTGAATGGCGGAGATCATGGAACTATCGTCCTACTGGTAATTTTGTTACCATCCGAATGCCCGAGAAAGACCATAAATTCATAATTTCACATTTGTCCTTCTGTTTGCGTTTTAAGTATTATTTTTATTGTGCTTTTCCATTATAAAATGAATGATGGTTTTGTTTATATTCTTTTTATCATTATTGAGTAACACTCTATAGAAGGTTAAATCTGAGTTTGACTCTTTGAGTTGAGTGACAGGGTTTAGAGAATCAAGTTCAAGAAATTAAGATAATTAGGGTTGATTTGGCATGACAGGTCTAGAGTAGAAACCATTAGACCAGGCTAACTCGTCATCTTTTAACATTTATCAAGAAGCTCATGCACTTAAAGAGGCGTCCATGAGCCATAGAGATCATAAAAAATCTATATATGAGGACTACATTTTTGTCCATTGATGATCAGTATGATCTAACAAATGTCCTCAAGAGTCAACATTTATAAATACCTAGATTTTAGAAATTGGAAGGAATATCATTATGCTCTCAAATACTCTCATAAAAAATCAAGCAAACCTTAGAGCAAAGAACACACTTTCTCTTCACTAGAACAGTAGGGTTGACACTATAGAATTCCTTTACCTGTCACTTGTGCGTTTGAGCTCTCTAAAACTATCCATTCCTCCTCCCTATATTCTTTCACTTAATCATTCCTTATGTGCTCTTCCACGTTACTCCTTCGAGGCCACGTGTAGTGTAAGACGCATCCTACACACATTTAATCACTACATTGGGATCTACCCACTCTCATGATCCTTGAATCATATTGGATTTACTTAATCTAATTAGTTCTTATCGATCTCTAAGATTATAGCAAGCAAAGCACTCTCATGATCCTTGAATCATATTGGATGAGCGAGTGCAGATTCGATCTTCGTAGGCAAGTCATACCAAAAGGAGATTTATTCATATCCCTCTAAATTTACAAAAATCCTAACATAAATAAAATATCTAATTGTGGAGAATTGGTCTTGTTTTGGTAGTTGTTGACCTGAGGCACATCGTGAGTGGTCAAACATAGACCAAAGCTATTAAACAAAATTCCCTTTGGCCTAATTTGTTTGAGCAACAGGAAAGGTAGTTGGCAATGTCACTAGTTGTAAAAATCACGAATTTACGATATGATTCTATGAGTTTATGATTATATATATATATAATTAAAATGGAATCAAATTCATTTATATGAAGACATTAGGTAAAATAATAAATTTAAATATACGATTCTAATAAATTACGATTTTACTAATTTTGAACGATTCTGTACAATTTTATACCTTTTAGTAAATAGTAAAATTATGAATTTGAAAACCATGAAAAAATTCCTTTTCAAATTATCTTCAATTTTCTACAAAGGAATTATTTTTTTTTCAATTTCTTTTATAAATTTATTTTTGTTGCCAAAGTAAAGAAAGTTTGGGGTCTATTTCAATTGTTTGATTTTCATCTTTATCTTATCTGTATCTGATTTGGATTTGTATCTTATTTGTATATGGTTTGTTTCATTTGTTTATGAATAAAAATATTTATTTCATTTGAATTTGTTTTTTGACAAATATCTATTTGAAAATGATAAAAATAAGATATTAAAACGGATAGAAAAAGAAAAAGATAAAACAAATAGAGCCTTATTAGATAATAAATAAAAATAATATATTAACTGTTGCCATGGGCCACTAGTTAAGTATGATAAATTGTAGATACATAATGATCCAATTTATAAGTTTAAGTCTTTTTATACTTATTGTGGTTTTATACACACATTTGAACAAGCCTGCTTTTTCTTCTAATCTATTAACAATGTTAAGATAATAGAGGATAACTTTTTCCCAAATAAAAAAGCTATGATATGAACGCTTTAATTTGGTTGCATTGCATCTAGAAGCAAAATATTTTGCTTAAAAAGTAGAACTGAAGGAAAGAAGGCTGACAACTTGTGTCGAAATTTGCTGTGTTTCGCCGACGCGTTCTCCCAATTCCTCAAATTTTCACATCTTGTCGTGCGCACTGCGCGCACTCATATCTCATGTAGCCGACCATGTACCAACCGTTCGATGAAATTCGTTCGGACATTTTTACGATGATTTCTTCTCAGTTGTCGAAACCCCCCTATATTTTCCTATAAAAGCATCGCTGTCCAATCTTTGTCGCGCAACGAGGCACTCAGGCTTTGAAAAATTGGTCTAGAATGCAATAGTCTTTCGTTCTCTTTTTCTTAAGCCACTATTCTTATTTATATGTCTTTTTTTTCAAACCACCAACTCGTCTTACATTAATTCAACGACAGCATCATAGGCTATCCCAAAGTGATTCGCTGCATGTCCTAAGCATGTACTCTATTGTTTTTCTCATTTGGGATGAGCTTCTCCTTGGAACAAGAAATTATAAGTTCTTCCATATTCAAATGAACCATGAGTATTTTGAGTTTATGCGTGAATACAATCAAATACTCTATATTTTAATATATATATATATATACACATACATATATTTGTATCAATACACCAATTAAGTCCCTAAATGGTATTGGAGGACCATAAATAGAAAGCTTACTTAGTGTAAATCTTCTATGTTTTTACCAATATAAAATATATTCCTACAATGTCGCCGATAATAGATAGGATGTCTAATAACTAATATGTGTGAATTTTCGTGCTCTCGTCTTTGCTTTTCATGTTGCACTTAGATATGTTTGTTGATTGAGTGCTTGCTGTGAAGTTAAAAGAGATGAAAGTAATTTTTTAAGGTTACCTACCTGGCTTTGAATTTCTCGTTCTCATGGGGGAATAGTTCAAATATTGTAGTTTTAGAAAAACGATTCAAAAACTACATACGTTTTATATGTGTTTATTAGATAGCTATGTGATCTTACAAATATCTTTATATTTTTAGCCAGATTGCTAGAATCTTAGAGATATGCATGTACATGAATCACGATTGATTGTTATTTTAGAAACTATCTTATGTCATGTATAAATATGATTGGTAATTATATATAACGTGGTGTATATCATCTATTAAATATTTTTCACAAATAAAACCTTTGATTTAAGACTTAACAAAGACAAGATTATTGATTGGCTGGGACTACGAAATTGGGAAGTTAAGTACACAATGATGAAAACCCATTTTCACATTATTTATACCAATTTCTCCTTTTTCTTTTCACTAAATTTAGAATTTATCTAGAAAATTTATGGAAAATTCCTTAGGTTTACTCCAGTTTTAATATTTCAACCTAAAAATGTGACCAATTTATTTTGTTACCAAATTAAATTTTTAGCAACACATAATTCCGTTTTTGCCTTTTTTTTCCTAGTGAAGCACCTTGCTTCTTCTAAATTCATTTTTTTTTTTTTACAAATTAATCGAAAATTTGTATATAAATAGTTCTCTAAATTTTGGAAATTCGGATTTATATACAAGTTAATTAAAAATTGATAAGTATTTCTCTAAAATTCCAAATTCCTATGAAAAGTATATGCAAAATTAATTATATTAACTGTAATCAATTTTTCCTATAATAACCCTCTTTTTGACATCACTTTTAGTTTTCTTAAAGGATTAATAAAAATCACTTCCAACAACATATCCTATTTTCAATGAAATTGAAATAAGCTAAATTAATTAAAGTATAAAGAAAGGTATAATGATAAATTAAGGATAATAAGTGAGGGCAATATGATATATGGCTTTCAATATTTTAAAAGATACATGGTTTATAAAAGAGACATGAGTTAACCCTCTCTCACTATTCTACCTTCTCTAACATTTTCTACTGATACTTCCTTCCATTCTTCAAACAAGATTGCAAATCTTGAAAATTTCTTGAAGAATCCGAAATTTTTCCACAGTAAGTGAAATCTTTCCCTTGTAACTGATTACAACAAGTGGAACAATTTAGTAATAAAGAAAAATATGGCCATTTAATGCAAAATTGCAATATTTGACAAAAAAATTGAGAATTTAGGGAAGATTACAAGAAAAGTTATAAAAGACGCAAATTTAAGGAACCACAGGAGAAAAAAGATTGGAGAACTCCAAAAGGTAAGTAAATTTCAACATGAGATCAATCTCCACGTGTTGCTCCTATTAGCAATGCTAGAAGCATGTTAGAACATAGTTTGAAAGGATGTTTAAGTTATAATATAAGTATAGGAAGGATTAAAACATGTTTTTGATTTGAAAACAAGAGAAAATTGGCAAAAAAGGATGATTTCTGCAAGTACACGACCAATGCATTACCCCATATACTAGGTTGTGTACCTCTCTATGGTAAAATAATGTTTTCAAGAAATACACTAGCCATGAACAAGGCCATGTATTAAGTCATGTATCTCTTTGCGCTTTTGATAGTTTTTGAACTTTTAGCGTACATGATCAATACATAAGCTCTCGTTCTAAGTTATGTAACTTTCTGTGTTGCGAGTTTTGCTTTCACTAAAAGTACACAACCCTTGCTCTGTATGTTTTCAACGAACTCTTTGTTTCCTCTTTTAAAAAGTAAGAAAACTTAATGTAATTCTTTCCTTTAGGTTTGAGGTATATTCGAAGCTTTTGAAACATCTTAGTAGTTGACCTTAATACCTAAATCAAATCCATTATCTAGGTACATGTATAGCTTGCTTGTTGCTTGTGTTTGTTCAGGAATATAAACTAATTAGTTGAATATTCAACTTTAAGATCTTGTGTGTGCTGCTTGTGCTTAGTTGCTAGTAATAGATAGAGAGTATCTATGTTATTATCAAGATAGCCTAATGATCCATGTGTGATGTTGTACAGGAGTAGATTCGTACATGGAAATGATTTGGATCTATCTAGGTGTTTCATTTTCACGAATATTTGAGAATACTCAATATTCATTTTTGGAATCATAGAAATTGGGGAGCACCTAACATCATGTATATATGTATTATTATATTTACATGTAAAGGGATACTGAGTTATTCATATATTTTTTTTTCTCACTTAAAATAAAGATAACGAGATGTTGGTCATTAAATGAATAATAGGTCTACATGTGAATGTCTACTTATTGAATTATGTGCATGTGTCTTTGTTATATTGTATCAAGCTTTGGCTTACTCTTTGCTTTTTTAGGCACAGGTGGTGAACATGTAGACCATTGTATCACTAGTTGCTAATGATTAGTGGGCTGAGAATATTACTAGCATTAAAGACCCTTCTGATGATGAATTGAGGACATATGAAGATTAAAGAAAAATAGACACTTTAGTCATGTGGAGATGGTTGAAGGATATAAGGTGCACAGTGTTAACTATGAATAACTTTTAGTAATAAATCGTAATCCTTATAGAGCTGGTAGCTGAATATCAATTCACTTCTTAAGGATTATAAATAAATATTTATGAGGCTGATGGTGAATCAAGTATGTAAACCGATAATATTTGAAGTCATCAATGTATGAGCAATTTTTACATATTTATGATATTTATTGTGGATATTTGTATGTTATTATCCTTAGCATGTCCACATCTCATATGAACACATGGTAAGTTGAAAATGTTCAACGTTACAATAATAAAGAAAATATGACAATTAGTTCTTTTATTTTTTTCTTTAATTTTGGTTTTATATTAACATCTTTCAACATCTCACATTTTCTCTACAATCAAACAATTGAACTCATAATTACATCACTTTTGGCCCTTGTTTGCACGAATTGTCCCGTTTCTTTAAAAAATTACAGCAAATTACATATTAACAATGAATACAAATATATACATGAAATACAATAAATCTGATACTAATTTCAATAAAGTAAATATATAACTATAATACTATATTATTTTCCATGACTGTCATTTCCCAAAAGTTATATTAATTCGCAAATTAAAAAAAATGTATTATCAAATTTGTATAAATAAAATATAATAAAATTTTTAATTGAAAAGACACACAAAAAAAGAAAAAGTTATGGAAAATGTTATGCATTGGTTTTAAATAAAAACATAAAAATTGGTTCTTTAGAATAAATGCATTTTACTCAAATATTTTCAAAAAAAATAATTATATAAACTTGATTTTACAAATTTATTTTATAGTTTTTAGTTTTTACAAATTTATTTTAATTGTTTTATTATTTTATCCAATTTAATATATATAATTATAAGATTCAAATTAAATAATTAATAATGTTGATGTGGTAATAACACATTACCACTGATGCCATTTAAGCATTGATGTAAACAAAATTAGGGAAAAAGTGTTGCATTTTTAAATAGTGGGGTGTGCATTTTTCACAATGATTAAAGGGTAGTAAACAAATTTTATCACAATTGTAGTAGTAAAGGTGGTTGTTGTAGTAACTAGGGATGCAAATGAATTTAGTAAGTTCATAAACTATTTAAGCTCAACTCGATGTTACTCAAATTGAATTTGAAAATAGTCAAATCGAGCCTAAGTTTAAACTACTTAAATAATTTATCGAACCATCCTTGAGCTTCATGTGTGAAGCCATGTTAATCCCCTTTTTCTTAAAAGACTGATCCTTTAAATAAATCTATCCAAAACATTAATCTTGTTTTGTATACTTTTTCCAATAACAATAACAACAACTTGCCACTTACTCAAATTTCGCTACTTGTAGGTTGTGGATTATTTCAAATTTATTATAATACATAGTGATTCCGTTTGTTCAATTTTTGTTACGACTTCCACTACTAATAATAATAATAAGTTGCTATTATTATTATTATTATTTTACTTCTCCTTATTCATTGTTTGCATTTCACTACCCACTTCTTTACCCGGTTTATTCTACCTTTCTGATTGATTCCATCTTACCAAACTAATTATAAGGGACTTGGCATGGTCCATCGGATTCAAATGAATGTTTTACTACGAATCAGATCATACTCCAACTTAATCATGAACTCTCATCATCATCACCCCCTCAAATATTGCTTTTGTTAACTTCTTGGTGAGGCTAATGATAAGAGAATTCTCCCACATTAATAACTATATTGGGCCCCACGGTTTGGTGCTTTCTATTGTTTCAATTATGTCGATTATTGTATATTTGGCTTTGATACCATGCTTCCATGCTCAG
Organism: Combretum micranthum; assembly: GCA_024138025.1. Lineage (NCBI taxonomy): Eukaryota > Viridiplantae > Streptophyta > Magnoliopsida > Myrtales > Combretaceae > Combretum > Combretum micranthum. Next base: position 632,775 of record JAMXBD010000595.1, read on the forward strand.
GCAGGAATTAAGCCGTCGGAATTTATGTGGCCGCTATATTCTATAGAGTGGAAACAAATGAATTTTGTAAAATTAAATGAGTACTCTTGTGTCATGTTTGTATGCGAGAAAGTAACCTGTAATGGAATCGCAATTTTTGGGTTCCATTCTCCTTTCTATTTTTAGATACATTTTTAAAAGTCGTAATTATAATTTTTGAAAATTTATAATTTTAATTTTGAAAAGAATTCAATTCCAAAATCACCATTTTATTTCATTCTCATTCATAGTTGCTATTATAATTATATTTTTATCCTCTTACATATTTATTATTAAGAATTTTTTTATATATACCATGTTTGATCCATTTCATTCCATAATGTACTCAGACAATGGAATGGATTTATCATTCCACCACTCATTCCACTCTATTCCATTTTTTCATTCTAATCAATTCCATTCCAAACGATTACAACATACCAAACATGATATTAGGTAATTGATTTGGGGATAATATCACAATTGATAATTCAACTTTGGCAAAATATGTAATTAAACATCTAAACTTTGGAATTGATCAATTTAGTATCTAAACTTTAAAATAGATCAATTTGGTATCTAAAAGAGCTTGAAGAGGTACCGTTAGCTTCACGAAAAGTTTTTTAAGCTACTAAATTAATTAAATTCAAAATTCAAGTATTATATTGATTAATTTCAAAGCTCATATATCTAATTGTATATTTTTTTAAAGTTTAGGTATTATTTGTGACATTAACCCAATTGATTTTATGTGTTAGGCAACATTTAGAATTTCAATTTTACAAAATTAAAAAAAAAAACACATTTAGATTTTAATGATTTTCTTTCGAGCCAATATAGATTATTATATGATAATTATCGCGTTAAAGCAATTCACTTTAAAATTTAATAAAACATTGTATCTTTTATCTGCATAATTTTCCTCTATATGGTGACAAACCATAATCAAATTCACATTGATTAATAAGAGGATTAAAATGAACAGTTTGATGTAGATGATGGATCATTACTTCTTTATTTATTTATTTATTATTTCAAGTGGTGGAGAAAAGAGAGTTGGCTTAAAGAATCTAGTCTTGTATTAATTTTGATTTAAAATTTGAAAGCATATACACATAAAATAGAGTCCGAATAGGATCTTATTTCCTAATTGCTCATCTTTACTTTATCTAAGTAGGAAAAAAAAAAAAAATCATATGGTGCATTTGCTTGATCATATTAAAGTTTTAATAGGATGGAGAAAAAAAAAAAAAAGAAAAGAAAGCAAAAACAAATTGCCTGATGTTTTCCTCTTTCCTTTAGTGATACAGGCATAAATTAAAAAAACAATCGTTGATTCTTTACGCCAAAGATCATAATAATAGGGAAAAAAAAAAGAAATGGAAAAATGGAAAAGGAAAAAAATTGCAATTGTGAAAGAACAGATAAAAGAATAATATATATTATATATATATTATATATATAAGCTGACAACCTATACAGAAGTGGGCAATCATTTATATTTGTTTTGCCGATTATTTGTAGAGCTAGCTAAGTAGAAGGCTATGCAACATCTAGGATATATTAAAAAAGATTCTAATATAATATTACAATTTGTTGTCCTAAGATCAGCAAGATTTTCCAAAACCCATATGCTTTACAGTTTGAAAATCAATTATCAATGATATATGTTAAACTTTTAACTATTTATTGAATGGCAGACAAGGCTGTGCGTGAGAGACACATCGAGGACCTTGGCAACGGCCCAAACCAGTCCGGCCCACCGGATCATGGGCCATAACTAGAGCAATACAGAACAAGCCCATCAATACCCGATTTAGGCCAACTTATCGATTCGTGGTTTAGGTCACAGCCCATTAATCAGGTCATATTTATTAAGTTAAAAATAAATAAATATGTAAAAACCTTTCTTTAACAAGATAAAATTAAAAATCAGAAAAATATAAATTAGATAGAAATTTTAAAATTTTAAATATTAAAATTCAAAATTAAATAATATAAATTTTCAAGTTGAAATAAAAGTAGGTCTAAGATAATAATCTTTAGCCTATTTGTTAGATAATAGTTGAAGATGTACATTTATTTATACAAAAATACATCCACACTTGGTTGTAAAATTAGTAATGTGAGACTTTAAAATACTCAAGACAAACTCCACAAAGATAAAATAAGTCCCACATCGTTAATAAGAAAATAGAAATCACTTTTTTATCAGCCTATGAAAGTACAACTTGATATCCTTTAAAGTATTTTTATTACATATATTCACAGAGTGCAAAATTGTTATTGTTAGTTTTATTATTTATTTTTCGAGATACAAATTGTAGGGAAGAATCTTATAAAATATTTTTTTTAGCTATGATATCCTTGTAAGCCCCAAAACTAAACACGTTATCAATCCATCACACGTGTCCTACAGACAGACATGCTAATGCTCAAATCTTACTAAACCAGAATTAAAACAAAATATAACTCTGTGGTTTCACATTAAAGGAGAACTTCTAAAACATTAATGTCTTAAATGTAAACTTCTGAATAACTTAGTTGGCATAAACTAAGCATCAACTTAAATCAAACTTAAAATACCATATGAAAAATCTTAAAGCATAAAAGAGTCATATAAACAAATATTTAAACTCCAGGAGTCTGTGACTCTAACTATTTCAAGTCTAGCCATCTAGTAATCAGCTCGAAAATTGGCTCAACTATCGTCATCTCCATAATTCACATACACATTGTAACCTGATAAATCAAATACTACAAGCTCAAGCTCTTACCTGACCCTAAAAAGTAAAAAGGAATGAGCATAAGGCCTAGTACGCCAGACCACAACCACATGTGCATGAACAAACAATATACATTTCACATGCAACATAGTAATATATATAGCAATCATAGTTTATTCTCTTTTTACTAGCCTAAAATACACACAATTTAAAATCATTTGTAATTAGCCCTAAAGCCAGAATAACTTATGACTCCATGAAAGCAAGTACGTATATACATATATAGATACTTATATATGTTAGTGTTAGGTACTCTCTACATACTATGGGTATCGTACTTATACCAGTTCTAGACTATTAGAATCTTCTGTATATGCAACTTTACTCGAGACAACACTACACATAAATCATCAAGGTGTCGTCTTAGTAATATCGGTACTCATTGGTCTAAACCAACCAAGTAAGAGCAACAAACAATTTAAAGCCAATAGTGTTAAGTCTATTTACAGTTTCTGAGCCTACATTCACAAGCAACAACTAAGGCAAGGACATACTTGATATAACGTTTGGAACAGCTAACTCAATAAAATCAAGATCACCTGAATCATATATAGCAAAGACTAACTCAAAACTTGATTCAAAAAGAAAAACATACTTCTAAGGTCATCTACCTCCTAACTATTAACAACTACAACTACTCTAAGTCTAGAAATAATTTCATACTTAGATTATGTGTACTAGATGTTAAGCTAAGAGTTTAGGTACTTAGGAAGGTCAAAACAAGGATAGAAAAATGTACACATTCCTCTGTTGATCACGTCTATGGTAGAGGACGTAATATGCTTAGGAGGAAAAAAGCACAACAAAACACCTTAGTCACACCCATTATGGGGGGCATGATGGGGCGGTGATAGCCATCACGACCTCTATTACGGCCATCACGGCCATGATCGGCCTAAACCTATGACTCTCAAGGAGATCATGGCCTGTGTTATGGTCGTGACCCATGATTGCACTACTTCACTCCAAAACACGAAAAAGACATCAAAACATCCTATATCTTGATTTCCATGTAGATAAAACTCCAAAAAGAAAACATCTTTTCAATATATAAGCATTGTTGTAATCGTGTACCTTAATTTCAAACGCTTTTTCCCTTTTTCCTTTGAAATTAACAATAGCAACCACCAACAAGAGGACTTAGGGTTTTCCAATCTCTCTCCAAGAGCATGAAAACCTTTAACACGATAACAGAAACTCAAAAAAGATAGCCCCTCTAGATCAACAAAAGGCTGAAAGATACTATCTCTTTTAAGTGGGAGATAGCTATCGCTATTTTATTAAGAAAGACTATTTTCCCCTCCAAATTAGCATCATATGACATTTCTTTACCCTTCTTTATAAATTATTTTATTTTACATTGCATCTCTTTCCCTGTAAACCCAAAAGTTTTGTGATCAATTAAGCTTAAACCCTAATTAGAAGGTCAACCGGAAATCCTAAAGTCAACAAAACCATAATCTGACGTAATCGTTCAAATTCGGCAATCCCATATAAGCAACCTTAAGGAAGTAAGTAAGAGATTAGTATGTAGAATAGTTCGTAATAACCTGAGAAAGCTTAAAAGTATCATATTAGTTAAACCGAGATTCGTTTTGAGCACGATCGGACACAGTTTTCGAAAAGCTTGTCTTGGGGCTCAAAATAATAAAAATGCTCCGAATATACCGTTAGTCTCGTAAAAATATAAGGTGTTAAGTTCTTTAATTATGATTTTGATGATAACAAAAAGGAGTAAAGTAATATGACATGTTCCTTAGTGTTTATGCAAGAGTTTATCTAATCAGTCAGACAGTCTGGACGTTTAGTCAGACGGACAGTCTGGACGTTTAGTCAGACGGTTTGTGCTATATGAGTATATGGAACCAGATCAGAACGAAACATAATTTTTGTCAACTTGTTTCGTATATATATATATATATATATATTATGTATGTCAGACAGATGGTATATGCAATTCGAAGTTCAACTTGAATTTTTGTTCAGTCAGACGTTTCATCAGACGTTTCCTGCATATCAAAACAGAAACGAACAGAATTAATTTAAACCTGATTTGCGTATGTTTTATGCATCGAAGACCTAGCTCCACTTATTAGATGTATTTTGGGTAATATATCTAATTCGTTCCACAAAGGAGGAGTTAAAATCCATGGGGAATTTCAATTTTTTACGTGCTGGAATTTTGTGGTACTATTCATCATCTTCAACCTCCAGATCAGCAGCCACGCCATCTTTAAATGCGCGAAATTTGATGTCTTATGAAGGGATGTTATAGATATTGAGAGATTAATATGTAAAGATATTTCCTAAGCTCCAAGGATCGATTTCGGATGAATACGGACTGATTTATGCAGATTTTTATGCTGTTTTTATGCAGGTTTATGAAAAAAAAAAAATTCTGATATGATTTTGATTCTCTCCGATCCTTCGCATCTTCAATGGATATGATCATATCTTCTTGTACTTGTCTTGTGGGACTTATTTTGACCACATCCTCAACAACCCACGGATTATTATGGATATCTTTCAACATTTCGGACGACTTTCTCTCTCTAAAATCACGTGATATTTTCTCTCTCTCCAACGGAAAAGTTTCAAAAACCGAATGGATATCTTTGGGAAGCTATTTCTATCCGTTGGAAACAAAGCCTATATATATATTGTTCATGTATCAGTCCAAAACAGAGAAGAACAGAAGAGACGAGATTGAAAAAACCCAGAATTATACGAGCTGAAATTTTACTTCATCAGACTTTCTGTCAGACACTAGCAAAATACTAGTCAGACATTTTGTGCAAAACTCCAAAACTTATTTTCTTCTGTGTTCTAGTGCTCAAATACTTAGAGTGTCTATTGTAACTCTTGATTGAAGATTCTCTACTCTTGTATTGAGTGTGTTGAGAGTTGTTGAGAGGATTACAAATAATCTTGTAGTCTGTGTTTAGCCAATAGATATAGGCTTGTGAGACAGAACAAGATTCGATTGGTGTTTGTAATCTCTTTTTGTTTAAATTGGATTAGTGGATCGACCCGGTTGGAAACCGGATCCCCAGCAGTGGAGCTGGAAGAGAGGACGTACTCGCAAGGAGGAACCTCTATAAATCTCTGGGCTCATTTAATTTTCTGCACTTTACTACTCTGCAATTTTTATTGATTATAATTATTTATATTGTTGTTCAAATCTTTTTCTTATTAAGTTTTACAAAGCAACAATATTTATCTGAGTTATAATATGAGTCTCTAATTTATTTGTTAAAAGAAGTTTCCAAAGATTTTAATTTGTTAAGTGTTTTCAAAAATTTTTTAAAAGCAAACAATTCACCCTTCCCCTCTTGTTTGCATATCTGGGACCAACATTTGGTATCAGAGCCTAGCTCTTTTCGTTTTAAGAGTTGATCCATAATGGAAAACACTATTACTGTTCCTAATAATCGCATCCCATTTTTTGATGGAACTAATTTTCCCTATTGGAAATGCAGGATGGAAACTTTCATCAAGGCTACTGATTTTACTTCATGGCAGATTATCCGATATGGTGACAAAAAAGTTATACTCAGTAATTCTAGTGAACTTGATAATGAAGAGATGAAGAAGCTTGAGATGAACAATGCTGCCAAGAATACAATTTTGATGAGCATATCTCAATCTGTGTTTGCAATGGTTTCTTCATGCAAAACTGCCAAAGAAATCTGGGACAAACTTTGTGAAACCTATGAAGGAGCAACAATGATCAAAGACACCAGAAAAAGCGCTCTCATGCATGATTATGAACTATTCAGATTCAAAACTGGTGAAAGTATTTATGATGGCTTTAATAGATTTACATTGATTACTAATGAACTTGCTTTGCTTGGTAAGGAATTTGATGACAGTGAATTGGTAAGAAAAATTCTAAGGATTCTACCAAGTTCATGGGACTCGAAGACTAATGCAATAGAAGAAGCTCATGATCTCGATACTCTAAGCTTAAGTGAACTTCGTGAAAAGCTTCAAGCTTATGAGTCCAAGCTGAAGCATCAGCAAGAGCAAGAGAAAGTTAGAAAGTCCATTGCATTTAAAGCATCTGTTGAGAAAGAATCATCGTCAGACAATGAGTCAGACAGTGATGAAGATGATGATGATGTGACATCGTTAGCAAAGAAGCTTTCAAAGTTGATTAAGAAAAAAGGTAAGCAAACTAACCGAAGTAAACATTTTATTACTAACCATGCTAGAGGTGATGCAGGAAAGGTTTTTAAAGAAAAGCAAAAGGGAAGAAGGAGCTCATATGCTATGAGTGCAAAAAACCAGGACACATTAAGTATGCATGTCCTGTGCTGATAAAGAAGATGAAAAAATACAAGCTGAAACAGAAAGCACTTACAGCAACATGGAGTGACCTAGATGAGTCAGACAATGAATCAGACGACTTGTCAGGATAAAGAAGAAGCAAATTTGTGCTTTATGGCTCTATCTGAGGTAACATCTGACTCTGAGGATGAAATGCCTGAAAGTTTTCGTAACCAAGTCAAAAAGCTTCTAAAGGCTCTGTCTAAAGCAAATGATAAAATAGAGGCTTTGAAAGGTGACAAAGAGATTTTGAAAAAGGAAAAAGAGGCTATAAGTCAAACTAACCAGCTTCTAGTAGATGAGAATGATATTTTGAAATGTGACACAGAAGTGTTACAAATTGACAATGAAAATCTTCGCTCATCTCAAGATGCTCTTGAAAAGGAAAACTGTGTTTTACGTGAAGAAATAAAAAGTCTTAAGATAAGAATTGATGATGTTTCAAAAGATCTTTCTTCCACCTTTAGTAAATTTGCTGAGAGTGACCAAAAGCTTCAAAGATTGATATCCTCTCAAAGAGTTGGTAATTCAAAGGATGGCTTGGGTTATGATAAAGCTGAATCATCCAATACACCTAAGAAAACTGTTTTTGTGAAAAGTAAAGAGCCTTTGTGCAAAGAAGTTGTTGTTGCTAACAAGATGTGTGTGAATGCAAAGACTAATGTTCGAAATAAAGAGTACATCAGAAGATACCCTCAACAGACATATCAGTACTCTATCAGAAGATACATCAGAAAGCCTATTAGACGTTTTGTCAAAAGGTACCCAAATCAGACATATAACAGGATGGTAAGATCTAATCCCTATGCTTGTTTCTTTTGCAATAAATTGAGACATATTGAAAAGTTTTGTTACTACAAAAATGACAAGCTCAATAACCAACAAGTAAAGAACTTAAGATCAACGAGCTTGAATTTTAGCGGACCTAAGCTTATATGGGTTCGTAAGGAAACTTAATTTGTTTGTAAGTGATTGCAGGTACTGAGGCAAAGCTCAAATGGTTAAGATCATGATTAATTGATGCCTCGGCTAGAAGGAAAGAGAATGTGGATTTCACTTATAAAAATGAAAAATCTAGAGTTTTGGTACTATTGTTCTAACTCCCTTTACTTTTAATATTTCATATTTGCTCTTCGTGTTTTCAAACAATTTTTAAAAAAAAAAATCTTTTGGTATCAAGTTAAGGGGGAGCATGTTTTCAAAAAGAAAATTATAAAGGGGGAGAAGAAGGAAGAAGCTATCTTGAATTTTTTTATTGTTCTTAATCCAAGGGGGAGTAAGTTTTTATCAAGAAGAAAATGGTTAGATTTATTTAATTTTTCTTCTGTTGAGCTACATGTTCTGTTTGTATGTTATAATGATCTTAGTGGAACTTGTTTTCAATAGACAATATGACATTTTTTTTATAACAAAAGATGAGTTTGTTTTTTGATAATAACAAAAAGGGGGAGAAAAATATGAAAAACTTGATATGTTTTGATTATATATGAGCTAGTATATTGTTGTGTTAACTTGGTTGATATATGTTTATATGAATATGATTTGTGATGCTCTTCAAAAGATGATTGTGTTTCTATGATGGATTAATCACAAGTTTTTCATGATAATGGTTTTGTTATCATCAAAAAGGGGAGAATGTTAAGTTCTTTAATTATGATTTTGATGATAACAAAAAGGAGTAAAGTAATATGACATGTTCCTTAGTGTTTATGCAAGAGTTTATCTAATAGTCAGACAGTCAGTCACGGACAGTCTGGACGTTTAGTCAGACGGTTTGTGCTATATGAGTATATGGAACCAGATCAGAACGGAACATAATTTTTGTCAACTTGTTTCGTATATATATATATATATTATGTATGTCAGACAGATGGTATATGCAATTCGGAGTTCAACTTGAATTTTTGTTCAGTCAGACGTTTCATCAGACGTTTCCTGCATATCAAAACAGAAACGAACAGAATTAATTTAAACCTGATTTGCGTATGTTTTATGCATCGAAGACCTAGCTCCACTTATTAGATGTATTGTGGGTAATATATCTAATTCGTTCCACAAAGGAGGAGTTAAAATCCATGGGGAATTTCAATTTTTTACGTGCTGGAATTTTGTGGTACTATTCATCATCTTCAACCTCCAGATCAACAGCCACGCCATCTTTAAATGCGCGAAATTTGATGTCTTATGAAGGGATGTTATAGATATTGAGAGATTAATATGTAAAGATATTTCCTAAGCTCCAAGGATCGATTTCGGATGAATACGGACTGATTTATGCAGATTTTTATGCTGTTTTTATGCAGGTTTTTGAAAAAAAAAAATTCTAATATGATTTTGATTCTCTCCGATCCTTCGCATCTTCAATAGATATGATCATATCTTCTTGTACTTGTCTTGTGGGACTTATTTTGACCACATCCTCAACAACCCATGGATTATTATGGATATCTTTCAACATTTCGGACGACTTTCTCTCTCTAAAATCACTTGATATTTTCTCTCTCTCCAACGGAAAAGTTTCAAAAACAGAATGGATATCTTTGGGAAGCTATTTCTATCCGTTGGAAACAACGCCTATATATATATTGTTCATGTATCAGTCCAAAACAGAGAAGAACAGAAGAGACGAGATTGAAAAAACCCAGAATTATACGAGCTGAAATTTTACTTCATTAGACTTTCTGTCAGACACTAGCAAAATACTAGTCAGACATTTTGTGCAAAACTCCAAAACTTATTTTCTTCTGTGTTCTAGTGCTCAAATACTTAGAGTGTCTATTGTAACTCTTGATTGAAGATTCTCTACTCTTGTATTGAGTGTGTGAGAGTTGTTGAGAGGATTACAAATAATCTTGTAGTCTGTGTTTAGCCAATAGATATAGGCTTATGAGACAGAACAAGATTCGATTGGTGTGTTTGTAATCTCTTTTGTTTAAATTGGATTAGTGGATCGACCCGGTTGGAAACCGGATCCCAGTAGTGGAGCTGAAGAGAGGACGTACTCGCAAGGAGGAACCTCTATAAATCTCTGGGCTCATTTAATTTATGCACTTTACTACTCTGCAATTTTTATTGATTATAATTGTTTATATTGTTGTTCAAATCTTTTTCTTATTAAGTTTTACAAAGCAACAATATTTATCTGAGTTATAATATGAGTCTCTAATTTATTTGTTAAAAGAAGTTTCCAAAGATTTTAATTTGTTAAGTGTTTTCAAAAATTTTTTAAAAGCAAACAATTCACCCCTCCCCTCTTGTTTGCATATCTGGGACCAACATAAGGTTTTCAAAAATATCGGTTTCGTAATTTTTTGGTAACTAAAAATATCAGATATCGCAATTATACGCGTATTTTCTTACTACCGATACTTAAATTGTCATGTCTACTTTACATTACACTATTTATTACTACTCTACACTATTTATCTATCTCTACTTTTTCTTACAACCTACTCTTACAAACCATACCTCCATTTTCTTACAATTTTCATTTTCAATATAACTTCAGATCTTTCATATCTTATTTTTCATTAACAAAAATACAAAAAAAAAAAAATTTCTCTCCTTTTTCTTTATGAATTGCGCCAGCCCCCTCTCTCTCCTCCCTAATTTGTTTCAATTTCAATTTATTTAATTAATACAATTTTCCTCCCACATTTTTTTATAAATACCCCATCTTCCTTCCACTTCCTTCACACCTTCCATATATTAAAATTACTCTCTCAAAATTTCTACAATAGTTCTCTCTCAAAGTTCTCTCAAGTTTAGTCTTCATAGGTAATACTTCTTTAGAGTTTCCTTTATGTTCATTTACTTAGTATGAGCTTGGTGTGTGTTTTCTAAACCATGAAGGTTAAAGAAAGAAACAATATGTTCATACTTTGTTTTTATTCATGAATATATTTTCTTTCATGTTGCTTTCATATATATTTAACTAAATATATCTATGTAGCTATATATATCTTTTAAAGCATATAAGCTCTTTTAAGGCATATAAGCTCCTTTATTTTGTAATTTATTTACTTTCAAGTTGTTTTAAGACTAATCTTTCTAGTCTTAGACCTGTCCTCATCAAGTCAAAACAATTTTCTTTTTCTTTTGGGACTAGTCTATTCTTGGTCCTGAGATACCTTGATGAAGCTAAGGTTCCAATACTTGACATATTTCTTTACTAGCTTATTTATTTAATTATTATGTCTTTCTTATGTTTTCATAATTTTATAATTCATATTCATAATCATACATGAACATATTGATTTTGTCTCAACAAGATAAAGGAAAAAAAGTTTTCTTAAAATAGAAATTCTTCTCTAAAATAAAAGTAGGAAGTAATTTTTCAAAAAACGGAAAAAATTATCTTAACAAACTTTTCTAAAGAAATCTAGAGGAGTTCATAGAATTTTTTTTTTTTTTTTTTTTACAATACATACATACATTTTACAAAGTCATAAGATGGAAAGAAACTCTTGATTCAACAAAAGTTTTACTAAATTCCACTTTTCATCAACACTAGTTTAACAAGCACCAAGGTATTTTCTTTCATAAAAGAAGAATGATCTTAAGAAATGAGAAAGTTATTTCTATAAAATATAGAATTATTACTTTCAAAAAGTATTAGAAACTAAGCTTAGAAAAGAAAGATCATTTTTTAGAAATCTAAAAAGACTAAGGAAAGGAAATTAAGGGAAAAGAGAAATACTCATTTAAAATGACTTTAAGATATTTTCAAGCAAGATAAAAGGAAATTTTCAAAAGTATCCCTTTTCCAAAATCCTTAGAAAGCTTTACTTTTACCAAAAGTTCATGGCTTGAGACAACTCATAAATTTCATGCATTTGATACGAGTCAATGGATACATATATACATTTTAAAGGTTTTACAAGCTATTATAATATTTATCTCTTTGATATGAGCTTTGTAAAAGAAGGAATGCAAGTTTTCAGAAAATTCGTGGTAAATCTGATCATTGCTATTTCAGAGCTCAAATGACTTAGTTTTATGAAAAATAGTTTTAGAAATAGATAGATCTTTTTGAGTAGGTAGAAAACGGTATAAACGTGTGAAATTCCGAGTTAAAATAAGCAAGTTATGGCCATTTCAAGTTGAAATTTCTTTCTATCCGATTTTACCACGAATTTAAGATAGATTTAGGATCTTCAAAAATAGAAATTCTATGAAAGACTCATTTTGAGTATTTCATTTTGTTTAGGTGAAGAAGGAACCAAAATCGCATTCTCGGAAGATTACTTCGACTAGGAGCGATCGTCATGGAGTGAATTAATCCCTTACTAGTTACATTTCCTTGTTTGTGCTTGTAAGTAGTAGCACTAGAAAATAAGGAAAAGATAAATGAACGAATGTTGTGTGATTGAGATTCATGACTGGTTTAATAAAAGTTAAGAATATCGAAAGAGAAATTGATGAATAATTTATGTTTTCTTGTTATGATATGATGAATATTGTTTTCATCGCCTTTAACTTGAACTCAACATTATTTAGTTAAACCTATAATGAAAATAATTCATGCATATCATATTTGTGAGTCACATTTATTTTCACTACTATTCCTTGTGTGGGGAAACGAGGAGTTGTAGTGGTGGCTAGTAGGAGCCAGAAAGTCTACATGGATAAGTAGGAGTCGAAAAGTCTACAGGGCAAGTAAGAGCTAGTAAGTCTGCAAATATTGATGGCCATATGGGCCTGTAACCACCCAACCCCCGACATGGAGAGCGTAAAATCCATGCTACACATGGTTTCTAGTTAATCTTGTGTATTTTGTTTGCTCATGTGATTGGTGCATTCTCATATGTTTGTTTAAATACTTGTTTGAATTATGGAAATGTTTTGCAGATGGAAGTTTTCTCACTAAGCTAGTTTTGCTATACCCCTATAGCTTTTGTTATAGTATGATTATTTGTGGTTGGCACCAACGAGCCCCGTTTGTCAGGTATGAGCCAAAGCTACTAGGAGTTTTTGAGAGAAGTTTATATGTATTTAGTTTTGAATATAGACTTCTAAGAAAAATCTCTATAGTAAACTTATGGTATATTTATGTATATTTTGATGATGGCTTAGTTGAACAAGACTATTAGAACGAGGGAATGCCCTTAAGAAGTTGTACGAGACTATTATTCCAATGAATATTACATGTTTATCTATATAAGTTCTTGCATGCTTTTATTATCTGCTTAAACATAATACCCCTGTGAGTCTCCTACTATCTTGGAAGCACGCCTTGCACATAATAACGAAGCTCCAGCGTGGCTAAGGTTATCATTCATTAGCTTTAATATTACGTGCGGTGGACTGCCATGTTTAGGGTACCCTCTGGGGCGTGACATTCCCCCTAAAAGGAACTTTCATCTTTGAAAGTTACCTAGATCATTGAAAAGCTCAGGTTATGTTGTCCTAACTTCTATTTCCTAGGTAGCTTCCTGTTTTGTTTGATTCATTAGTTACACTTTATATATTTGATCACATGCCTTCTTAGAATCCGTTCTTTAGTATGAACAAGCCTTACTGGCTTCTCAATTGTTGTGAGATTTAGCTGTACCTCCAACGGTTCCAAAGCTATTATATGCTTAAGATTCTTCACGTTCTTTCTTAACATAGAAACATTGAATATATTTTGTACCCCATCTAAATTGGGCAGTAATGCGACACTATAAGCCACATCACCTATTTGCTCAAAGACTTCAACGAGTCCTACATACCTAGGGTTTAACTCATCCCTTAAACTAAACTTAATTATTCCTTTAGCTGGTGAGATTTTAAGTAAGACACGTTCTTCAACTTGAAATTCCAACGGTTTTCTCCTCTTATCTGCATAACTTTTCTGACAGCCTTAAGCAATTTGCAATTTTTTGCCTGATTGCTTTGACCTTATCAATAGCATCCTATACCAGCTTTGGTCCCATTATCTATCCGTCACCTACTTCATCCTAACGGATTAGTGACCTACATGCTCTACCATATAAGACTTCATAAGGTAGCATCCCAAGTGACGCCTAATAGCTGTTGTTATATGTAAACTCCACAAAGGTAAGTGCTCATCCTAGCTACCCTAAAATATAAAACACATGCTCTCAACATGTCTTCTAGGATTTGGATGGTCCATTCAGATTGTCCATCAGTTTGAGCGTGATAAGCTGTACTGAAATCCACTTTAGTACCCAAGGCTTTGTGCAAACTCTTCTAAATACTCCCAGCAAACCTATTATCTCTATCTGATCCTATAGTCATTGGTATCCTGTGCAACTTCACTATCTCTTTAATGTACAACTTTGTTAATTGCTCCAAAGTATACCCGATTTTAATGGGCATAAAGTATGCTACCTTGATGAGTCTGTCTACAATCACTCCTACCGAGTCATAACAAAATTCATGGTTATATGCTCCTACTTCTACTTAAGTATAGGTAAGGGCTTCAATTCACCTGCTGATCTTTTGTGTTCAATATTGATCAAATGACATGCATAACACTTGGATGCATATTTTGCTATTTTTTTCTTCATATTATTCCACCAATACATCCTTTTCAGATCATGATACATTTTGTTGCCTCCTAGGTGGATGGAATAACCATAGTAATGTATATCTTTCAGTAACTTCGTCTTAAGCTCTCTCTGGTCCAGAGCACATAACCTCCCTTTATATCTCATGACACCTTTGCTATCTATAAGGAACTCGACTGCTCTACCCACTTCTATTCTTTTCTTTACCTCTTGGATACTTAGATCACCCACCTGTGCTACTTGGATTCTTTCTATAATAGTAGGTTGAATCTATAAGTTGGCTAGTCTTGCTCCTACTCGTCTAGTCACTATTTCTAATTCCAGTTTTCTCATGTTATCTATTAAACGACGTCCTTAAGTGATTAAAGCTGCTAGATTCTCATTTCGCTTCCTACTCAAGGTGTTTGCTACTACATGTGCCTTTCCAAGGTGGTACTAAATATTTACATCATAATCTTTTATCAGCTCCAACCATCTCTTCTGCCTTATATTCGACTCTTTTTAGGTAAAGATATACTTTAAAATTTTATGGTTAATATATACTTTGCATCTCTCTCCATATAGATAATATCTCCATAGTTTCAAGACATGTACCACTATTGCTAGTCCCAGGTCATGTGTAGGGTAATTTTGTTTTTAGGTTTCACCTACCTAGATGCACATGCTATTACCCTATCTCCTTGCATCAACATACAACTTAGCCCTTCTATAGATGCATTACTATAGATGGTATACTCTTCACTACTCATCAATAAGGCTAGAACTAGTGCAGATGCTAGCTTTTCCTTCAGCTGTTGGAAGTCGTTCTCATAGTTTTCATCTTAAACATAGTTTATGCCTTTCTGGGTTAATCTGGTCAAAGGATTTGTAATCTTAGAGAAATCCTCTACAAACCTTTTTGTAGTAGCTTGCCATTCCCAAAAAACTTCTAATTTTTTATACACTTTTAGGAGTGAGCCATTTTACTACTGCCTTTACTTTATCAGGATCCATTACTATCTCATTTCCATCGATGATATGCCCTAAGAAAGATACTTACTCTAACCAGAACTCACACTTGGTGAATTTAACATACAACTTCTCATCTTGTAATCTACTCAGAACTAATCTCAAATGCTCTCATATTCTCCTTTGTTTTAGGATACACCAAAACATCATCTATACAAACCACTACAAATACTAGATAGTCTCTGAAGACTTGTTCATAAGTTCTACAAAGACGACTTGTGCAGTTATGAGACAAATGGCATAACCACAAACTCACAATGCCTATATTTGGTTCTGAAGGCTATCTTTTGTATGTCCTTTACTCTAATCTACAGTTGGTAATACCCCGAGCTGAGATCGATCTTTGAGAAACTTGTGCTCCTACCAGTTGGTCAAACAAATCATCTATCCTTATTAGATGGTATTTATTTTTTTTATAGTTACGTGGTTCAACTCTTTATAATCTATACATAACCTCATGTTGCCATCCTTTTTCTTTACTAACAAAACCGGAACTCCTCAATGTAGCACACTAGGTTTGATGAAATTCTTTCTAAGCAAGTCTTTTAAATATGCAAGTTTTGTTGGTGCCATGTGGTATAGTGTTTTGGATATTGGTGTAGTACTTGGAAACAAATTGATTCAAAACTCTATCTCCATTTCTAGTGGTAAACTTGGTAGATCTTCTGGGAAAACATTAGGGTATTCACATGCTATTGGTACTTGTGCAAGTTTTGCCTCTTGTTTATCTTTTATTGTCATGGCTGCCATGGATAAGATAGACCCACCCCATAACTCATAAGTAGGTAAAGTTGGAAGTCTTTGCGCTTCAAGTTTATGTACAAATTGGTCCCCATCTGGTAGACTAAACTTCACTAGTAGGTAATGATAGTCAATTATAGCATGGTACTTTACTAACAAATCTAATTCCAAAACCACATCAAGGTCCACCATGTCCAACACTACTAGGCCTGTAGATAGATGACAGCCTCTATCTCCACATCTACATTCCGACAAATCTCGTTTAACATAGTTTCACTTCTTAGAGGTTAAATAAGCATTCAGTCATATTTTCAACATATACATCACACACAGTTACAAACAATTCAGCAATGCATAAAAAGCTTACACCAGTATCGAAAAGCATATATACACTGCGTAGAAGTATAGATATCGTACTTGCTATAGTGTCCATACTGGATATATCCTTGTGCTGGAGGGCATAAACCTTAGCTGATGCTCTTTGTCCTTGACCGTTACCTAAGGTCCCCCCATTTAAATGCTTGGAGTTACTTATCTACTAGGCTCTCTACAATCTATGGCCTTGTGCCCTTCCTACCTACACTTGAAATAGAATACTTGTGGGAGAATCTTCTCTATACAAAATATGTGGCTGTGCCCAACCTTGCCATACGAAAAGCAAGTATCCTCCAGCCACTTGCAATCCTTTAGATCATGTGGTCCATGGCACTTGGTATACTTCCTTTTAGTACCCTAAACTACTAACCTATCCTATTGTGTGATTAGCCTCTTTCCCTTATCTTAGGTAAGAATACTAGCTGGTCACTTATCCAAATAGACTTGACTCATTTGTTCTTCTTTCCCTTCATCTTTTGTAAGTGCTGCTCAACAGTATTTGCTTTATTGATCATGGTGGAGTAGCACCAAGTTCACATGATGCTAAATCTCGAGCTCTAGCTCTATGACAAATCTGCTTACTTTGACATCCTCAGTCTCCTTTAAAGGATTGACAGAAATCTCATTAGCCTGTTCAACCTTGCCTCATATTTCTCCACAGTCATACGACTTTGCTATAAGGTTTAATGCTCTTGCAGCATTTGATGCTTAATATTCTAAGGGAAAAACTTTTTATAGAAAGCCTGTTGGAATCTATCCCAGGTGATCACTCTAGTCATGTGCCTTTCGGTGCTCATCCATCAGTTATTTTCTTTCCTAGTCAGCAAACAAGAATTACACTACTTTTTTCTTTTTAAGAATATCAAGAGTAGAAAAAGTCTTCTCCATTTCCTTCATCCATAATTGAGCATCAAGCGGCCTCTCAGGCTTTAGCTCAAAATTGTAAACCAAGTCTACAAACTTGTTCTGACTTAAAAATCAGCATGTTTGGCCCCATTGCTACCATTGTCCTTCTGTCGATAGATCTCTTGCCTCTATGCCTCAAGATTGACCTATATCACTAGCACATCTTGATGTATTTGCTAGTGTTGTTGCATAACCACCCCTAGGAGGGTATTCACAGTTTGCATAAGTTGAGTAGCATCAATTGGTACTTATTGGCTTACAGGTGGGGGTAATGGTGGTGGCGGTGGTGGGTATAATGAAATTTTATTTTTTAATAGAATCTGAATCATTTAAACTATTCGGATCAATACTTTAACCACTGAGATAAACCCAAATAAATCATAATAAAATAAATACAGCAAAACCCCTTTCGATTGAAAAGAACAAGAAGATAGCGCAGTGGAGTTGACACCACTTCCACAAAAGATTCAAATTTGGAGGATGGGAGCTCTAGAGAAAGTTCCAAAGAAGAAGGGTTCAAGTTATATGCAACAAATGAGAGCACTGAAATGTGAATGCTGATACATATTGCATATATCATGAATTTCCTAGACAGAAAGGGGATGTGAGTCCACTAGAACTAAGACATGTGGGGACACGTAAAATGCATATAGAGTGAAAATTCTTTCCTTGTATCCACCAATACCATGAGGAGAACATCTGTCAGACTAACCTAAGCATATTGCCAAAGTTGTAGCTTTTCACAAACTATCACAACATTGTGAAAGTTTATGATACATCCGCACTTATTTGATGCATTGAATTGTATATTATCAAGTCACTTTCAGTCGCCAACATTTAGGAAGTTGGTCTAACCGTCGCACTATAATAAGTATCCCATTAATGGGAATTAACAGCATCAATTACACAAAGTACCAGTGGAAGCTCTTCCCCTTTTATCTTCCGACTTCATCATGTTCTTCTTTCACAGGATATCGAATAGACGCTTTCTTACATAGTAGATGATAAATCAAGGTCAAGTTGGACATATGTACTAGAAACACAACAAAATCTTTTTAGTTTTCCGTAACTTATTGTTTTACATTTAGGACCATTTTTCATCGTAACCCAAGCGTGTGCAATTAGACGATGGTATGAAAATAGTACGGCCATATTTTCACCATCTTTTTCATCATTTCTAAATTCAAATATACACCCAAATTCAAAATTTTGAGTAGATACACATGCATTTAGAGGCACAAAATCTGCGTCAATATTCCAGAATAACTTTAGGGTGATGTATGATAAATTAAAGAAATAGCTCTCATAGCAAAAATGATGTATGAAAATGGAAAAAAATATGTATTTTCATTTTGTTATAAAAAGGAAAGGAAAAATAAAAAAAGATAGATCAAGGAAATATTGTAGATTAAGAAAATAATATGAAAGATATGAAAGATTTTTATATTATTAGAATAAATATGGTTTTTTTATCTTAGGATTTGATAGTATTGATATCTTTTTTTTTTAGATATTAAATCTTTTAGTTAATGTTTCATTTTATTTTATATATAGACACTTGTAATAGATATGATGATGAATGAATAAGATATTGATTATATAAAGCTTATTTTCTAGAAATGGTGTGATACCTTTTCCTTTTTCTTCAATGGTGTGATTCCATTAAAATTTTATTGATGTAATTCCATCAAGAAACACATGAGGTCAAATAATTAAGTGGTGGCGTGAGACCATCACCAAATCAATCTAGTGGCATGAGATTGTTAAATATATATTTCTAGGATTTTCCATGCATTTTCATAAAAACACAAAAATAAATTGTTTTTTTTTCTTCCGCTATTATATATCTTATTTGGTATCAGAGCTATTTCTTTAATTTATCCTACATCATAGTTGGTATTTGAGCTATTTCTTTAATATGTTTTTACCATACATCAAATTTGGTATCACAGCCATGGTTGTCAAACTCGCAAGTCAACTTTTACGTTTCTATGAGTTAATGAGTTAATGATGGGATTTCGATTCAACTTGTATACAAAATCGTTTTTTGAGTAAATTCATGTGAAATCACGGTTTTACATAGTGGAAATGGTGGTAACATCGGTATAGAATCGTAAAGTTATAATTTTACACTTTTTTATATATGAACTTTAAAAATGCAATCAATCTAATATGTTGAATTTAGGATTTTTTTGGTTAACTCTTGATGTTTATCTTAATCTAACTTAATTTTAGTTTTTTTAATTTTTTCCCTTTTATTTCCTTTGTTTTTTTTTTTTTTTTGGAGAGATATTTTCTTTTAGGTTATATACTTTGATATATTTTGAACGATTTGAATTAAAATTAAACAAATATATATAGTGCTATATTTTTTCCATTTTTTTAATAATTTTTTATATGTAATTTACTTGTCATAAATGCAATGATTTTTTTGCACAAATATATAGTGAACATGAAAATGTTAATTCTTGCACAAAACCAACTACTCATACATGATAATTCAAATAATTTGCAATACATCTCAATAATTATAGATTGCGAACCATCATTAAATAAAATTAATTATTTTAATTATCAAAATTGGAAAAAATATATTAATGATAGTATGTGAATTATGATTGGTAAAACTTAAATTTTGGTTGTATGTAACTAATTTAATACTAAATTCTTTATTTTCATAATTTATTTAAGTTTTATTAGTAAAGTAAGTACATCTACGATTCTTCTAAGTAAATTTACACTAGTTATAGATTCTTATGATTCTACGTTTTGATTTTGTGAACCCCTAGCTGTTTTAGGTAGACACTCAAGTTTGACAACTATGATCACAACCAACTATTTTGTTCTTATTAGGATTTGACTTTAACTTTTTTTCCTTGGATAAAGGAAGACAATTTTCCATTGTGTGACTCAAAAAGAGTTAGATGACATGAATCTCTCTTTCTTGATTTTTAAAGAAGTTTTTACCAAAGTTAGATGAACTTAATGCTAAATCAGATAGACAACGCTGCCAACTTCAATACCTGATTGTTATTTGATACCTTAGTGAGGAATTTCTAAATTGCCTATGGATCAAAAGGAATGTGTCATAACTACAATTCTAAAATCACATAATGCCCAAGAAAACATCATAGAGCACAATTCCATTGAAACTAAGCTAGACATTGGAAAAATTCAAAATAATGCCTTGCTATTGTAGAATAGGTTGTCAACGAGGATAAAGAATTGGAGATTATAGAGATTGCAAAGAACCAGTTTGAAGATACTCCAGTGAAAGTTGGCATGATAGAGGTAAAGTTAGGGAAAAATGTGAAATATGAAAAAATCGATACAAAACATGCTAAATCCATTGAGAGTGATGAAGATAAGGATGTCCTAGAAAATTCAACTAATTAGATCATCAACTATGATTCCAAAATTTGATAGCGGGATAGAAATTGTCAAAGAACTTGATTTGTTGATCAATCCAACAAAAAAGTCCATCTTTCAAGCCAATGGTTAAAACATATTCTATATATTCATTATTATTGCGTTTAGGTTGTTCAATTTATTTTGGCACTATTGAAATATCACACGGAGATTTGAAGTTAGTTGATGATTTGTTTTATTGGAGGCAAGTGGAAATATTTGTTTTTTGCATCCTAAATATTTATCTGGGTGGAGTTAATTTAGATTCGAGGAAAAATCATTTTAAGAAAGGGGGAATGAATGATGCAAATTGAAAAGAAAAAAACATGTAAGATAATTATTTTATTAGAATAGATATGATTTAGCTATTATATATATATATTTTTTTTTATTAATTATGGTTTTGTTATATTAGGATTTTATAGGATTTATTTCTTTTAGATATTAAACATTTTGGTTAAGATTTTATTTTATCCTATATATAATCAGAGCCTATAATAGGCATGATGATGATTAATGAGATATTGATTGTGTAAATGTTATTTTTTATAAATGGTGGGGTGCATTAACTTTTTTTTTTTCTTAAAGGTGTGTTTCTATTAAAATCTTGGTGTAATTCCATAAAAAAATGTATGGTATGAGGTCATACAATTAAGTGGTGGTGTGAAACAATCATCAAACCAATCCAGCGTTGTGAGGGTGCTGAATATATATTTCCAAGTTTTCCCTTTCCTTTTCATAAAAACATAGACATTTTTTTCTTTCGCTATTCTACATCATATTTGATATCAAGATATTTATTCAATTTTTTTGAAAAGGTATTAGAGTTATTTCTTCAATTCATTTATTTCACAGTGAAGAATAAGACAGTAGGCTTTGATACCAAATTTGAAGTGGGACAAATTAAACAAATAGAATTGATACCAAAATTTGATTTAGGATAGTCCAAATTTTTTTTTTTTTTTGGTTGCATCAATGAAAAGGAAAAGAAAAACTTGATGAAGAAGAAGAACTAGTAGTAGAAAATATCCAGTATTTTTACGCCACTAGATTGATTTGATGATGGCCTCATACCATTACTAAATTGTAAGGCTTCACACCACATAGTTCCTAGTGGAATCTCACCAACAATTTTTTAATGGAATCATACCACTAAAGAGAAAGGAAAAGACATCACACCAATTCTAAAAAAATAGCTTTTATATAATCAATATCTCATTCACTCATCCTCGTGTCTTCTATAGCTTAAAATATTTATTAATAGGATAAGGTAAAATCTAATAATACATAAAATATAAAGATTTGATGTCTTAAAAAAGATACCAATCCTTTTTAATCCTAAAATAACAAAATCAAATATAGTAAAATAAAATATAATAACTAAATCATGTCTATCCCAATAAAATAGAAATTGTTTATATTCTATTCTCCTTAAAAAGATTCGCCCTCAAATCTAGGAAAGAACTCCACCTGGATAAAAAATTAGGATGCAAAATCCAAATATTTCCACTAGCATTCAACGAAACAGATCATCAACTAACTTCAAATCTTCATGTGATATTTCAATAGTGCCAAAATAAACTAAATAATTTGCAAACCACAATAATGAATAGATCAAATATGTTTTATACATTGTTTAAAAGATTGACCTTCTTTTGTTAGCTCAATCAACAAATCGACTTCTTTAACAATTTCTATCCAGCTACCTAATTTTAAATTAGCATTGATGATCTCAATACTTGAAATCCCTATCTTCATCACTCTTAATAGATTTATTGTCCTTTATATCATTTTCTTCATATTCATGTTTCCCGACTTTACCTAGATCATGCTAACTTCCACTAGAGTATCTTAAAATGCATTCTTTGCTACCTCTACAATCTCCAATTCTTTATCCTCACTGACAACCTCTTCTACAACATTAAGGGCATCATTTTAAAATTTTTTCAATATTCATCTCAGTTTCAAGGGAATTGTGCTCTACGATGTTTTCTTGGGCATTGTGTTCTATCGGAATCATAGTTGACATGTTTCTTTTGATTCATAGGCAATTTAGAAATTCTTAGGGCATCAAAACAACAATTAAGGTATCGAAGACAACATCCTTGTCTATCTAATTTAGCATTAACTTCATTTAGTTTAGGCATAAACTTCTTATAAAAATCAAGAAATAGGATGTCATCTATTTTTGTATCACAAAGGAAAATTGTCTTCTTTGGTCTTTAGAAGGAACAAGAATAATATAGTAGGCTTTGGTATCAAATACAGTGTAGAACAAATTGAAGAAATAGCTTTGATACCAAATATGATGTAACACAGTGGAAGAAATTTTTTTTTCTTTGTTTTTTATGAAAAGGAAAGGAAAATATGGAAAGATAGATCTAGTAATCTCACATCACTAGAGTGATTTGATGATGGTCTCACATTACCACTAAATTGTATGACCCCATACCACATGGTTTCTTGATGGAATGACACGAACAATATTTTATGGAATCACACCATTAAAGAAAAAGAAAATGCATCACACCAATTATAAGAAAATAACTTTTATGTAATCAATATCTCATTAACCATTATCATGTCTATTGTAGCCCTGCTTATATATAGAAAAAATAAAATCTTAACTAAAATGTTTAATATCTAATAAAAGATACCAATTCTATCAAATTATAATATTACAAAAACATATCTTAAAAAAATAAAATATAAGAGCTAAACCATATCTATTATAATAAAATAAATATCTTCTATATTTTTTTCTTAATCTACATCATTCCCTGTCTCTTAAAAATATTTAGCTCAAATCTAGAATAAAAGTCCATCTAGATTAAAAATTAAAATGCAAAAAAACAATTAATTTCCACTTGCCTCCAACCAAAAGATCATCAACAAACTTCAATTCTCCATGTGATATTTCAATAGTGCCAAAATATACCGAATAACCTACAAACAATAATAATGGCTAGATAGAATATGCTTTGATCATCATTTGAAAGATTGACCTTCTTTCGTTGGCTCAATCAACATGTCAACTTCTTTACAATTTATATCTCGCTATCAAATTTTAAATCAACGTTAATGCTTTGATAGTTGAATTTTCATAAGACGTACCTATCTTCATCACTCTCAATAAATTTATTGTACTTTATATCAATCTTTACATTCATGTTTCTCTAACTTTACCTTGTTCATGCTAAATTCCACTTGAGTATCTTTAAACTCATTCCTTGAACTAAAAAATCTCCAATCCTTTGTCCTTATATACAACCTCTTCTAAAACATCAAGGGCATTACTTTGAATTTTTCCAACTTCTGGCTCAGTTTCAAGGAAATTGTGCTCCATGATGTCTTCTTGAACACTATGTGAGTCAAGAATTGTGGTTATGAAATGTTTTTTTTAATCCATAGGCAATTTAGGAATTCATAGGGCATCAAAACAACAATCAAAGTATTGAAGTACCACCTTGTCCATCTGATTTAGAAATAAGTTCACCTAATTTAAGCATAAACTTTTTTATAAAAGTCAAGAAAGATAAATTTCATGTCATCTGACATTTTTGTGTGACACAAAAAAAATATCTTCTTTGGTCTTAGGGAGAGCATTAAATCAAATCCAAAGAAGAATAAAACATAAGATCTAATACCAAATATGATATAGGAAAATTAAAAAAAATTACTTTAATATCAAAATTGGCATAGGACACGGAAGCAAAATAATTAATGAAAATGACAAAATACGAGAGTTTTAGAACAAGAATTGGTAAAGAATGTTAGGAAACTCATCACAAACAGTATGACTAATATAATATAGCCCAAAACGTATAAACTCAATTATCCGTTTACTTACGAGATATCAAATCAACTCTAGCCAACGTCTTTGCTACCGAATTTATAGATTTCCAATCCAGGACAGAAAACTTAATCTCACACAAACAATGTAAATTGCTTTTCGACTTATTCCTTGCTGAAGTTTCGCAAACGAATCACTAATGTCCTGTGAAGCGTTATTCAATTGCTTGTGGGATTCCAATAATGCCGAACACAAAAATCAACACATAAAGAACCTTGGAAAAATATAGCTCGACTATAAATTGATGGTCTCATACCATCATCAAATTGCATGATCTCACGCCACACGGTTTCTTACACCTTGATCAAAATTAAGATGAAAAAAAAAAAATATATATATATATATATATATATATCGACTTGCCTATGGCTAAACAAATCATCTACTAACTAAGTTTAGATCTCCATGTGATAATTTAATAGTGCTAAAATAAACTAAACAATCTTTTTTTGTTGGTTCAGTCAACAAAATCAACTTCTCTATGATGTTTTCTTGGGCATTGTGTGATATTAGAATTATAGTTATGGCATGTTTTGTTTCATCCACAGGCAATTTAGGATTCCTAAGCACCTAAACAACAATCAAGGTATCAAAGTTGGCAGCCTTGTCTATCTAATTTAGCATAACTTCATTTAACTTAAGCATAAGTTTCTATAAAATTCAAGAAAGAGAGATCCATGTCATCCGACATTTTTGTATGACACAAAGGAAAATTGTCTTCTTTGATCCTAGAAATGAACTTAAAGCCAATCCTTAAAATAATAATAATAATAATAAAAGACATGAGGCACTAATACCACTTTTTTTTCTTGGCCACTCACTAGTACCACATTTGGCTTAAGATAAATTAAAGAAATAGCTCTGATACCAAATATGATGTACGATAAATTAAACAAATAGTTTTGATAGCAGATATGATTAGGATAGCGAAAGAGAAGTAAAAGTTCTTCTGTGTTTTAATGAAAAGGAAAATTCCACCTAGAAAGATATATCTACTAGCTTCACACCACCATGAATTGTATGGTCTCACACCACAATTACATCAACAAGATTTTAATGGAATCACAATTAAGAAAAAAAAAAGACATCAACCCAATTCTAAAAAAGATACCTTTTATGTAATCAATATCTTATTCACTTATCATCATGTTTATTATAGACTTTGCCTATATATAAGATAAAATAAAATCTTAACTAAAATATTTAATATATAAAATAAAATATATTAGCTCATATCTATTCTAATAAAATAAAATCTTCAACATTTTTTCCTCCCGATCTGCATCATAAAGAGAATACATTCTCAATGTCACATGTCAGATAAACTAAATGCCGATGCCCATTCGTCCTTGGGATCGCATTATTTCAATTTAATTCAAGAATGATGTCAAATTTATGAAAAAACGAAAACCCATCCATGATGCATTTTTATAAACTTAAATTATAACAGAAAAGCCGCATTCAGACCAAGAGATATAATGGCTGGTCCTAACTTTTATAAATGTACAGTTGGACGTGTCTTTCATCTTATAATAAGAACCAAATTGTGTTGTTCTCTTCCTTGTTGCCTTCATTTACAAGCTTTGTCATATGTTCTTTGCTAATACTAGATATTCATATTATGACTAGGGATCGTGCATGATGAAAAAAAGCATGGTTTTCAAATTGGTCCGACCGGTCTGTTCAATCCAGTTCAACCGAAACTAGCATTAATGCCGAGCTGGGTATCGTCTAAGACTCGTTTTTTTAATGAACCGGCGAGACCCAGATTGACTCGATTGACCCAGGTGGTCGGACTGGGTTGAATCGGGAAACTAGGGGTCGAACCGATCGATCCGGATAGGACCAAAAAATAAAACAAAAAACTAGAAAATTAAATATTTATTCATACGTTATTATAAATTTATAAATATATAATCATTAAATCATATTTATTTAATAATTAATTGATGAACTTACTCTAAATATAATAGATTTAATTGAGTAATGACACATATATTAATCTTTTATAATTAAATTATTTATTATATTTTTACTTTTTCATTACCCAGTTCGACCCCCAATTGAAACCGATCTGACCTCCTGACCTCCTAGCCTATTCGAATCAAACCGAAGTCCGGTTCTGACATCATTGAAAAAAAGTTCAATAATTGGTTATTTAATGGTCCTTTGTTCGAGCTCTGATGTCCTAAACAACTGAAAAGCAACGATTTCAACTTCATTAGTAGAAACTAGGGATAATGGCACATGGAGTGCCTATGCTTTCACTTGTTAACAATTTAGTGTTTGATATTTAAATTTTGGCAAAAAAAATACGTTTTGTTTTAAGGTATTTGCATTTCAGTCTCTAATTTGTCAATAAGAGAAAATATAAACACTTTATTTTAAAATATGAAGAAACTAAAATGTCAGTACTTTAAAACAACAGGCACATTTTAACCAAAACTAAACATCAGACACAAAATTACCAAAGGTGAAAGTACAGGCATTTTCCGATCCATCATCATTCATCCCTAAAAGCTGTGTGTCGAAGCATGGCAGCTATAACAAAACTACGTTTTTGAGTTTCTTACATTAGTGATTCACACACACCTCTTCTATTCACTATTCCTATGTGTTGTGAGAATAATTCAACCCAACTCTCAGCCAACTCATAGCGGACAATGCCCAGGCTTGCTCAACAGCCACGAGAACAAAAATGGGTATACCTAGATTTCTTCCAGCCCTACAATGAACCAAATTAGTGCAATTTGCAGTGAGTTAACTTGCCCCAAAGATCATAACACCGGTTTCATACCACTATGTTGGGCATATAATAGAACCTAAGAACAGTCAGAATGAAAAGTCTTTTTGATGCAGCGGTACCATTGCAGAGAGAAGAAAATATACCAAACCAGTATACGTATATGATAGAAGCATCCAGAGCAATCATATGATGACTGCAGACCTAGAGACTCCAATTAACCTAAAAGATTGGCTAGACTAGTTACCACATGCCAAACAGGACAGTTCGGACTCCAGCTACAAGAACTCAAGACAATTCTAGAGAATATATATGTGTGTGTGTGTGTGTGTGTGTCACATTTTTAAAAAAAAAAACAAGAAGACGAAGAAGGAAAAAACATTGCTATATTTTCATATGATCAATAAAATAACCAAAAATTGTTACTGGCCTCAAAATCCAAGCAAAAAAATAAGCATCGATGTGTGGATTGTGTTCTTGTGATTGAGGAAAAAAGAGTCAAGGATCTAGCCCAAAACACATGAGGAATTACAGTAATGAATTACATAACTCGATGTTTACCTATGTGAGGATACACTTGTGTTCCAACCCAAACAGAGCATGGTAAGTACGCATAGAAAATTTTTCATCAAATATTCAGTAACAGAGAATCTATTCACTTGCAAAAGTTTTCTTTAAATTCTCCCAAGCTTCAAGGCCACAAGGATGGCGTTTCACATATTGTTCAATAAATGCTCTATCTGAACACGCAATAATGGTACCCAAGGACAAATTAGGACGGGCACTTCTGTGATCTATCAACCACTTAAACATTGAAAGCCTAAGCTTAATCCTATCAATTTTAAAGGACAGAAATGAAGGAAAATTTACTAGGGTGGCTAAAGGGTAGTTAAATTCATTTACAAGAAAATCAATCTTCATTTCAAGCACATCCATTGACTGGTTAAGGATTTGGGGCGATGTTTTAATCATCCTGCAAACATCATTGCAGTCAAGCCCAGCATTCAGAAGACAATCAAACCTCTCCTGAAGCTCTGCTCCCTTTCCACGAAAGGCCTTTAGTGCTCTTTTCATCTCATCCGAATCTTCCCTAAATCCAAGGCCTAATAAGAATTTAGTCTTTTGTGCAACTGGTGCCCTGTCCTTGTCCTCACCTAACTTCTGTAATTTCCTAACTCTTAACCCAATAGCCCAAGTCTTCAGCACTTGAGGATCTTTCTTTACAATATCACAAAGCTCCTTTTTGCCAACATTCAAGCTAGTAAGTAGGCTGTTGACTTTTTTGAGAGTGCACGAACCCACCAGTTTGGGGTGAAATCGAAGAATCTTGTTGACCTCGTTAGCTTCCATATCCATCTCGTTAAGAAACAGAAAGCACTGCCTCATATTGGAAAGAAATTTCTCAACTTCAACCTGCGGAAAATCAAGGAACATTTCATGCAGCTCACACTTTGTGGAACCAAACTTGACCATAAAACCAATGAGATGAAGCGTCCAGCATCCTGAAAAGTCAAAAAGCAATCCTGGATGATGATGGATTAAGCTGTTAAGCTGTTTATCAGTGTAACCCATCTTGTCAAACACTTGCAAGATAGCTAAAATCTGACTCCAATTACAAGAATCATGATTTGATAATTGTTTCTCAACCCAACTGATTTCAAATCCAAAATACTTCAACATCTCAAGTACCTTAAATAGGTCTGAATCTAAACTACCACCAAGATATAAGGAGAACACGGAATAATCTTAATCAATGCACTTTGACTTAGACCCCTCTCTTCATAGGCTTGAATCTTCGACATCAATTCCCCCGAACCATACCCAAAAAGCTCACTTGCTTCTCTATAAATCTTCCCTAACTTCATCCTATCAACTCCGTAATTACACAAAACTCGATAGTTCTCAAGCAAATCACTACAATCACTTAAAAAAATAAACTCCCTAGGAAGAAAAGGAGCAAATTCAGAAGGCTTCAATCCCATACTCTCAAAAAAGGGTTCAAATTCATTAATCGGGTGATACCTTAAAAACCGCGTAATCGATCTCCCGATACTATTACCATCCCCCTCAACATTAACTTGTTTAAGCAACTTGCTAATGAAATGAGGAGAGTTCTTGCTTATATGTTCAGCATCCATGAACTGTAAACTCCTAGTGGAGTGTAAGTACTCTGATAATGCAGCTTGTGCTTGCCTAAATACTGCAGCAGGAACTTTAACACCAATTGAAGTACAATCTACATCTTGTCTCTTACTCCCGTAGGGTCTAGGGTTCTGTGGCTTATATAATGACAACCCAGTTGGCCAAAATGTGATCTTTGAGCATGAAAGTCGTATTAGCTAAATATGAAGAGACCCATTTGTGAAAAATAGGTTTTTTCAGCTTATTCATGTAGTTCATGAGTGAGAAGTGGGAACTATACTAAGTGGAAGGAGCATGTAATAAGCGAGAGAAAGCGATTAAAAAGGTGCCAGAGAAAATAAGTATGATGAAGCAATTAGGGTTTTTATCTAACCTTGGTGTTGAAAGATGAAAGATGAAAGTCTTAGCGCCTTGTGTCGTCGCAGGTTGTTGAGTGCTAGAGTGGGTTTGGTGTGGTGGAATGACTTGGGGTTTGTGGGGGAGACATGGGGTTTTGGCGGCAGAGAAAGAAGAGGGAGGAAGAAGTACTTGGGGTTTTGGAATGGGCCTTTAGGCCGCCTTGGGCTAAAACCCATTTTCTTCTGGGGGTGGGATTTAAATTGTTCCATTGTTAAAAGGTAAAAGAGGAAAAAGTAGTGGTGTGGACCGGTTTGGTTTTGCGGTCTAACAAATCGTGTTGAAATGGTTCGATTTAAATCTTTTAATTAGTCAAATTGATTTTAACAGTTTAAGATTACAAATCAAGTTGCTTCAAATATGATTCAGTTTAGATTTATTCGAACCACCTTTAAAAGCTTTTGTTGTAATATAATTATTAATAGTAATTTGAGTTTTCAAGTAAAAAAGATATTTAGATTGAGGAATACTGTGTAAGAATTAAAGTCACTTATTATTACATCAAGTTGTATGTTTAATAATTTTAAGCATACATATTATCACATCCTAAAAATATTAGATATATAATATATTTTATGATGTATTATTTCAAGTATATGATACAAAATATATGTACAACATTTTTTATTTATGAATTAATATTAATATGGTTAAAAATGTAATTTACATTTCATAAGTTAAAACAAATTCAATTTCTCCTAATAAATCTACAAATTGTATCTTACTCAATTCTTTTCAAAGGTACATCTAAATGCAAAATTGGCATCAGAATTTAGAATTGCGATTTCATTTCAATTATATTATAACATACATATGGGATATTAAGTGAAATGTTATATATGACCTTAATATCTAATGTTTAAAATTTATAAATAAAACTCTTTTTTTTTATTTCTTTTAATGTGAAACAATTTAGTTCAAGCTCAAATGGTTTTTTTCGATTTAACCTCTTAAGCCAAATCATAACTGTTTAACTTTTCCTAAATCAAACCAAAATAAAAGAATCATATTTTGCTATTTCAGTTTAGTTCAATGGATAGCCTTAGGGAAAAGTACAAAGGGCGTTGACAGATGCCCATACCCTTTCAGAGATGGGTATGGTACATTAGAGTCAATACCTCGCAAAAATATAAAGAGGTGCGATGCTTCACTTCTTGAGATGGTGATCGAAGTCGAAGTTATTCAAAATTTTTACTTCAAAAAAAAAAAAGTTCTTTATCATCTCTCTTATCAAATGTAGAAAATCTTTTCACCATTGAGTATTTAAGTTGTGATAGGCATAAATTATTCATGATTTCCATAGGATATTAAGTACAATTTAATGTTTACTTAGAGAATTTATTCAAGGAATTGGTACTTAACTACTATACATATTCATTTCAAGTGATATTGGAACATATCGAAGACATTCAAAGGGATTAAAGGAGAATTTCACCAAGATTTGTCCAATGAAGTGAAGATAGACTAGCATGGAGACAAATTCACGGGCATGAAATGGAAAAAATTCAACTCCAGAAGCACATAAGGTCAACATCACGCTCGTGATTACTAGGAATGAAGGAATTTGAAAGTTCAAGGCATTTAAGGGCAAATCCATGGGCGTGATTCCTGAAAAATTCGAGATCAGTAGCTTCTAAAGGCATGTTCGCAAGCGTGATTCGCTATTTTCAAGTGACCATACTCTACCAAGCAATGTTAAGGGTATGAACGTCATGTGATTTGAAGATGCATTTTTCTAACATTTCCTTAAACCATAATTAATAAGTTTTACATGTGAATAGTTACACATGTTCATTCGTAATTTTTGGGGAAGTGTTGAAGATAAAAGTAAAACACCTGTTCAAACAACA
Organism: Combretum micranthum; assembly: GCA_024138025.1. Taxonomy (NCBI): domain Eukaryota; kingdom Viridiplantae; phylum Streptophyta; class Magnoliopsida; order Myrtales; family Combretaceae; genus Combretum; species Combretum micranthum. Next base: position 664,844 of record JAMXBD010000595.1, read on the forward strand.
AACTAATTAGCACTCTAGTCCACATCTATAGTGGTTCATTTTCGTCATCGTTGTGAGAAAAAGAGTGTTCTTGTGAGTTTTTGTATTCAAGCGTTCTATTACTGTGAATATCCCAAAAGAACTTGATACTAAAGACAGGAATTTATTGTTTGTGTTGTTTTTCAAGACTTCTACAATTGTAATTCAAAAAGAGGTTTTGTTCTATCTCTTATTCCATGTTTAAATTGCTAATAATTCTGCATGTTGTTGTTTATTGTTGTTTCATTATAAGTGAGTAGCACCATAGGGTTTACGAAGTCATGTTGACATGAATATATAGGAATGTGTTATTCAACTTGTTAGTTATTAATTTATGGTGATTTGAACTTAATAAAAGTTAAGATAGTGTAGTGCATGATGCGGTCTTGTAGTAGATCTCAAAGGAATATATTGAGAAAAAGTTTCATTGAGTAGATATGAATCGCTAGAACAAATTAAGCTTGTTAATAAAGATATTAGTAGGAAGTTTGATGTATGTTTTATGGAATTCAAGAACATCAATAGAGATTAATGCAATCTTAATTTGTCCCTTCGTTAGGAGAGATTCTAATAAATGCAATTAGGACTAGGATTGAGTTTTGATAAGAATACTCATGACTTAAGAATTTCTACAAATAATTAATAAGAAGAACATTTTAATGAATCATGTTGATATGACGGAGTAAGCCTGCTAGGAATTAATATTGTTGTTGTTACTATCTTAATTGTTGTTTTATCCTAGTGGAATTGTAGACTAGTGTAGTTTAGTTGTTTAAATTAGACTAAGTATACTTAACTTAATTATTCGATTCACTAGTTAATAGGAAGATTAATCTGTACAAGTGTTTGTATTGTTCCCTTCCCTAACAACGATAGGTACACTTGTTGTCAAACTAAGTGAGGGATATAATATAGGTTTATAAATTTTAAGACTTGATAGCTCTAATTAGTGGTGATCAACTTGTCATTTGTCAATATTGTTTTTAAACATTGTTGATGGCAAGTTTGTAATGCCCTATTTATTTTCACGTTTTCCTCAAATCAAAATCATTTGTGTTCATTTTATGTTTTACAAAAGTTTTACTATGATAATTTAATAATTAGAAAAAGTATCATGAATTTGTTAAAATAATATCTTATCTATATATGGATTACCAAAATAAAAAATTTATACATAGAGTTTAAAGTGATGAAAATACATCAACTTAAATTCAAATGGGGATGAATTGAGTTTAATGTAATTGATGTCTATTATATTATATTTAAGGGTTAATGTTATGAATTGTATATGAACCTTGATATATAAACTTTGAAGTTAATCAATTTAATAGCTCAACTTTGAAATTTATTAATTTAGCACCTGAAAAATTTTAGAATTAATTAATTTACTACCTAAAAGAACTTCACTGAGATACTATTGTCATACATAAAAAGTTCTTTTAGGTATTAGATCGATCAATTTCAAAGTTTACTAAATTAATTAATTTTAAAGTCTAGGTACCATATTACATAATTTGTCAAAGTTCATATATCATTCATAAGATTAATCATATATCTAATTCAATTGATTATGTAATTGATAAAAATATATATAATAAATGGTAAATATAGTGCAGAAAATAAAAGAGAAAAGAGTAAGAAGATCAAACTTAGATATATTATGTACAATTCAGATTGCCCTCTACTCTCCACACACAACTAATTCCTCCAACTAAGGACTTTAGCACACTTTTCTCAATCTCAAATCAAGATGCTCAAAAGAATTACATGAGTTTATAATCATTAAATAAAATACAAGAATTATGCTTTTTCTTCTTCTTCTTCTTCTTTTGCCATTATAACTAGGGGAGTGGAAAATCGAACCTAAGACTTCTCACATTAGATATTAAGGAAGATGTTGTTAGACCACTAGGCTATTAGCTTTTGTGCTCCCTCTATCAATTTGAGATTGCAAATTTAGATATAGAGACAAGGAATAATAAATAAAATAATATAAATATCTTGTACATAAGTATTGAGCTCTAATAATTGCTTGAAATATGCCAAAAGTTTGATATTATCTTCTATTTATAATTGTATCCTAAAAATTTGATCGTTATCTAAATTCTTCCAATGTTGTCCCTGTAACAAATGCATTGGTTTTTACCCTAGCATTTTGGCTAATCTCATAATCATAGTGTTGGCAATGTAGGGTCGGACCCGTAAATTCGAACATGACACAACCTTGATTATAAAAGGTTTTTGATAAGTAAAAGTTGACATAATTAATAAACAAGTCAAATCTGGAAATGGCACGAATTTAGATGTGTTTGGGTTTGGGTTTAGGGCCCAAACCCATTTACAAACCTGCGAACCCATTAAAACATTGTAAGCCCCTGAATTTTTCGAGAATGGTTTTGGAATACTGAATCGAAACCCTAAAGTCTGACCCAAGTTGAAACCGAACCTTAAGTAATTTCGATCACGGGATTTCATAAGACAAGATTCATTAATCATTCGGCACAAAATCTGAGCATGAGAAAGTCCATCTAGTCAATCCCTGAGGTAAACCCCTCAATTTCTAGGGTAAAGTTGGATTAAACCCTAACCCTAGTCAAACCAGAGTTTCAAAAGTCAACAAAGGTCAAGACAATCAAACAATTTCAACTCCGGCAATTCCGCGTTTTTAAACCCTAGCAAACGGAATTGAATTAATGGCTTATAAGAGTTCGTAATAATATAGAGTAATATAAAAATATCAGATTCATGAATTTCGAGTGTCCTTCGGACTCAAACAGGATCAGTTCTCGAAAAGCGTGTCTTGGAGCTCGGAATAATAAAAATATTTCAATAACACCAAAAGACTCGTAATTAAATAAGGATTTCAAAAATATCAGTTTTAAAATTTTTCGATAACTAAAAATAACAGATATAGATCGTTTATGCATATTTTTATTACTACCGGTATTTTATATGTCTAGTCTACTATTCATAGTAATATTCCTACTATTTATTACTATTTCACTATCTCTACTTTTTTTCACCTATTTCTTACTACCCACATACCTATTTTCTTACTTTTTATATTTCCAATACTTCTTATATTAAATCATATCTTACATATTAATTATTTTCTTACAAAATACAAACAAAAATCAACTCATTCTCTCCTCTTTCCTCCATGGCCGGTGCTACCTTCTCTCTTCCTCTCATTTTTTTTCTTTTTCAATTATTTATTACATCAAAAATTCACTCCAAAAATTCTATAAATACCCCTTCCTCTTCATTCTTTCACACATTCATTATACATAACAAAATTCTAACAAAATTTCCTCTCAAAACACTCTCTACCAATTTCTACTCTTCAAGAAAAGTAACAAAAACACACTACCCATTCATCTCTTTTAATCTTCCATTAAACCTTAGGTAAAAATCCTACTATATTCTTTATCATGTTCATACAACTTAGCATGAGCTTATTGTATGTTTCTTAGACTCATGAGAGTTAAAGAAGTAATAATATGTTTAGATTTTGTTTTTGTTCATGTTCCTATTTTACATTATGTTATTATGTTGTTGGTATTATTGTTATTATTATTTTTTGTCCAATCTAACTTATATATAGTATTATGTATATATATATATATATTTCTTTAGAGCATATAAGCTCACTTGTTATTTATTTATTTCCATGCTTTGCAATTTATTTATTTAATTCATGCAATTTATTAAGACTAGTCTTTCTAGTCTTAGACTTGTCCATATCAAGTCAAAACAATTTTCTTTCTTTTCTTTTCTTTTTTTTTTTTTTATACTAGTCTATTCTTAGTCCTGAGTTACCTTGATGAAGCTAAGGCTCCCAATACATGATTGGGATACCTTGATAAAGCTAAGGTTCCCAATGCTTGACTATTTATTATGTTTATTTACTTATGAGTATTTTTTTCTATCTTATTATATATTATTCTTACTTTTTCATTGCTACATAACCATATTCATGCATGATTATGTTGTTGTCTTAAGTAAAAATAAAATGGGTTCTTTCTTAAACAAGGAAAAGTGAACTAGATTCCTCAACAAATGAGTTTTCAACAAGAAGTCTAAATGTTTTTTTTTAATAAATTCTTTTCAAAAGCTTAAGTAAGTTAATCATAAGTTTTAAAGTATTAGTGCCCAAGATTTCTTCAAATGAAAGGAACTCATTTCTTTTATAAATCAAAACTAAATACTCCATAAATATAGAATTTTTAGCCTTGAACTTAAGATTTTAACTCAACCATATCTTTTATAAAACTTAAATAGATTCATTATAGACTTTGAAAATCACATACTAAGAAAGTTTCTTCAAAAATTAAATTTTATATTGTTATTCTCTTTTCAAAATTAAAATGAAATTTTTGCTAAGTTCTAATGTTAACAATTTTTTATTAAGAAAGCTTTTCTTATAAACTTGTCTAAAGGAATTATTCTACCACTTGACAAATATTAAGGATGAAACAAGTTTTTCAAATCAAAGTAAAATCAACTCACTATTTTAGAAACCAACTTAGAAAAATAAAATTTGCCAAGTAAGTAAAGTTTAAAGATAAACTTATTTTCTAAAGAAGAAAAAGGATATAAAAATAAGAGGAAAACATACATATTTGACCACATCAACAACTTAAAGGATATTTTAAAAAACTTATTTTTCAATCACTAGAAATAAAGTTGGTAGATAACTTAAGGAACTAAATTCTTGGAATGAATTTACTTTTGAAAAGTGAGAAAATAAAATTATAAAAACATTTACTCATAACAATTCAAATATATTTTAGTTTTCCTTCTAATAATTAAAAAAAAAGGATAAATTTTCAAAAGTTTTATCTTTTAAAACTCTTAAAAACAAATTGTTTATGAAATATCAATAATTGAGACAACACTACAAAAATCATGCATATAATATGAGTGTATATATACATTCAAAGGATTTTTCCACTATATATATATATATATTATCCATATATTTGCTTAAGGATTTTGAGTAAAGTGAAGTTTGAAAAAATCATATTTTGTAAACTATAAATTCGTAACTATTATGTACCATAGTATTTTCCAACCCAAATGGCTTTTCATGACAAAAATAATCTTAGAAATGAATAGATCTTTTCGAGTAGATAGAAAACGGTATATTATTTGCACAATTCCGAGTTAAAATGACCAAGTTATGGCTATTTTAAGTTGGAATTACCCTCTATACGAATTTTAATGATCTTATGACATAAGTTTTGATAAGTACCATAGAGTTAATAAGAAATACTCATTATGGGTATTCTTCTTGATTAGGTGATCCCGATGAGGAGTATTCATACCCGGAGAATTATTTTGATTAGTGGATTTACCAATCGACTCATCCATGAGAAAGATAAATCCTCATGGCCGAGTGAGTTTATTTCCTACCTTTTACATACTTGGTTGTGCTTGTAGCTAGAGGCACTAGAAGTAGGAAAAGATGAAAGCGAATTATATATAATAATATTGGTTGGAAGAATACTAAGTATACGGAGACATGAATCGTTGCTAATTAACTTGTCTTTTACTATTATTATGTTAGAGTGTGTGCATATTTTGTGATCACCTTTAAATTACTCTAATAATATATTATGGGTTATATTAATTAATTCATGTATATCACGTAATTAGTTTCATCTCATGAGTTACTATACTCGATGGGACAAGAGTATAGTAGCTGGGTTTGCAGTAGCCATAAATCTGCAAGATGGGCGATTAAGAATCTGAAAGAACTATTTCAAGATGAGCGAGTAGGCGCCTAAAATAAACTACATGAGTTAGATTTTAAGATGGGTTTTAAAAAGCCTGAAACACCTAACCCTGAATGAAGGGGTAAATTCATTCAAACATATGGTTTCCGGTAGATCATATGTATTACTTGATCACTTGCTTGATGCATTCATATTCTTGTCTAATAACTTGTTTGAAATTATTTATACAAGTACATTGATTCAGGAATATTCTTACTAAGCTAGTTATGCTTATACTCCAATAGACTTTTGATTTAACAGGATTATATCTTTTATACCCGAGGACTTCATATACTCGAGTGGGATTATATTTTGGAAAAGCTTCTGGAAATCTTTTGAAGATCTTAGATTAAATATCCTTTAATATCTTTTGGTGTTAGTATTGTTTCCCGGTGTGAAAGACTAAGACAATATTATGATTAATTGGAGATTTATAGGGGAAAAGCCCCTAAGATAATGTAAGGATTATATTCTTATAATGTTGAAATGAGTGGTTATCTAGAATTCTTGTATGTTGTATCTACTATCTCGAACTATACATCCCATCGGTGTCTCCTATTGTTGTGATAGATGCCTTACATATGGTGTTGAAACTTTCGCATAACTTCGAAAAATCATTCTTAAGTTTTAATACCGTATGTGGCGGACTGCCACGTTTAGGGTACCTTGTGGGGCGTGACAAATATAATATTATTGTCCCTAACAAGATTATAAAATGAAAAAATTATCAATATATATAATAATAAATTATAAATTAATTATAGAACATATAATAACAAAAATATAGATCTTATTTAACAAATAAAATATGCATAATTCATATATTATATATAGTTGATTTATTTGCTATATATATAACATAAATATATACACCATATAGTAGATAAATAAAATATCTATAATAATTTTATGTATAGATATAACATGCACATATATTAAATTTATATATTATAAATACATAATCTATATATTATGTAGAGATTATGCATATAACATATTATATAAAAATTTGTATTAAATACAAATTGCATAGGAACCATTTATAAAATATATAGATTGTATATAATATATATAATAATAAATGTAAATTATAGTACATATAAAGTATGAATTACATCTAATGTATATAACTTAAATATATATATAACATAATATATATGGGACATAAATATATATATATAACAAACATTTATAATATATGTGTGTATATAATAAATAATATATAACATAATATATATAGCATTGTCCTTTAGAATTCTTTACAAGAATATGATAAGATTAAGAAAATAACTAGGTTCTTGAAACTTTTCTATTATATCATTTGTCATTTCTCTAAAAAAAATATCTTACTGCCAATTTGTACCTTTCTTTCGTTTTTAGGATAAATTGAGCATTGATAAATAATAACGATGGAAGTGAACCATATTTGAGAGATATGGAAACTGGCAAGCTTGTGAAATTTGAAAAGCATTGGCATAAGTTTAGTATGATTTTGACAATTATTGTTACATTGGATCTATTGTATAAGCTTGATTTTATTGAGTGGAGTTACCAAAGGTTTTATAGTGCTTACTCAAATGAGTTTTTTAAAGTCAAAAGAGAGTTATTTTCCCTCTTTAATGAATATGCAACGAGAGATGATGGAAGTTCAAATGAAAACTTAGGTGGCAATAAGTCAAAAACTCTTAATGATGAATGGGGCATGACTCTAGGTAACTTTATTGTATATGTGTGTGTGTACTATCTTTACACTTTTAAAAAAAAAAAATTATCTCATAATACGATACTTATAATTTTTTTTTTATTTTGTTTGGAAATTTCAATCTTATTAAACTATACAAATGCTTAAGGGTGTTATAAGATCTAAACTCGCACTGTATTTAGATGAAGAGCAACATCAAATGGTAGTTTTAGATATATTAGGTTACTAGAAAGCTAATCAACTTCAGTATCCTCAAGTCGTATGTATGGCACATCATAGTTTAAGCATACCGATATCTACTGTTGCTTCAAATATGCATTTAGTACTAGAGTTGAATCCTCAAAGAACATCGCAGCCCATTGAAGCCAAAAAGTTGTAGAAGCTTTTATGTAAAAGAATTGGCTCTTTGGAGAAGAAATTAATAAAATAATTTATTTCTATAATTTTTTGACATTATTTATTTTTGTTGATACCATTTTTTTTTATAATAGGTTCTTTGAGTGTTTCCCATGAGAAATTAACAAAGAATGTGATGAATTTGGAAATCATCACTAGTAACAAAATCTCTTTAGGCCATGGTTCGACTTAACATTATACGGTGTATTCAACACTTCGAATTGTAATGTTGTTGAATATGAGATTTTCAATTACAAAAAGATGTAGTAAGAGAAAGAGTTATGAAAGTTGATCATGATCGTGTTGGATTAGAAAGGTTTTGCAAGGTTAAAATAGTAGGACTAAGGCAATAAGTGTAAACATTGTTTCCTTCTAATGTTATTTTGCTTTTACATATTTGTAAAATTGAATTTGCATTTGATGTTATTTTGGTGTTTAAAATTTAGAGTTAGTCTTTCGATTCTTCTTATATTGAATTTGATGCAATTGGATTCATGAGTTTTAGAAAGATTTAAGATTTTAACATTGTTTTATGTTGAGTTTTTAAATTCCATGATGATGTAGTCTTTTAATATCTTTTGTTTCTGGTATTATGGGTTTTAAGCATATTTTTGTAGATTATAATGAGAGGATAATATATTTTTTAGTTAAAAATATAAGTCCAGTTTTTATTGTTGTCGTCAATTATTATTCACTAATGTCACACTTAATTAACTACATATTAAGTGACATATTGTAATTTTTTTTAAAATTATATATGAGTAATATATTATATATAATTTTTTAATTAGGTCTACGTAGGATATAACTATTTTCCTACTTTAAATTTCCAAGTCTACTAACAACTATAGCACTAAATTTTTCTTATCACATTGATAAACAGAACTAAATCTTTCTTATGAATCAATAAGAGGGTTGGCATGAGACACAGTATAAACAGATTGAATCACGGGTTTAAGTTTTTATACATAATTAATAAATGGGTCGGGTCTCGGATGAGGATTTTTTAGACATAAACCCGTTTAGATACACGATGACACGAATTACCAGCACTACGTAATGAAAACTATCTCACCCAAAAAAAAAACCAGCTGACACTCTCCTTGACTTGACATCTGGACTGTAATTATTAACTTAGAGATTTGTAGCTACTAATGAAGGTGGCATTAGTGATCTTATCCAGACTTCTATACTCTAGCTGCAATTTCAATATCAGTATCTCCTAATTAAATCAGGATATAGAGTTCAAATGTTAGTCGCAATATAATAAGGTGTACTATAGAAGATTGTTAAATTGAGCAAAAGAATAATACGTGTCAAAAGCTCATAGCATCTTATAAATCGCTTATCTAGGTACAAGTGACTGGTTTTAGACCAAATTTCTCGAAGTGTTGATAGCAGGAAAATAATTGTTGATATGCTTATAGAACTTATCTAATTGTCAATAATTTTATCTCATCAAAATTTAAAATCAACCTTTCGTCTCAATAATAGATGTTTATTTCATATAAAAGAAATGCAAATGTAGCTGTCCAGGTAAAGGCCATAACTGGTCTTAATTTTTTATTTTTTAAGGGAGATTACTATCTTTAATTACTTAATAAGATTTTAGGTGTGGAAATTATGATTTGCCGTTTTTTAAATTTATCCCTATACATCCCCCTAACACTACTTAAAAGGGAAATAAGAAAAATAGAGAAAGGAAAAGGCCAAAAAAAAAAGGATAGTACGTTACAATTCAATTCTATTGGATGCATAGGGGAAGCTAACATTATTTGAAAGGGGAAAAGGAAAGGAAAGTAGAGAAAAGGAAATTGAAGGGAAAAACATAATATGATTGTAATGTTGGTTAAAGAGAGAACCAGGGAGAAAAAGAATTAGGAGAATAATTCCGCTAATCCCATCTGTAACTCAATCCCTACCAAATTAAAGAGATAAACAAAGAGAGTGGAAATTTAATTGTATTTTACACATTTGGAAAAATGGGACGTATTGATGGCTAAAAAAGAAAATGGGACTCATATAAAACAGTACAACATTCTCGAGGAATAATTTAATGGCATAAAAACTAAAACAGAAACTACTAGGACATAAAGAATCAGCAGCGCTAGCACAACTACATGTCTTTCTGTTATTGTTTGGATGCGTAATAAGTGTATGAGCCCATTCCAATAGGCGGTGGAGCTCCATGTGGATCTTTCTTTGCAGCAATAGTAGCATAGGGCATTTGGGGTGGTGCAGCATATGGTGAAGGTGCTGGATGAGCGCTACCATATGGAGTGGCAGCAGGATACGGTGCTAGAGCTTGAGGATAAGAAAAGCCAGTAGAGTCTGGACTAGCGTAAGCTCTTCCAGGCTGCATATACCCCATGGGCATGGATGCACCCATAGGAACCACCGCAGCAGGTACCGATTGCTGCTGCACAGTTTTTCCCCGATGGGAATCTGCATACTTGACGGTGATGCCCCTAACCTGTGATAAAAAGAAAAAGAGGATATTATTGCTTCATGCTTGGCATGGATAATAACAGGTCAAGATACTGTCACGTAATTTTTTCTAGCATTCACATATAGCAATAAGATTTACAGTTAAAACTCTAGAGGTGATGATTCATTCCATATCATATGAGGAGAGATCAATGAAATTATCTCATATTTGGAATATAATGCTCTCATAATTTGCATACCCCAAGCATCTTCTGAGGGTCATCTATGGCTCTTTTTGCAGCTTCTGCCAATTTGTATGTAACAAAACCAAATCCACTGCAAGCCCAAGGATGAAATAATGATTCATTCAATGATCAGACAATCAAAAGTGAGTAAAATACTGAAGCCAAAGCTGAATTGCGAGTTACCAACCGTGATTCATTTGTATCTTTCTCATATGCAACTGAACCTTCTTCAATTTCACCATGCCTTCCAAAAAATTTCAGCAGCATCTCACTGGTAACATCAGGTGATAATCCACCAATGAAGAGCTTTCTTTGAGCTAAATCTGGCATAGCACTTGCCCCAGTCAAGCCTTCACAAGCCAGATTACAGACCGTCAACCGTCCCTGCAAATCAAATATATATATATATACTTTGTTAAGTACTGCAATTTATATATTTATAGACGCTGAGATTAAATTATGTTAAGGGAGAAGATAAAGCTGTCCTAGCTCCAATTAATAAAGCCGTACAATAGAAATGAACAATTCAGCGAAAAAGGCATGCTTCATTTATTTCACTGAGGCATTGGATAACAGCTAGTTGAGCATGGAATGATTTGGTTTGATTTTTAAAAATCAAACCAAACCATAATTTATAAGTCAGTTTTTTTCTATTCAAAACCAACCATGATAGTTTGGTTTAGTTTGAATTACGAATTAAATCAAAAGTTCAATAAAAACGGTTTGTTTCCCCTATTTTTTTACACTTATGCGGACATTCAAATATTTAAATTACTCTACAATTTTCAAATTGCAATTTATAGCAAAATATTTCATAAATCCATTAGACCCATTATCCATAATCCTTCATAAAATTATTCATTTGTCAATCGATCATCCACCAATAAAGTATATTTACTAAGAAAAACATAACAAGTCATATTATATAATTCTTCACAAAACCATCCAATTAATTATTATCAATAAATTTGGCTAAAATAAAAAATCATTTGCCAACATAAGTTATCCTTCAATAAAAGTGATCTGCAAACAAAATACATTGAATAATTAATACATAATAAGAGTTATTACTAAATAAACAAATTCCATACTCCATAAAGTTAAAATGACGCATTAAGTCACCAATGAAACAATATATATTTAGAACCTAAATAACAATTTTTTTTTTAGAAAAAGAATAAGTTATTATTATTTAATATTCATCAAATAATAAATATTATAATAAAACCACATGAACATATATGACTTTTAATCAATCATCATAAGAAAATTTATTATTACAAGCAAAATATCAATATATATTTTTTAAAATTGGTTTGGTTCAATTTTATGGATTGGTTTGGTTCAATCCTCCAAACTAACTATAAATTTACAAATAAGTTCGGATTTATAATTTTCTAAACCAAATTATTTAAATTACCATAATTTTGGTTTGGTTTAGTTTGGCTGATTTTGTTGGCCCACCCTAGATGGTACCTTTTATTGAATTATGAGTAATGTTATGACTATATGATTAGGCTGGAAAGCACTTAGTAAGATCATGAGATATAGTTAATAAAATTCTATGTCAAAGAAGTAAGATCATTTTCTGCTCATTACAAGCAATCACGAGCCTAATAAGAAAAAACTGGGGTTAATAATCCACTTTTGAATGAAATATCTAATTATAGGAATTCAAATTCCCATGTAGTCAGGTTCACATGCTCTTGCTCTTTACTCTGAGAACATATAGCTGAGTCAATAACATTAAATGAGGCTTCAGAGGTTCAGCAGACCTCTGAAGAAGCTACTAGAAGGGACTCCTTATGATTTGAACAAAAGCAGTCTAGTTTTTACATGATAAATAAATAAATAAACAAAGAGGTTTGAGAGATATTTTTGCCACCAATATACCCTGCATATAAGTACTGACCTAATAAATCAATGTTATTACTGCTTAGGAGTTCATGAGGTTTCTTAAGATTAAGTTGTGGTTTCAAAGCATTTAGCCAGAGTTGTCACATAGAGACTTTTGGGCTTATCTTTGCTGCGATAATCACCCAAAGGAGATTTTAATAATATAAGATCTGATTTTGGTCATATAGGAGCTTTTCATGTGTAACATTCTTGAAGTACATTAAGCTGAACAATCAGAGAGATTGTTAAATGGATAAGTGAGATTCCATCAGGTTGTCATCAAACGCAGGCTAATGGTTTCTTCTGTTGGTGCTCTTTTAGCCCATGCTTAATGAGTTAGTACAATGAATATGACATCTAGTTTGTATTGGATCAAAGGTTTATATTTATCGTTAATACTACAACCATCTAATCTAAAAACTTAAACTTGTATATATGATATAAGCTATTATATTTATTCTACAATACTCCTCCTTACTTTTAGGCAGGGATTTTGACTTTGGCAATGGCCCACAAGTGGACGGCTTAATTTTTAATGAAATTGAAATTAATGTACGCAAGGATTCGAACTTATGATCTCTGTTTTAATACCATGTTAAAATTAACGCCATAACTATCTAACATAAAATCTTAAACTAGTAAATATGGTGTGAGCTATTATATTTATTCTACAACAAGTCCCAAAATAACATGCACTCCCCCTTCCCCTCCCCCTCTAATTACTAATATTACTTAACATGCAAAGTTTTGATTCTATAGAATATCAAAATTTCAACACATTGCATTTGAAAACCACTAATTTTCATATAAAGATATGCATATCGGAGATAATTTAAGATGTACTGCACAAAATCAAAGAGAATGAGGGGGTGATGACATATCAAGCATGCCAGACGTTAGGTACTGGTTTGCACTTACATCAATCATTTTGCTAGGTGCCCGAAGTGCACTTTGTGTTGATTCCATATTTTTATAAGTTATAAAACCATAACCACGGGATTTTCCGGTTGTCTTGTCATATATAACAGCCCCCTCTTCTATTTCACCATGTACTGCAAATGCCTGGATGAAAGCAGTTTTCAATTTCAGCAATGAACACCCACAAAAGATAAGCTCATAAATCTAGAAGGTTTTATAGTGTTGGATACAATGTGGAAGCAAAAAGCTTTAAATTCCATTGGCACTAATAATGCCAAAATCACATATCAGATGAAAATGAAGGATGAGCATATGACACACACAATGCAATCTACAATCAGCAATACACTCACAGCACACAATGTTTCTGAAGTGGTATTCCAGGCCAAGCCACGGATAAAAAGCTTTCGATGAACTGGATCTGCACTGGCAAGACTTTTTATTTCCTCTGCAATTGAAGGGTATTGCGAACCTCTTTACATGTCAACATGCAAGCAAACACGCATGCGCGGGTGTCAATCACACAGCATTAGTTGATGAGACAGGTATAAAATTCTTGCATGCAATGTCTAGGAGATCACACCAAATCACACACAAAGAAATACAGATGTGCACTATGAAGTTATCTTGTGACAGATCATTAATCCAAGAAAAAAGCAAAATTAGATTGTAGACATCAAAGTTTGATCTAGTTGCCTTGTAACCACGATTATAACATGTACAGAAAAATCCCTTTAGAGTATGTAAGTCCCGCAATCAATCTACCTCCATTAATGAGCAGTACCGATTTAATAAAAGATTAGAGAATTGCTTATCCAAAATGAAAAGGAATGTATATTAAGGCATTAATAGAGGGAAAGAGTTAACACAAAAGCAGAGGACTTGAGCACAAGTTGGATAAATGAACTCAACATGCTCTAAACTCGAACTAGAGAAAGGAAAAACTAACCACATAAGGACTCAGTAATGCAAAGTATAGCGAATCAAGAAAATTTGAACCGGGGCATGGAGAGACCTAATCAAATCGTGTCCAAAAAAAATAAATAAATAAATAAAAAGCTGATCAGCATAATTTTAAATGGGCAAGAAACAGAGGCCCAAATTGTTCCGTGTCCACAAAACAAAATGCTGACATCAAATTCAATTTGAAAATTCTAACCTTTGAGCCTCATGAAGCTTGATTTTGGAGCTTTAGCTCTGCTTCATTAGCTCTTTTTCACTTTGAAAGAAATTTTTAACTCAAACCAAATTGTACTCAGGCTCGGAACTAGACTCAAACTCGAACAAAACACGGCCTTGAAACTACATTTAACATTAAGTATGATTAGGCTTGTGAGCCAGTTAAAAGCAAACTTCTAAAAATGTCGAGTTTGATTCAATGTGCTATCTACTCAAAGATGTAAACAGCTGGAGGCCAGCTCAACTAAACATCAAATCACTTGAATCAATTGCACCGGATCGAACTCGAGTAAACATTGGCATAACATTGAATAGTTTCGTGAATTGGCGATGCAATTACCAGTTTGCACCTGTAATACATTAACTAGAGCACCTCAAGATTCGAAATTTTAATACAAATTACCTAGTGATAGAACCGGGCAATCCTAATACAATCTTGCAAATACAAAAACAACAGCAAAAACATGCGTAACGATTGCGATTTATCAGTGGCATCGAATGTGATCAATTGATAGTTAAAAGCAAGTAAGGAAGAAGTTGGAACGCACAGTTTAGAGAGGAGCTCAATGAGCTGAGGTTTGGCAAGAGGTTCGAGGAGTGAGCGGAGGTTTTCCTGAGAAGAAGCATCCCCATTTCCAGTGGCTTCTGCCTCCAGCTTTCTCTTCTTCAACTCTTCCATCACTCTTTTAATTTTGTTGGCTGTTAGGGTTTCGGCTTTTGGATTTGGATTTGTTCACCGGCTTGAACTCTTCTTTAGATCGTCCACGTCATTCGAGTTTATAGCCTGACTACTATTTCTTTTTTGTTTGTTTTTTTTAATAATTTCGAAGGAGATAATACCATATAGAATTATTATATCGGTATGAACTTAAATTTCTAAACATAGTTTTAAGTTATGGTAATGAAT
The DNA here is from genome assembly GCA_024138025.1 of Combretum micranthum. Lineage (NCBI taxonomy): Eukaryota > Viridiplantae > Streptophyta > Magnoliopsida > Myrtales > Combretaceae > Combretum > Combretum micranthum. The sequence goes on from JAMXBD010000595.1 coordinate 680,309, forward strand.
TCTTATGTTTAAATTACATATCAAGGCACCATCATTCAAACAAAATGAATTTACAAAAATTATAAAAATATAAGATATATTTTATTTATTTATTTTGCATATTTAACATTATTGGCACTGTTAACAGCCACTGGTCCTCATTAATCAAGTCTGAGTAAGCCCTTCCTCCTTGCAAATGAAAAATATAAAACAAACAACAACTAATATTATATATATGCTCCCTCTCATTTTGCTTTTCAATCATGGTGGACACCTGGACACAGCCTCTTGCTTATTCATTGAATTATTTGTTGTTTTCTAAACACTATTAACCTATTCATTTCCTCCTGATTATAAGTAAAATTGCTATTATTATATTTGCTTAAGGGAATAATAATTCACAAAATAATGAATAGTAATCTATGTCCTCATACTCATTAATTACTATTTTATCATAAATATTACTACCTTGACAATATTACTCATATAATTATTCTCTTTGTAATAAAAATAATGAGCGTTATAGCTATTTTATCTTTTACTCCTATAATTACTTGTTTATTTTTTACACTAACAAATATTGTAGTAATAATTACAATCCTATTACATTATTATTGAATTATAATTCAATTCTTACTTATTTAATATGACAAAGTGAACGAGCCATATAATTAATGCTTAATCAGCATAAAACAACTATTAGCATCATATGTACTTCAAATGATCATATAACGTCTCGAGTTTCCCCTAAGGCAAAGTTACAGTTAATTGAAAAATATAATAAAATAAAGCATCAAATGTAGATGTTGTCATGGGTCAAATTAGGTTTAGAGCCGAATATGAGCTGTCAGTTCTCAATTCCATAATTAGTGGAACTACAATTTGACTCGTAGGAGCCGGTTTGGTTCTGCTTCCTGGGAACTGCTAATTCCTACGATTCGATTTTAGTTTATCTAGGAATTGGAACTTTGAAATTGAAAAAAAGATTTTAAAAAATTCAATTTAATGGCTTTACTCGATTTAAGTAAGAAAAAAATGAAAAACAAACTTTTAACTTGAAATAATATTTGGCATAATAATAATTATTTTTGGCTTATTAGTTAAAATAAATTTTAATTATGCATTTATTTGTATACAATCACTTGCACTTTTTAGTTTTCATGTTAATAATGCGACACTAAAAAGTATTCAAGATATAAATAAGTCTCACAAACATAAAAACAAGTCCCATATTAGAAAAGTCCACTTTAATTAAAAGTCTATATAAAATGAACAATACATTATTTTAAATATATTTATTATTTATATTGTTAATAACAACACATTAAATATCGTGAATTGGAAATATATTTTTACCAACTCAAGTGAAAAAATAGTTTTAAATATTTTTTTTTAATTATAATTTTTTGTAATTTTATTTTTTTCCTTTTTCCTTTCTTTATTTCTTCTAATTTTATGGTGTGGAATCGCGAAAACCACTGGTTTTGCTAGTTCTTGAATCGATGATTCAAAAACCACCAAGTTAAGTGTTTTTGGGGTAGTGGCACTAGCCAGATCTGTCAGAAATTGTCGAGTTCTTAGGTGGTACTGATTCATCATCACCGAACCTAGTTTGGTTTAGAAACTATTAGTGACAAGTCAGATCGATTCGCAGTTTAGAACAGGCCTGTAATGATGTCTAATCAAATGTCACATAAAATGTTTAAAAGCATTACACACACACACACACACACACATTACTTAAAGGGTAAATTACACCAAAAAGTCATAATATTTGGAGGTAAGTTCGTTTTAAGTCACAATATTTAGAGGTAAGTTCATTTTATATCACAACATTTTGAGAAGTGGGTCAATTAAGGTCACCATTGATGTATATTAATAATAGAAATATTTAATTAAAACTTAAGAAACCCTTCTTTTAAGACTCTATTAACATGTATCAATAGGAGAAATACTTAATTAAATCTCATAAGATACTTTTCCAAATGTTATGATCACTTTTGAACTTTTTAAAATGTTGACACCTAAAATGAACTTACCTCCAAACATTGTGATCTTCCAGTGTAATTTATCAATTACTTAAATTGCATAAACTGGATTATAAATCTTTGGTAGCTTGGAACAACATGTATGTAGGGAAAATGCCACATTTGCTACCTAAACTTTAGTGAAAAATCCATTTGCTACCTAATTGAACTTTTCATGCTTCTAACCAATACCTGATGTAACTCCATTTATTTTGGTTATCCTGCATGGAGGCATCCACCAATAGTTACTTGCCACATGTCTTTTCATTAAGAAAAATTAATGGAGATGACTACTTTATATAATCTAACCCTAGTAAACATCCAAAAATGCCAGTTAAAGCATAACCAACTTGAAGCCCTAATCTTCTTGATCCTAAACCTTACTGAAGAAAGCCCTAATAAACCGATAACAACCTCAGTGAGAGCAAACCACCAATGCAGATTGGAAAAAAAAACAAATCTACAAGCGTTTTAATGAAAAGTTCTAAAATACTAAATCATGGTGAGGTCATCCAATTCCTCGATGGCCTTCTTGCACCAATCATCATACATGAGCCACGGTTCAATGTTGTGCAACGATTGACTAAAGGCGAGATTGTCGATAGCGAAGATTGATAATAACAAAAGGCGGAAGTTTTACGATTGCCCAAGGTTTAATAAGGTATATGGAGAAGTTGTTGTTTGTAATCTGTCCCCTTGTCAGTTGACTTTGTAATTGTTTCTTTTTAAAAATGTACAACATTCTGATTTCTACTACTATAACCATGATTTATTTGTGAGGATTCTTTTTTCCATCTCATAATGTCTGCCTTTTGTTATGTAGGAGGATGGTTGCAATTTTTTCTAATGGGTACACTGTAATGCCCATAAGGAAATAAAAAGCTCGAGAATGATCAAAGAGGTTAGATGGAATGACATGATTGTATCGTTGGTGGAGGACATGAGGTAAGAAATCTAACAACTTAGAGAAGATAACTATGCATGGAGAAGCTTTGCTATAAGGGTTAGCATGGATTTCAGACAAGGGCATAGACCTTCATCTCTTGCAAATGAAGAATTATGTGACAGAAAAGGTTATCGTGAGGCTTGAAGCAACCATAAAACTATACAAGTATATGCTGCTAGGGACTTAGATGGGAATTTTTTTTTTTAGGTGGTGTATAGGTTTTGATCTTTGTTGGAAATCCCTGGTGATGCAGTGCACTGAAAAATGTCAAAATGTGCTTCATTGTAATGATGTTTTAATGAAAATTATAAAATTCCTAGTCCTATGTCGATTATGGTATTACCTTTTTATGAATAAAATTTTTCTAGTCTTATATGGCAATGTTTGAAAAGGATGGAAAAACTGGTCCATTCCACATGGAATATACTAGCACTATCTGGAAGCAGGGGTGATCTGTATGACCTCTTGTATGGCCGTGCTCAAGGCCACGTACTTCGGAACAAAGTGAAATTTTAGTGATCAAAGCCCTGTACAGCCGTGCTAAGGGTTATGCACTCTAGAATTCCTTCTTTTCTTTGTTGGTCAAATTTCCTCCTTCGGTACTACTCCTTGCATAACTTGTGCAATAGCTGGGCACACTTTTAAGATGTATTTTGGTCACTTTTTGCCCTCTAGCACTCGTGTTTGCATGATCATGATGAAGGTTGTGTACATGTGAAAAACATCATTTTTATGTTGCTTCAAGAATTAGTTGTTGAACTCATTTCTATTGCATAATTAATAGTTCATATCTCAAGACATGTCACATTGAGATAAATGATAGATTACAGCCATACTTTAGCCAATCTTCAGTTATAACATGATAATTTGCACCAATAATGCTGACTTGAGCCTCTAAGTTTTTCCCAAACAACATGTAATGATTTTTCCATTCATGTTTGACATTGAAACATGTTGCATATTAAGCTCCACCATGAAAACTTCTACAACTGATTTTCCCACATGTTTCTTGAGAAGAGATTACATTTCACATTCATGTGGAGTCCTATGCTAGCAATCTAAGGGTTCTCTTTAACAATGCTAGCAATATATAGACATTAGCAAATTTCATTCATTCTACTGATGCAAAAGAAAAAATAAATAAAATGTGTAGGGATCATATACCCAAAATATATCATTTGCACTTATGCCACAAGGGCCTCAATTACAGACTTATCCCCTATCATGACACCATAGGACATACTGTGGTTGTACCATAGGTCGTAGTGTTGTTATAAAAAACAATGCCCTCCAAAATGACATCATAGTCCTCCCCACCCATCCACACATACAGTGTCACGCCCCGAAGGATATCCTAAACGTGGCAGTCTACCGTACACAATATTAAAGCCTAGAAATGACCGACTCAGTCATGCGAAGGCTTCCATATTATGTACAAGGCATCCAACACATAGAGGAGACACATCGGAGTGATACATTTTATATTGATACAACTTGAGTAACAATGTAAAGAAAATACAATTCACTATAATTCAATTATAATTCATCAAAAGATTTCACTAGGTGAAACTATTACGAAGCAATTCATAAGACCTAGCTAATATCTTCAAGTATTCTTACTTCCTGCTAGAATCCCGAAGTCATATTCGGCTCCAACCATCTCAATCCCCAGGTAGCATTCTTAAGTCAACCTGTTCATTCAAACATCTATTAGGGTATAAGTTACACTAGCTTAGTGAGTGAGAACTTCCAAGATCACATTCATAACACATCATACAAGCAAGTGATTAGCCAGACATGTGATATGCATCAAACACGTGGATTCAACAAACATATGACCAGCCGGAAATCATATGTGAATGGACTTTCGCCCTCCATTCCGGGTTAGCAGATTAATGAATACTGCGATACTACTCAATATGCCGTTTAGGATCACGGTCAATCAACTTATAAATTCGTTTGTGGATCATGATTAACCAACTCATTAATTCATTTATGGATCACGATTAACTAACTGTTACACGTTTTCGGATCACGGGAAACCAACCAATGCTAATGCTTCATCCCCATTTATGATATGAATGAGTCTATATTTATTTTCAATTCCGAATAGTCAATTATACCAATTCCCTAAGTGATCAATCAATAGTCGCAGACAATCAATCCTAATTCATCTATAAAAGCAAGAGTTAATCACTTGGCTTCAATATTCTTATATTCAATTTCTCATATCAACATCAACTATACATAATTCCCATTTATCCCCATCATGCATATCCATTTTATCTTTACCAAATATCTAGTACAACTATTATTACAATCACATATAATAAATGGAATCGGAAGTAATACTCACTCGGCCATTGGATCACCGGTCTTTTAGTAAAAGTAATTCGGTAGTAGGGAATCGTCGATTCCGGGGTTACCTAAAAAGGAAGAAATACCTTAATAAGTATTTCATCACTTAACTAATTCAAACTATTTAACAAAACTAATAAATTCGTAATTCTCGTCATTTGCGGAAATCTCGACTTAAAACAGCCATAACTTGGTCATTTTAACTCGGAATTTCGCAAATTATATATCGATTTCTATCTACCTAGAAAGATCTATCTAATTCTAAAATTATTTTTAAGTTTTGAAAATGTTTGGGTCACGAAATATTCTGATCAGTAGCAATTTCCAATTCCAAAAAATAGTTTTGTAAATGTTTGTAATGTTCCTACTATATAGATTAACTATACATGCAATATTGATGATTTCCTATCATGAATGGCATGTTATGAGCTTGATGTATGCATGCTTTTGACAATATTTACTAAAAGGAAATTTTAGAAACTTTTTATTTGTAAAACTCCATGGCTATTTACTTTTAAGAAAATTAGTTTCCTAACTTTGATCATTTCCATTTGTTTTGGATTTATTTCTTAAGAAAATATAATTATCCTCATTAAAATTGAGCCTTCATTATATCTATTACTTAGGACCTTCATTTCTATGTAAAAATTCCCATTTTACACTTTGTAAACATGTTTTCAAATAGGGGTTATTCCAAAATCCGAATTTTGAAAAATTAGTTTATGATTGATTTCTTTGAGAAAAACTTGTTTAATACATTAAAATTTAAGGCTCTATTATACTTATCCCTTAAGGACTTCATTTCTTAAATAAAACTTTCATTTTGAGTTTGGAAAATAGGGGCTTTCATACCATCACTCAATTATTACGAATTTCTTAAAATGACAAGCAACTTAAATTTTCTTACTTTATTTCTACTCTTTATTCTACATATTTTTCTTAGCAAATCCCATCTCAACTTATAAAAATCATTACTTTATGATATCTGTTACCTATACTTTTCATTTTTCATATAAAATATAAGTTTTTGAGTTGATAAAAGGGTTTTTAAGGCATGGTCTTGAAACCATCCAAATTTCATAAGGTTAGGATAAAACTCAAATTTTATACTTTGAAATCTCTTCCTATTTTGAGAATCTCTATTATATACATATACAACTCAATACTATGCATGATTCATGAGTGTTAGAACATTCTAATTTCTCATGCACTTAGATAATGTCAACAAGAAGTATGTGGCATTACTTTTTAACTTTGTTTCTACAAATGCATATGAATATATATAATACCTACAAGCTATTGTCATGAAGGCTATGATATGAACTATCTATATGTAAACTCTTAATAAAATGCATCAAGAATTCTTTTTGAAAAACTTTTTCCTTGCAAAATTTTTGAAATTTATTAGACTTAAGAAAGGTGGTTTTCTTTCTTGGAAAATCACATTTGCTTTCATCAAAACTTAACCTTGATGACCTATATAGCCATCACCTTCATTATTTTAATAAAAACTTCATCCTGGGGTTAGAAAATAGATGTTTAAATAGGTGGTTTGCATAAGTACGAATTTTACAAAATTTTAAAGAATGAAAACATTGTTTAACCTATTCTTGGAAACCATTATTGTTCTAAGATTATATTTTGATAAACCTTTTATCTTTGTCAAAATTTGGTCTTTATGACATGTATCCCCTAGGACTTCCATTTTTTTATAAAAATTATCATTTTGGCTTTTGGAAATAGGTGTTTAAATAATGGTATTTTCAAATCCGAATTTGAAAAATTCATTTGAGTTTGTTTTCTTTGTAAAACTCATTTAGTCTTTCAAAAATATTCCCTAATCAAACCTACCCTTAAGGCTTCCATTTCTTTAATAAAAATCTTGTTTTTGAAGTTGAAAAATGGGTATTTACATTTCAAGCTTCTTTTACTACGAATTTAAAACTTATTTTTGAGATTGAAATATAATTTTCGTAAACTTACCTTTGTTTTGAAAATATTCCTTAGTAGATCTAAACTTTACTCATCAAGATCATTCATTTATGATATCTATTCCCTAAGCCCTTCATTTTAAATGAAAAATACATATTTTGAAGTTGAAAAATAGCTTTTCTAAATATGGTTCATTTTTTATTCCGAATTTTCAAAAATGATTTTTGTTGAAAATAAAATAGATCTTGAGCTTTCTAATACTTTCCTACTACCATCAAGCTATTACAAGTTATTTATGAGCATAAAACAAAAGTCTAATGCATGTATGAACTTAAAACAACTAGATCTATACTACTTATAAATGCATGAACACTATGATGGTTATGTGAATGATGAATATATGCACAAATCATCAATAATAATAACATAACTCAATAATAAAACAAGATAATAGCAAAATAACTTAAATAACAAGATCTATAACATTGTGATTACAAGGATCTCATGTTCAAGTGTTTCCACATCCCTAGCTTGAAGCTCATGGGGATTTTTGTGTGGAATCACACATGAATGAACTTGCCATTACATGTATTTAAGATAACAAGGTGTAGATCTATTACTTATTGGATGTTTGGATCAAGAAACTTGAAGAGAAATAATGTGAGTGTGTGTGTATGTGTGTTAAGGTTTTGAGAGAGGGAGAGGAGAGAGTTTTTGCAAAAATTTCTAAAGAGAGAAGAAAGAAAGAAAGAAAGTGGAAAGAAGTTGGTATAAAGAGGTATATAGAGAGAAATGGATTAATGTTTGCTTTGTTTAAACAAAAGAAAATAAAACAAATTGGAGAGAGGGAAAGAGGGAGAGGTAGCGCCGGCTTGGAGGGTATGAGAGAGAGAATGGAGTTGTGTTGTGTAAGTTTTGAAATTAATTAAGTAATTTAAGTAATAAAGTTATATTGGAAAAGTAAATTGTAAGGAAAATGATGAAATTGTAAGAGGAGGGTGTAAGGATGTAAGAAATAGATTATGGGTAGTTGCACTTGTGAATAGTGTAGAAGAATTCAAAAAGTAGATTAGATATTTAAAGTACCGGTAGTAATGAAAATACAATAAAAAAGTTATAAATGTAACTTTTATAACTCGAAAAATTATATAACTGATATATTTGAAAATCTTATGAAATTACGAGTCTAATAGTACTAATATCATATATTTAATATTTGAGTCCCAGGGCATGCTTTTCGAAGTCTGTCCCCGATCGAGTTCGAAATAGATCGAAAATTTGCTAATCTTATCTTTTAAAGCATTAGTATTATTACGAACTAAACTACACCCTTTACTCATATTTCGACTCCTTGGTCTAGGAACGGGATTACCGGATCTAAACTACTAGGGTTTCCTGGGAATTGTTGACTTAGGTTTTCCAATTGACTTTCTAGTTTAGGGTTTGAACTTGATATTACCCTAAAAATTAGGGGTTTACATGAACTACTATATTCTACTTAGGATTCCTGGGTGATTTTCCGATTTAGATCTTTGCTAATTTGGAAACTGAGGGTTTATGTTTATACTACACATTTAGTTTGAGAAAATTATTTTAAATGTTATTTTGTAAGTATTTTAATATCTCTTAACGTTTTTCGGAAATTCTACAATTGAGTGTTATTTCGAAGGTATATCGTTATTTACTTTTTAATAATTTGTTTTTGAGTTCTATATTACCGATTTTACAAGTCAGTGTTAAGTATAGAATTTGTCATACGTAGTGGTTTTAGATTTGAAGACGTTGAGTTCTTATTTTATTTTTTAAAGATTCTCATTTTCTCAAGATTAAGAAATTTCTAGATTCGTTTGTGATTTAGGACTAGTCGAAGTTCGATTTTAATTTGGAGTCATTTTTAGAGTTTATTTTCGATTTTTTTTTTGGAATTATTTACTGGAATTTTTCGAGGCTTACACACACACACACACACAAAACAAAAAGACAAAAAGGAACATACATAATCTTGATCTACTTCTTCAAAAGACTCTCTGTGTGAGAGCTTTGTTTGCTTCATTCTCATTAGTATGTTCATCTAATTCTATGAATATTGGTCTTTAGCCTACAAAATTTTGCCATAACAATTCGGTCACTCTTCCACTTTGGAACTAATTTTTCCACAGCTTTCTTCTTTTATGCATGTTAGGAAGATCTGGCTTCTTTCATGTGTGATCTCAACTAGGCTTATCGCTTTTCCATTTGCTTGTTGAGCCACTCACCATGCTTGTGGAAGGTGCAACACTTCTTAATAAGTGCCCTTAGGTCTTAAACGAATTGCTATGTTTGAAACCTAGATATATGAAACTAGTCGCATCTTCAATGGATACATATATGGAATGGCTTATGCTAGTAGTATAATATGTTGGAAGGTACTGATTGGAACTTTGGGTTCAGCACAATTGCTAGGGGATTGAATAATTAACTGTGTATTACTTCTCGCAGTTGTTGATGGGGTTGCCTGAGACATGCTTCGAATGATACAGGGAAGAGTTATTTATGTAACCTAACATTAGCGTATACCAAAAAATTAAGTAAAAAAGTTTTCATATAACAACATGAAGTGGAAACAATTACACACATCGCTTTAGATGTTCGTACCTATTTATAAGAAGGCTCATCATTGAACAAGGGTGGAGATTTGTCATGAGCCTATGCTCGTCTAGTGACCCCATGGTGACATCCAACCAAATTGTGGCATCAATTCTTGATTATGGGATAGTGTCTGCTTACCTTTACATTGTGCCATTTAGAACATAAAAATAATGAAGCTACTTGATATAGAATCCACAATTAGAATACATAGACTATGACATTAAGTATGGTAACATATCACTTAATATGGTCATGCCACAAAACATTCGAATACAACCTTTCATGAGATAAAGGGATTTTGCTGCTTTTTTGGTTCATCCACTTGTTCGTCATAGATAAGGAAATGTGTGACATTACAAGCATGATAGACAACAACCAGATCAATGAGGCACTATGTTTACTACTTGGTCATTACCAATTAGGGGTGGGCACGGATTGGTTTGGTCCGGTTTTCAAAAAACCAAATCAAACCATAATTTATAGTTTGGTTTTTTCCTCCTTCCTAAACCAAACCATTATTTGAAAGTTTAGTTCAGATTATAAATTTTTCAAATCCTTAAATAACGACTTTGTTCGATTCAGATTACAGATTAAATCAAAATTCTAATAAAAAACTTAGCCATAATATTTTACATTTATGTAGATATTCAAATATAGAAATCATACTATAAAGTTCATATTATAAATCTCAACAAATACTTTATAAATTCATCACATTATAATCCATAATCTCTCATAAAATCAGTTAGTTACTAATACAATATGCTTACTAACTAACACAATTATAATCTATAGTCCTCTAAAAAATAATTCAATAAACCATTTGCTAATAAATTTGGCAAAAAAAAAAAAAAATCATTTACCACTAAAAATCATGTATGAATAAAAGTAATCTACTAACAAAAAATACAATGAAAAATTAATACATAAAGATATATATAACTAAATAAAGAAATCCATACTCCACAAAGTTCAAGTGATTAATAAAAAACAACATTACATTGGCAATGAAGGAATATATCTTGAACCCAAAAAACAATTTGAAAAAAAGGAATAAGTTATTATTAACTAATAGTCATTATATAATAAATATCATAATAAAATAATAAGAACATATATGACCTTTAATAAATTATTATAACAAAATTTATAATTACAAGTAAAATATTTTTATGTCATCTAAAACGGTTTGGTTTAGTTTAATGGATTGGATCGGATTGAGAATTTTCTAAACCAAATTGTTTCAAAAACCATAATTTCGATTTGGTTTGGTTTGGTTCTGTCACGGATTGATTCGATTTGGCCGATTTTTTTGCCTACTCCTACCGATAATAGGATCAAGTTATTTAAGAATCATCCCTAACGTCCATGCTCCCTTCCTCAACAAAGGCCTAAGTTATTGGATACATTTGATCATTATCATCACTTGCAATCGCACTTAACAACTCACCCTTGAGATCTCCCTTTAGAAAGCATCCATCTAGTCGAGGATGGGTGACAGCCCTCCACAGAGCATAACTGCAAGCATCCAGATAGGTGAACCTTTACAAGTTGCCGAATATCAATTGTGGTCATTCCTAGCATGATCTTGAACCTAGACATGAAGTACCTACCAAGCACCTTGTAAGTAACCCTTCAGTTTGAAAATGAAGGATTGTAATAATCTGAATGCTAGTCTCCAAATGTCCTGATTACCCACCACTTCGTCTGTAAATTTACCATTGTGAAAATCATAAAGTCACATCTGTTGGTTATACATTTGCACTGAACAAGTCTGTTGTCATTTGGAGTCATCTTAATCTCTCATATGTCAGCTACTGAACACTCATGTAATCCTTAAATTGCTCTCAACTCTCAAATACTATGTTGGGGGCAATGTGTGGAACCACTATAGAAGGATCGTAGTGATCATGACTCCTTTTCCTCCTAGATGGTCTCACTAGCCCATCTTCCTCCTTATTAGATCAATGAGAAAACTACCCTTATCCTCTAAGAAGTCGAACCTCATGTTTGGAATCCTGTTTGCCATCAACTTACTTGCTTGCTTGTCGTCTATCCCCCTCAAATCATCAAATTGTGTCTCAACATCCACTTCAAACCCTTGAATACAATAGCTGCCCTTGTTTGCTTGGTAACTCTTTGTCTTTGACCTTGCAACTAAGATCTCATGATCATTGTCATCCATTAGGCAATCAACTTCGACAACCTCTTCTTCCTCAAATTATTTAGCATAATCCACATCAATACCCTCACCTACCATGTCATGGGGGGGACTCATGCAGTGCATGTTGAATGTAGCTGTGCCGCTTTCATGTACATCAACAATGGCACACATTACCTCTTATGGTGCATCTTCACCACTTGTTAGTTAGAGCAATACAATGTCTTTCCTAAGATCAAGAAGTATACCAACTCAGTGTTACCAACCTAATGTCCCTCAGGAAGCACACTAAAGCTTGTTCATTGATGGCCTCTAAGTCTACGATCCACTCCAATTACTCCCTTTAAGATGCTACGGGTTACCTTTTTACTTCAAACCTACCTCCAGCATGTAAAATCAAGTTCACCTTGTAAAGGATTGTAGAGAAAAGCTTATGATCAACACCATAAAAAAAAAATAGACTATATTGCCATCCATATCAAAGCCTTCACATGACAAAGTTGATCACAATTAAAGTAATGGGGAGAAAAACATAAATAAGTGAATTATAGAGGTTGGATCCTATGTTCAACATCAAAGTTCTATGCATATTAGAAACCATCAACATCACAAAGTTCATCACAATCTAAATTAATGGAGAGAAAAACACAAATCAGTGATGATGAACATAGGTTGTATCCCAAGTTCCATAATAAAGCGCAGCAATAAAGTTGTGCTTTACTCTTAGCATAGAAAAATCTACCAAGGAACACTACACACTTCCACAATATATGATGAAATACAATAATGCATAGTCATAAATTCAAATGCAAGAATCCATAAAATTCATATACATTGTTGCTAAAAAGTTTTGCATTAAAGTGTGCATGTTTGTTTATATACACCCAAACATTTTATACGAGGAAGGAGACAACATACGGTTAAGGAATGATTAAGAAAACTAAAAAAATAGGTACATAGAAAACGCCATGAAGAGATACAAGAAAATACTACATTGCACACAACTCCATCACATCGACGACAAGCATCCAACAACATTTGAATAGGGATGCGTGCTACGAGTTTTCAACTGCATGTGAGATATAAAAGACAAGAGAAGATATGGACTTTTACCTTTTGTTGTGATTGGTGATCAGAGTGTCCATGTTGCTAATTGCATTCACTAGAAGATAAGTGCTTCGCCACTTAACCGATAGGCAAAAGACTATGCTTTAGCCTTATTTAAGGTTTCCACTAAAAGAATGCATTTTGAACCCCCTCTCCGTCTCTAATTATGTTTATAGAGTATATCCAGTCATCGATCGATAACGTAACCAATTAATTTTTAATTTAGGGTTATGGTTTTCCTAAGTTAGGGTTCATATTGGGGAAGTTTTGAAAAGTGATTCTCAATTTTAGCCTTTTTTAGCTTAGGGCATCAAAATCACTTAACTTGGGTTAAGTATTCATATGACTAACCCTAACTTCTGCTTGTCCATTTTTTTTTTAAATTCAAATTTATAACATGTAGACAACCATGGCTTTGTCAGGATGCTTAAATGTGTGCCATGTGTCATTTGATAATTGGTCCATCTCGTTAGCTAAGTAAGCATTATGATGAAATTAGTCGATGTATGAAAAAGGTACACCAAAACTTTATTGTGGTATGAGATTGTTCAAAACAAAAGTTAAAGTACCTAATTGAACATTTCATAAAAGTTCAAGTATCATTTATGTCATTAACCCTTTTAGTAAAAATGCTTATTTCCTTAACAATTAAATAGTCTAAGATATACAATTAATTAAAGGGGAATTGCACATTACCTCCATAAACTTTTACCTAGGCACAGATTAACCTAAACTTTTAACGTGAGCTTTTTTTACCCCTTAAGCTTTTAAAAATTGACATATTAAAGACACTTAACATTTTTTGTTAAAACAAGATGGAAGGAGTTGCAAAATTTATTTATGTGTGGATTCATCCCTTAAACTTTGATCTATATATGGATTTACCTCCTCCTTAAGTCATTGAAAATGTTAATTATCCTTAGTTACACCATTTTTGAAAGTTTAAGGCATTAGAAAACTCACTTTGAAAGTTGAGAGGGTGAATTTATCCCTTGGTAAATGTTCGGGAGGGGAGCGTGGTAGGTAATTTACAAATTTCTCATTAATTAATATGTTGGCCTACAAAAGTATAACACATACAACTAATACGACCACACTATAGCTTCCTTCCAATGATTAACTTGTACCTCAAGAAACTCTTGACAATCTATTAGCCATGACATAACACATTTTTAATGACATTGATGCATGATTTACCATATCTTCTCATATCACAACTTTATCTAAAACAATGCAACTAGCAATTCATGTACTATACATCCATTAATCTATAGCCCTAAGCCTTTTAACCTCATCTAAGTACAATCAACATGACAGTTAATTTTCAATATGCTTTAATTCATCTATTTTTCTAGTTTAACAAACACAACTAAACAAGCAAGATAATCATGTGCTTAAGTCAGGCTTGTTCTACTAAATCTATAATATGGACCATCATGTATTGATGCAAACTTAATCATTATTAATTGAAATGCTATTAATTAGGTGTATAAGACTTAAAAGGAAACAACTAAGGCATTATAGTGAACAAGTTTTAAGTTAGGGTTTAAAAAGGTTGACTTGGTGTGCCACACGAGAACCATTGAGTAGCATAGAAAAACCCACACGATCAATTGTGGGAAGGTTAGTCGATCGACCCTTCCTTAGTTAGCTAAATTATTATAGCATAATTAACTACACTATTTGTTTGACTAATTCCAAAATCAAATCTCATTGAAAAAACCCTCCTATGATTTTTCTTCTAAAATCATCCTCTAAATCTTTCTATAAACATAAAACTACAATTCTCTATTATCCCAACTTTTCTCAATTGCAAAAAGAAAAAATTACCATATCCTTCTTAATTGCATATGCATCAAATGAACAATTTGAAATTATTGATTATGTTGTCTAACAAAACCCCAACTAAATTCCTTAATTGTAAATGTAGTTAAACCCTAACTTACTATAATCTCTAATTGTTACAATTAATAAGAGAAGAGATAAATTTGCATACTTTTATTGTTCTTAGCATGATCACCAACATCTACTATGAGCACACAAAGTTACAATTATTTAAATTTCATGATTTCGTTCAAACAACACAAACATAAACTTAGGAAGTATATACAATTTTTACGCATAAAATAAGAATGGACTTAGCAATATTTGTAGGATATTCTTCTATATGAACTTAGCCACTCTACCTTAAATTTGTTAAAACCATTAAATAGATTTTGGTTATACTCATAAATAACCAAAATAAAGGTAGAGTTAAAGACATGCCTTGATTTTTAATTAAAAAAAAAAAAATCGAAGAAGGTCCTTAGGGAAAGAGGAGAAAGATGCTTAAGGAAGTCAAAGAGAGGGATGTTCAATCCATTAAATTAGAAGGATGAAGAAGGGGGCGAAGGGTTACTAGTTCATCAAGATTGCACTTCGTAGGTCCTAAACCACACTTATTAAAATAGAAAGATTTAATTTCATTACAAACCATAGGAGTAATTACCAAAATACCCTTCACTTATTTATTTTATTTTATTATTTATTTATTGGTGGGGGTGTGGGGGTTTGCATTTAAAATAGAAATCAACATTTACAATGTGTAACTAAATACATGAATACTAGCTATTAAGCTTATATTGTGAATGTTACATTAGCTTTAAAATTGTGCCCAATGTTGTGTTGAATAGTGAGCACGATTAGCTCAGTTGCAATGTTTTAAAGTCACTCGTGTAAAACAAAATAGTCAATCTATTAGACTATCCTAACTACTAAATTCTTTTTTGTTTTTAATGATTAATTCTAGTGACTTGATCTCCTAGAAATATACTACTACAAGAACAATTTCAATACTTTCCTTTTAGCCACAAGTGGTAGTTTATGCTTAACTAAACTAAAAACCTATCTCTTGAATGCTACTCTTAATTCACAAATTTATTGTATGAGACAATCAAGACCGTTACGTCCTAAAGGTACCCTAGTTATATTGTATTAGCTGTATTGTATTGTATTGTAAATAGATTTGATTGTTGTACAATACAACTAGTTACTTAAGAGATGTGACTTATAAAATAGGATATTTTGGGTTGCTTGATAAGAAATGATGTATATACATAAGTTATATAATAACAGAGGAAACAAACTACATATAAAGCCTAAATAATAATTATTACAACTGGTTCAACAACTTGAAGACTTATATCATAAGGTAAATATAAAGTTAATATTACAATAATTCTATAATTCTCCTGTCTATTCCTTTCCCTTCTAGCTTCATTCCTTACCGGTTTAGCCTCTGAGATGGTACTAGCCATGGCCGTAGGAGGATCCTGAAAAATCTATTGGAGTATAAGCATATCTATGGCAGTGAAGTAACCATTATATATTACACATCAAGCATAGTAGATAAGTTTATTAACAAACGAATGCAACGTATCATTCAAACATATGCTCAAATACAAGTCTGGATAAACGAGAATCCAAACAGGATATAGATTTACACCCTCACTTTAGTGTTGAAGGAATCAAGCCAATGAATGCATCCTTATGACCCACCAACCTAGGAGAAACTAAGAATAATAGGAACAATAATGCTCACTTTATTTATCACTTTATTATATGTATTTTTGTTGGCCCCACTTAAATAATCAAGAAAGGGAGTTGAATTAATTATTAATTAGAATTGTAAACTTTTTCCCTTTTTAAAAAATTATTCCCCTTTGGTTTTAAAGCATGAGAATATATAAACAATTAAACAATTAAATTGTTGAAAATTAAAAGATAGGAAAAGAAAATCAAGTAATGATATACAGTAGTTCCGTCTTATGCGCTAGTCCACTTCTAGCTCTGAGGCGAAGGCCCTGTTATCCTACAAGCTACAGGGTTGTTCCACTATATCTAATAAATTCAAATTACAAGATTGTACAATCATCTTGCTCGATTCTAACAGCTATCCTCAAGCTAACAATCAAATCAATCTACAAAGTCCAATCCTGTAATTGAAATATCAACTAAAAAGGAAACAATACGTTCATTCTTTTACATAAGTAAAAGAATAAATCCATATGATTGCAATGAAGAAAAGAAATTGCACAAAGTCAGCTCGTGAAAGAATTTGTGGACAGTAGTGTTTTCTCTTTTTGAAGCAGCGTATCACTTTCAGAATAACTCATTATAGTTTTGTATTTTGCAGAGAGAGAGAGAGAGAGAGAGAGAGAGAGAGAGAGAGAGAGAGAGAGAGAGAGAGAGAGAGAGAGAGAGAGCAAATTCAGTTTCGAAGAGCAGATGAGTGATATTACAACTTGCATGTGTTCTGTACTTCTCTTTGTTTTCCATAGAGTATATATTATCTTGTAGTGAATTCTGATGGAGATAAACTTTGAAGATAATTCTTTCCAAGATGACGTTATCCTCTTTTAATCTTCTAGGCAAGATCCATAGAATTAGATAAGAGATATTCTTGTTCTTGTCCTGCTATTTGTAGGTGCGGATAATTAGCTTGTCTTGAAGAGAATCTCGTGTAAAATCTGTTTGAACAGAATCTAAAATTGTCCTTGAAGATCTTATCATTGATGAGAAAGAACTTTGAAAATACTTTTAAATCCCCTTGGATATTGACTGACTTTAGTGGAACAAATAAGTATACTACCCAAATACAATTATTATCTCGGTGCTAGATCTTCAATATAATCATTTGTATTGAACTCAAATGTTTTTGATATAATTTGGGAAGATGATCAGTAGTTTCTGTGAAAATAAAATTGCTGTCTAAAATTGAAGTAAAGGTTCTGTGAAACCTTATGGATTTCTGTTATAGCTCTTTATCCTTTAAACAAACTTCTAGAAAACATTCGATATAACTTTTTCTTTTGAGAATAGCCTTTGAAGACATCATTCCTTGTAAAAGAACTTATGTACACTTTGTTTAGTCTTAAAAATGCTTATAGTTCAAAACATTCAACTCATCCATTCACTTATCTTGAACTAATAAAGGTTCTGTGAAAAGTTCTGTTTTGAACTTATATTGAATTAAATCGCACAAATAGAATAATTAATGTCTTTGAGTATTTTGTTATAACCAAAACTTTAATTAATAGGAAATCAACAATTTTAATCACTCAATTTCCTTTAGAACTTAGAGACTCCATTAAGTGTTAATCATTTCAAACCGATACCACAGGCAGCGTTCCTTATTTTGCTAGGTAGTTTTGGTGGAACCGAACGAAACAAGGATAATCTTGTGTAGAACTAGGAACCTTTCATCTATAAAAACTAAGAATTATCAGAGAACCGAAACACTAACACGTAGCGAGCTGCCATGCCTTTTTATGCAATATATGCAAGTTATGCAATGCATGATATTTTTAAATTTAGGGTCTTATAGTTTTAGGTCAACTTTAGGGCGATCAAACAGTTCACAAAATAGTATTCAACATGCTTCAAAAAAATTATCCACAACAATTCTATTATCACTTTAAATAAGCGTGATGTTAGCATTCAATTCATACACTACTCAATAAGCATTGTTCCCAACCCACAACCATCAAACTTTTTATTTTAGTAATTTGATTTTAGATGCAACTGACATTACGATCACAAGCAATGTAATAGATTAGCGTTACTCACTTGCTAATAACGTTCAATCGTAATAATCCTCCAAAAAATCCACAATTGGAACAGATTCATGTAACAAATGAGTAAATATTCACTAATAAGATAATTAACTATGTAGATGATCCATAATGAGTGTCCAGGTGTCCTAAAATTGGTTTTCTTCTTGTTGAAACCATTTTATTATTTCTAATCCGATGATAGCTTATAAATAATCGTTTTAAAGCTTATAATATAATTTCTACTATTGTTTATTTTATCTGTCGACTTTATTTGTTTATGTAGATTAGAATTTCTATTGTTTATAGGGTCTTATCTATATTTTGATTATTAGTATATTGTTCTAGTGATGCTCTAAATTCATCTAAGTTTTATTTTGTATTCCAAATTATAGTTTGCTCTTTAGGATTAGTTTAGCTCATTCAAATCTTCTATTTTTATTATCATTCTCTCGGTAAGCCTAATGATAGACTTTTCACTATAGTTAGGATCAATACTTCTCATAGATATTTTGATGTTCATATTGGCTAAGTTCTATCATCTGGAGAATATTGTGCACATATTCTACTATCTTTTAAACTAAATTAAGTTATGAAATATGTATTGGGAGTCATAACCTTATAGCGGCCGAGAATTAGAACATAGGTTTTCTAAGTTCTAAGTTTGATTCCTTCATAGTTTTCTTTACTAGATATGATATCTAACTTAATTAAAATTAGCATCACATGCTATTTTATACACATGTTACTATAATTCATAAACTTAAGAAGACTAACCATATATAGAGAGTCTCTATGATTAGTCTATATTTTCATTTTTCTAGTTTCTACAAGTGTATAAAATATAAGTTATATGATAGGTTAGATATTACCTTGTTTGGTTAGAGAGAAAAATGACAATTTCCCCTTTTTAAATGAACCGTGGCCTACACGTATGAGTAAGGAGATGGGTTGTTAAGTTTTAGGTATAAACAACTAGCTAAAGATAACTCGTACATTTGAAGTTGACTCTTGATTTCTCAAGTTTGTTTTAACCAATTGATGTCTCTTTCTTAGTTGTTTTTGGTTGAATATTAGATGTTCAGGTGGTTGTGTTGGATGTGATTGGTTTATTCCATCATGCAGTCTCATGGTTGCAGATTGAAAGAGGAGAAGTATTGGTTTGTTTTGTATGCCTTGGTGAAATTGATTTATGATAGGAGTGGGGCCTTTGTTTTATATGTGATTATTTTGGGTGAGGATGATAGATACGGTTCATGTAAGGGAAGAAAGTGATATTGCTCTTCTTTCAATTTAACTTATATAGGAACGAAGAAAAGCAATTTATTATTATTATTATTAAAAAATGAAATGTTTTTGTCCGTTTATTCACAAAATTTTTCATCAGGATTTCGCAATTGTTTCAGCTAAGCTTTAATATTTACGGTGGAGTTAAAAGAAGCAAATTTGTAACATATTGTGGGTCTCTAATTGTGAGGTACGGTGGTAATTTAGAGAAGGAAGTTGTCTGGTTAAGTCTAGTAAGGTTGTCTGGTTAAGTCTAGCAAGGTATGGAGTCATCAAATTTGCATTAAATATGGGATTTGTTCGGTGGATTCTAATTGGATGGAGTGTCTCTTATTTAACTTTGTTGTACTGTTCTCTCCGTTTCTACAAGTAAGATACATGGTCAAGATTTTCCTTAGAGGATGATCTATCCATGTGCCTTATTTTTTTACCATGTCCATCAAATTTTTGTGTGGAACAATTTACATGAGTAAATATCTAATTAACTTCGTCAAATCTAGCTCATACTCATAAATTTATGTCAGTTACGTGAGAGTTTTATTCCTAAAAATTTATTTAAGGTTCTAAAATATTACTAGAGTATTGTTGAGTTTAAATTTTAAATTTAAAGTTTATGCGATTAAATATTTTAAAGTTTTGTCCTACGCAATTAGGGTTTTAGGGCCCAATAGGTTAAAATAGAAAATTAATACCTATAGACTCTAAATTTTCTAACTAAAATTATTATGTAGTCCAAACTTTTATTTGAAGTTTTGATTAATAGTTATGAATCTGTTTTATAGTTTCTATTATGTATTTATAACCCTAACGATTTATCTTTAATTTATCATTTTTATTCTACATATACTATGAGTTACTAGTTTTCTAGTACACTTAAAATCTAGGACCACTTATACTTGTATCTTAGTTTTTTTTTTTTTATTCCGATTACAAAATTTTATTTTTGGTATCTTTTAATACCTAGAAAATTTTCTACTGAAGGTTTTAGGTCATAAACAAACTCATAATACTTAAAAGCTTCTAACTATGGTTTATGTCTGATCTCAAATCCAATATCTATCGTATATTTACCATTTTATTACATTTTACTAGTCTTAAAATTCTCAGGGTTTACATAAATTACTTAACTTCAAGATTATCAATAACTTCAAACGTAAATAAAATTCTTATTAGTTTAAATACCAATTACACACAATAACAAGAGGAACAATAAACGATTACTCTAAAATGTTACTAACAATCCCTTAGTTTCTGGAGAAGTGCTAAACTATGTAAAATATAAATATAAAGTCCCATAAAATCTTGATTCTATGTCCTCCCATAAAACCCTAGCCTTTATTAATTTGGAGAGTTTCTAATAGTTAAACTTCAAAATTTACTAAAATTGATGCTTTAAAATGCAAAACAAGCTAGTGAGATTCCATAGAAATGAAATTGTATATATGCATGGATTTGCCAATGAACATCATGTGTGAACCATGTGTGTCTTTCTTTTATGTAACATAGGTAAAAACTTACATAGTGCGTTTTGAATAGATCCAAATGAATGGGATCAAATTGACGGGTGTTGAAAAGAAGAAAGAAACAACCTTGACATTTTTCACTTGGCCATAAAAAACCAATGGAGACAAACTTTGATAAAGTTTGGCCCCTTAGCAATTGTCCACCTTAATATTGGAATCAAGTATCTTATGAGATGCATTTTTATAATGGAAGTAATTAATAAACACCACTAGATCGTTTTGACAATAAAAAGATTGGGATCAATTTTGTTAAGCCGTGGCAAATGTGTGCTTTATAAATAGTGAATGACTTAGAGAAATCTTGTTTTCCTAACAATAAAAAAATGATAAAAAAAGGAGTTGAAAAAGAAGTTGGTAACCTGCAAAATAAAGATGACATGAATACTTTGGGGAGAAGGAAGGGATCTAGGCTTAAATCGATGAACTTTGGAGTCATGAGGAAGTTTATTAGCACGAAAGGTCTAAGATTAACCGATTGATGTATGAAGATAGAAATACTAGTTTCTTCCGTTGCACTACTTTGAGTAGGAGACAAGATAATAGAATACTAAGGATGGATAGGGGCAATGGAGTATTCCTTGAGATAGAAAAATATATTGGTTAAATAACTTCTCAACCAAAAAGGCCTTATAGAAATTTTTTTTATCAAACTTATTGGAAAACCATTAGATCTTTAGTAATTGCAATTGTTTAGAACTTCTTTCGATCAAATAAATTCTCCCTTTCTCTCAATCATACTAATCTAGTTCTTATTCCAAAATTCAATACCACTATTGTGTCTAAATATAAGCCTATAGATTTGTGTAATTATCTTTATAAAATTGTGCCAAAGATTTTGGCAAATAAGTTGAAACGCTTTTTAGATAAGATCACATCAAAAGCCAAATTGCTTTTGTTTCAAGATGTATGATTCAAGATAACATAGTTATTGTGCATGGGGGTTTTCACATTCTTAAAAATAGAACATATGGTAAGAAGCAATTATGTGCCATTAAAATTTATAGAAGTAAGGCTTATGATAGAGTGGAGTGGGTCTTCTTGGAAGCTACTATGGCTAGAATGAGTTTTGCACAACAATGGATTGATTAGGTTATGGAGTGTGTATTGGGTGTCTTTTTCAATTTTCAAGTAAATGGAAAGATAGTTGGGGAGATGAAACCATCTAGGGACATATGACAGCGGGATCTTTTATCCCTTATTTGTTCCTTCTTGCTACCGATGTTCTATCTAGAGGTTTGCAAAGAGCTGGAAGCTTAGGGCATATCCAAGGTTTTAGGACAAAAACTCTTGTCTTGAGCTAACACATTTATTATTTGTAGATGACTCTTTTTCTTTTTGGAAGCAAGGGAACAAAATCTGTAGATTTTGAAAAGCACTTTATTGACGTATTACTAGGCTTCAGGGCACGAAATCAATTTCAACAAATCTATGGTTTTCTAGAGTGAAAACACTCCTAAGGATTGGAAGAAGACGGTATAGATGTATTGGATATTCCGAGTGACTTGGACCCTAGTGGATACTTGGGGCTCCTACTGTTTGGGTAGATCTAGGTGCGAGTCTTTGAATTATCAATAAGAACATTCCAAAAGGAAAAGAGAAAAAAGAAGAAGAAAATCAACTACAAAACCACCTTTCGTTCTCGAGCTTGGTTAAAATTCATATTTTGCGACATATCACTCATTTATACTAGCTTTTCTAACAACCAAAACATATTTGGCTGGCTTTGGTTTCACTTATATGTTGTATTGATTATCGGTTATGTGTTTGGACTTAACGACTAAGTTTTAAAGTGACTTATGGAAGTACCAAGAACTTATCAAACATGGAGTTAGTGAAGTAATCTGATAAAAGAAATTTGGATCTCATATGTAAGATTCTTTTTTTTTTTTTCCTTGGCCTCCATATGTAAGATTCAAACAAAGTATTCTTTGCAGAATTTCATGGCTAATCGTAATTTATGACATTTTATTGAATTGATGTGTTAATACTCTTAAAGGTTGCGATCTATTCTTAATTAAATCTAACTGCTGGAAACGTTCTTTTAATAGAGCGTGTTGGACGTGCTACAAGGCCTAATTAATGGGAGGCCGTAGCTACATGGGAAGCCCAATTGAATGATTAATACCTGAAGTCCATCCACATATAATATATAGCCATATACTGCCATAGATAAGTTGACTCTTTGTATGAAATTAGCCACTATTTATTCCTTGCAAACCTTAAGGAAGATAATATTTATGATCTCTTATCAAACTTTATTGTAGTCACAATGTAAATGATACATAGATGTGTGGATTAATTCTCTTTTTTTATAATCTTAACTATGGATTATACGTAATAATAATTTAATAAAGTAACTAAAAATAAATAAATAAATAAAGTGAATGGAGAGGATCATATTAACACCATTTGACTAATATCCTTGGCATTCCTAGTGAATTATTACTCTTACTTCTGTTCTCATGATACCTCACAACACAAGAACGCACATATTACATGGAAAATCTCTAGATCATTTTACCGCTCTTCAATAGCGTGTGAAATTAATGTATATATATGTGTACATTAAAATTATCAAATACACAATAATAGAAGTGGAATACCTTCCTCATCATAAGCTAATCCTATTTGTTATGGTACATAGAAGTGAATCTAAAACAAAATTAAGATTTCAGGTTTCATCTCATTCTTAGATGCATTTTTAAAAGTTTGAATCACGATTCATAGGAATTCATGATTTCGACTTTGAAAGAGAATTCAATTATGCTCTTGAGAAAGTGAAATTGCTATCCTTATCAATAATTATTATTACAGTTATTCTTCTATCATCTCATATATTTATTATTCACAATTAATACATAAGATTCTAACACAAATAACATGCAGATTTCATTCTATTTTTCTCGTTTAAATCTATTCCATTTTAAATAATTCTTACACACTAAAGGAGACAAGTGGTATACTAGTTTTAAGATTGCCAATATTCGGAATATTCATTTATTTCTTCAGGAAAATGGATATCTGCGTGCGCTATATTACATGTGGACGCTTAAGGATAGGTTCATTGGTTCTCCAAATCACCGGGGTGGAGCAACTGGGAGATTGGAAGACTGATATTTTGAGGTCATGGGTTTGATTACGTCTCGGCAAAATTGCTTTCGAAAACATGCTTTGTCCATAGCATCGCCCCCTAAAAATTGGTTGTGGCATATGTATGGACAAGACGAAGTCATTTTTAGTGTTTTTTTAAGTAAGTAAAAAAGAAAGCAACATTTAAATCCATATCACTCTTATGGAAAGATAGTCTATACCAAATTACAACAGTATCTCTAAATGTCCAATGCTTGGCATTGATTTCAAGTATCAAGTACCGGTTTAAGACAATAAATAGCTGAACTTTTGAAGGTTCAGACTTGATTTGTTTGAAAAATGATTGCGTTTGAGTAGAGGTTCAAACTTGACTTGTTTAAAAAAAGTCGCGCTTAAGTTTTAACTCTAACTAAGCTTTTTATTGAATTTAAAATTCAGATTCAAGCTTAATTTGCTTAGTTAAACGAACTTTATTTCAAATACGAATTTCTACTTCAAATTGAGCTTGAACCTGATTGAGCATTTTATTGAGCTTAGTCAAACTTTCATCGAGCATTAAATTCAAGTTCGAGTGGTCTAGATAGCTCACTTTACATTTTTTTTAAACTTAAAAATGATATATAAGAGCCTCTAAATAAATATATATACAATATAAAAATTATTCTTTATGATTTTAATTATATATTTATGTATAATATATTATAAATATAAAACTTATAAATTCACTAACGAGCTTACTCATAAATATGTTATCGGGCTGTTCATGAGTAGTCCTTGAGTATCTCGCAAATAACTCGATTCACCTATAACCTTAAACCTGTTATAAGGTTTGATTGTTTAAATACCTAGGGCATTTTTTATGAGACTTATTTGTTTATATTTTCTATCATAAAATTTATGTGTCGTGTATATATAATAAATAACTTAAATAAATATTAAAAACTTTTTTTAAAGAATTTTACGGTTAAAATTGAGAATTTATTTGGAAATCGTTTTATTTATCTATTTATTTTTTAAAAATGATTCAAGCCGGCCTTGACAGAAATTTCTTAGTTACGTACCGACAAAAATCTTATTGTCATGAAATCAGAGAACTGGCTGTCCAAATATTAATGAGCACAAAACACGTGGTTGTCTTCTAGTCTTTGGCGTGCACAACCGTGCAAGTGGTTGATTAAGACACCGTACTATGAACGGCGTTGTCACCTTACAGTTGCAGCTTTCTTTCCTTGTTTGGTGTCTCGTGAGTAGTTATTTAACTTCTTTATGTTACACTTAATACAGGGGATTTAAGATACTTGTAATTAATATGAACTTAAAGTCAGCTAAACTGCTTCATTAAATTCCAGTTCATTTCTACCGGAGAAGAGCCACAACTTGTGATACTTGTGTCAGATATAATTCGTACTTATTGATTGTTTATTTGAGGATCTGGGTTTTGCTTTCACACTTTACAATCATTTGAAATTCTTGTCATTAGGTTACGTAAAAGCGAACATACACATAAAAATACGATTCATATTGTACAATGAAGAGATTATAATGAAATGGTCACCATTATTGCTTTAACCAACTTCTTATTAGTTAGCTTCATCATTAGTTTTAGCATTATATATATATCCATTAAAATGTGTTTGATTATTGTTAACTTTATCATTAACTTTGACCACTTCAACTAAAATTTTTAGTTTTACAATATGTTGGTTGTAGGGGCAATATGAATTATGGATTTTAAAGTCCAGTAATGAGTAATGACTTGAACTTGTTGTTTTGAGTTGATTAGTGACATGTTTCAAAGGGTAAGATCCATGAAATTAGAATTACTAAGAAAGATTTGACATGATGGGTTTAGAAAAAAGATCATTGGATTGGACCAAATTGACCCATTTAATCTCAACATTTCTCTAGGTACTTGTATATTCAAATAGGCCTTCAATCAGTAAAAAAAACCCATGGAAGAATCCATCAATAGTAGGATTCATCTCGCTCATTGATGATTCGTATGATTTAACGAATGTCGTCAAGAGTTAAACTCTATAAATTCTCAGAACTCCTCCTTATTCAAGGAATTGAAAAATAAAAAAAAAAAATACCGTTGTGTTGTTGAAATACTTTCATGAAAGATTAAACAAAGTTTAAAGCGAAAAACTCTTGAATAATGTGGTTGATGTTATATAGCCCATTCACTTGTCATTAGTGCATTAAGCTCCCTAAAATTGTTTTCTTCTTCTCCTACTTTGTTACTCTTATAACTCATTCACTTCGCTGAATAGAATAAGGGAGGAATGAAATTTCAATTCAAAGGGAATGTAATAGAGTTGTAATGACTATTGCAATGTTCACTTGGTGTAAAAAGTAAAACAAATAATTATTAGAGTAAAAGATAAAATATCTATAATACCCATTGTATTTATTATAGAAAGAGGATAATTGTGTAGGTGTGATTTTCAAGATAGAAGTATTTATAACAAAATTGAAAAATAGACCATCGGTAATGGGATATGAATTGCTATTCATCATTTTACACAATAGCAATTCATTATGAATTGTCATTCTTTTTAAGTGAACACGGTAATATCAACTTTACCTCGAACTAGGAAGGAATGAATAGCTATTCATGTTAAGTGAACGGATTGTTAGTCATTTCTTGTGTCTGTTTCCACCTCACTCCTTGAAGACCATGTGTAGCGTGGGATGCACGTTGTACACATACGACCATTACAATTAGATTCATCCCACTATAATAACCTTTAGGGCACACATACATGAGAGGATGTACCGATATATCTTTAAAATAGAAGTGAACCCCATATGCATATATAAGTCTAATTGTGGAGTAAGCACACATTCTCCGAGTCATTAGAAGTTGGAACACCATGGTCAGATTGAGAATTACTATGTATCATTAGTTTTTAATGCTATTATTAAATATATAGATTCTATGTTTTGGTTCGTATAAATAGCTATTATCATTTATCAAAGAATAATTTCTTTAATATTTTTTGGTTTACAAAAATAACATTTATAACATGATATAAATAGCCTGCTAGTTTATTATTTAGTAATATGATTAAATAAATAAATAATAAATAAGTTGAAGTTAATTAATCCTAGATAATTAAAATTTTGATTAGCTAGTAACTTAAAATAGCCTAGTTTTTTGTTCTTATAACTGATTACTATTAGTTACCTGGTTGGTAATATCATGTTGATTATTACTCAATTAACTATTATTATCACAAATAATGTCATAAACGGCTAATTAAATTTTATTATTAATTAATTCATTTATCTATGAATATAATGAAGAAACTCATTTTTTTGGACAAATTGAGGAATATATTAATATTGAGCACTAGAAAATGTGTTTTTTTTTTTTCCCCATAAACTTAAGCTTGGATTTAACAATCTATCCACAAACCTCTTATGGCAAACAAATTATTGATTTATAAATAAAATTCGATTCAGGTTGTGATTACATCAATTATTATAAAACTTTAATAGCGTGTCGGTTGGATTATTTTGTCTATTGTCTAATTGAATTGAGATAGATATTGAACTTAATATAATATATATTATAACGTTTAGATATAGACAACTTCACAAATTGATATTGAACTAGGAATCATTTCAATTCACCACTAGCATTTCTAAAATTGAGAATCGAACTGGGGAAGGTGGGTCTGAACTAGCCAAAGACCTATATAGGTTTAGCTAGTTTAACCCTTCAAAAATAAAAAAAGGGAAAAAAATTATAAATATGAAACCAATATTTAAATTATTTTCATATGAATAATGAAAGTTTATCTCCCATCTACGACATTCAATGTATTGTTATTAACAATATAAGGAATAAATATACTTGAAATATGTATTGTTGAGTTTATATAATAGGACTTGTTTTTGAATTTATAGGACTTTTGTAGTCCTGCGTATGTGTATAAATAAATGCACAATTATAAAATATTTTTTAACTAATGACCTAAAAACAATTATTATAATATCAAATTTTATTTCAAGTTAAAAGTTTGTTTTGCATTTTTTTAGTTAAATTAATTGTAATCATTTATTTATTTTTTTTGAATATCACGGTTCTAGGTTCCTAAAGAACTAGAATCCAACTATGGGAACCAATAGATCCCTAGGATCAAGAATCGAGTCGGCTCCTATGATTTTGATTCCACCATTTTAGAATTGAAAACCAACAAGAACTAAAACAAACTGTGATGACATCTCCTGTTTTGTTGGGATTGTCTACTTTTTGTCTACAATCGTATTTATATCAAATGTGCATCTATAACTTATCTTTATCATATTTGTATCATATTTATATCATATCTATTTAGTCTATTACAAGTAAAACTATCAGTTTTTCATTACGATTCATTTCTTGATAAATATCGGTTTGAAAACGATAAAAAAAATGCGATACTAAATGATCAGAATATGATAAAATAAACAAACTATATAGATAGCAGACTGAGTAGCCCCTTCGACAATAACGTACAACAACCTAAATATTTAGCTCCAATCTCAGGAAAATGTGACAGTAGATTGAAGTTAAGTTAGTTTTAAAGGATACTTTGGTTCTCGATTATTTAATAAACCAGATTTAGCTTTCTGACACGTAGGGTCGAAATTTTCAATCTAATTGAAGAAAAAGGTCGAATAAAGTCTTGTTTTCCGCATCAAGACAGAACGAATGATGAACCTCACGAGAGCATCATGGTAGGACCTGGAGCATGCTCCAAGAATTTTGTGTCTATTAAATGTACAAGCTGCTATTTTATCATATCACTGATGCAAGGGATTGGTGGGGTGGACGTAGATGCACATACATCGATCGGCAATTTGATACTTTTATAGCGACAAAAAATTGATGTCTCGACCAAAGACATCTTGGTATTGTTAGTGTTTATATTAAATGCTGCGTTGATTCTTTCGTAATTTACTTATTAATGTTTTATCAACAAGATCATGATGCATTTGTGACGACTGAATAGTTCTAGTAAAATAATCCAATTCTTATCTTAGCTGATCTATCACGATAACTTTGCAATAAATGGCTATTTACGGTGCACGTTCATTATTTATACATTTATCTGATTATTTATTCTCTCTTTCCACATTAACATTGACTAATATGACAACCAGCTTCAAGAAGTAATCCTATAACTTCTGGTCGATATTTAAGGCAATTAGTCTAATGTGTACCTACTCTTTGATTATAATATGAGAAAATAAGCTGCAAAACTGTGCGTGTTGAATAATAATTCTCAAGTCATGCATGCTCTCAAGGAGGTTGTTAAAGTTTATTGGAGTGAAAAAGGAACTTCATTATCAATTGGTTGCGTTATATTTAGAGAAAATCCAAGGATAGATATGAAGAAGAAAGAATATATTATGAAAAACAAGATATTTAGGAACATAGAGGGTGGCTCTGATTTTATAGAAAATTACATGGGCACATGATGTACTACAGGCCATATAAGAATAGTTTCAGGTAGGTTATTTTTACCGGAAGATTGGCAATTTATTGGAGTGATAACCTTCATACAATGGGCTCAGCAAGACTTGGATTTGATAATATTAGGTTTAAAAGAAAACAAAAAGATAGAAGATAGTTAGTGGGCACACGAGTTTTCCAACACCGAGATTGAATTTGTCTTAAACATGTTGGGGAGTCTCTTTGGAAACATATTCACAATTGGTTAAGAAATTAAATAAACTCTAATAAGAAAATTATCTTTCGATAGTTTAGAAAAGTGAATCTAAGAGAATATAGTAAGTGCATCTCTCAAATTAGAAAACTTTCTAGAAACTATCATATCAGCTGAGCACAATTGATTAGTTGATTTACTTTTTCAAAGTTTATAATAACCTTAATAAACTTGAATGAGATCGAGGAGAGGTTATTAAATCGCTTTTAAGCAAGGCTACTCACCATAGCCTTCCAGACCTTATTTAGATCATCCTGAACAGTCATAGCCTTTGTAATCTGAATAGATCTACTCATGACCTAAAATGATTGGCTTGAGGCCAGGAGCTCAGGAATAGAATTGCCTATTAACAGGTACAAACTAGGCTTGTTAGACATTGGTATGAGTCAAGAGTTGGCGTAATGAAGCATGGATTCGCAGGACCAAAATTTAGGTACTAGAACTGGACCGTCAGACATAGGTCTACGCAAAATGCATAATAAAAATATAAATTTTAATTTTGAAATACACTATATTTAAACTCAAAATAAAAGTTAAATCTAAGATCAATTTATCTTTAACTCTATTTTCTTATAAACAACTATAGGTGCATTTATTTATACGTAATTAGATTCAACTTTTCTTGTAGCATAAGTAATCTGACACTATAAATAATTGTAGAGGCTACAAAGAAGATTTAAAATAAAACCAGTCCCATATTATTAAGATTTTGCTTTTGATAGAAGTTTTCACAAACCAATAAGGATAATATAATGAATGTATTTGAACTTTAATAATATATGCAATTAGATACTTGAATTTTGAAATTAATTAATATAGTATCTGAACTTTAAAATTAATAGATTTAGTACCTAAAAAGTTTAAAAATTTATTATTTTAACACCTCTAAGGACTTAATGAAAGTACTATTAGTAAAAAGTTTTTTAGATATTAAATTGATTAATTTTAAAATTTAAATATTAAATTAATAAATTTTAAAATTTAAATATGTAATTATATATTTTATCAAAATTTAATTACTATTCATGATATTAACAGGAAAGCAAAGTTAACAAACCATATATGGCAACTAAAAATCTTAAATGACAATTATAACCTGGAT
Organism: Combretum micranthum; assembly: GCA_024138025.1. NCBI lineage: Eukaryota > Viridiplantae > Streptophyta > Magnoliopsida > Myrtales > Combretaceae > Combretum > Combretum micranthum. The sequence continues at coordinate 711,760 of JAMXBD010000595.1, forward strand.
TGTCGGGGCAATATGACAGACCTTTCTTGAATTTGTCCGGTTATGACTTTCTTGTTTTTTTCATCGCCACATGATGGCAAAGTCGTCCAAGTATTATAATTGGAGGTTTGCGAAAATTTTAGTGGTTTTAGTAGTCAAAGTCCAATGGCCAGCAAGGCATTTTCCAAAAGTATAGTGGTATTTGGTCGACTTTATCTGAAAATAACTTTTACTAAAATTTTAAATAGTTTTACTTGTCTATTACTTTTTAATTTTTTTCTTTTTTTATTCATCTTTCATCCATGTTTTTCTTTTTTTTTAATATTCTGAAAAAAGAGAAGATTGCCAAACACACTGGATCCAGAAATGACAGGGAAGTGATTATTATATCAGCATAAACGATAAATTCATCAAGTTGGATATAGCACTAAAATCATATAAATGCGTTAAAATGTTTAATAGTGAATTACGTATCCATATTATGGAAATCAAAATAAAGAAGAAATATATCCTTTAAAATATGTCTATTTTCGATTTTATATGCTTTATTAATAGGAATGATTCATTCCTTCAAAATACGGGACTAATTTTTATCTTTTAATATTTTCTCATATTATTAATATTACAATTTAAATAAAAAATAATTATATATAAGTGAATATAGATTCTTGATAGCTTTTCAGGAAATGGGTTAAAACTTGCACTAAAGTTTTCTTTTGAGACTGAAGTTTAGATTGTTTGAAAATTTTTCCTAGCATTATAGTATTTAAATTTTAAAGTTAAACCTTATTTTTCCTTTTTTTTTTCGCAAATGAAAATTAGGCCAGTTCGTAGACAACCTATAATCAGGATCTATCGATTCCCTGGACTTGGCCAGAAACCTGCCTGAATGTTTCCACAATTTTAGAATTAGATCGGAATGGAACCAAGCACACGTCCTAAATACTAATCATGAAATTTAATTATCAAAATATCAATATAAATTTTAACAGAAAATCTCATTTAACATGCGATTTTAAAAATTTAATATATTACAAAATCACATGTTAAAGTGAGGTTTACTAAATGAAAGTAAAATCATTTTTAATATAGATTTACAATAAATGGATAATTTCATCATTTTCGACATTCAATAAAATGGCAAAATCTCTTATCATACATAAAATTTTACAACAGTATTTTAATAATTAGTTTTATATATTAATATTTGTATAAATAAGATTCTGACGAATTGATAAACGAACAATTTTTTTCTCCCAAAATCATGTATATACTCACAAGTGTTTGATGAAAGTCATTATTCAATAAATATTTTTTTTTTTTTTTTCACGTTAGGACTTCGCAGTGATTTAAGTAGAAATTGCAAAAATCAATTATATGCGCATAATGTGGTTGATAGAATTTTTCTAATGATTTCTAGATGTTTCTTGTTTCATGTTAGTCGAACTAAGGGTGACAAAGCCATGGGATAATGGAGGTTTTATATTTCTATGCTTCTTATCTTTTGTAAGTAAAATATAAATTAATTTTTGTACTTCTGTTGATTCTGATTCTGACTTCTAAGTCTTCCCAGTTCCAAGCTTGACCTCTAATCCCTTCCCACGTTTGATCGCCGCTCCGATCCTTATTAATACGAGAACAGATGTCGTACTTTGCTACTTAAATTCAATCCTCTTACAAATAAGAACTTTTGAAAAATCAATTTTCTAATTAGTTTTTTTTTTATAAAGCTTATGTATAATATCTAAACCACCTCCATTCAATTAGCTACTTACAAAAATATATAAAAGTCAAATAGTTAATTATAAAAATAAATAAAATTTATATACTAAATTAGCACACAAATTTTCATATGGTAAATTATACAATAATAAACAAAGTTTAAATAACAAGTGTCACATAAAACCTTAATACTACTTCATCATAAATGTAATGTGCCGAATCCATTGTAGCTACAAGAAGGATGAATTTCTAAGACTAGGATTGCATTAGACAAGGAAAATAAAATTTGGTTTAAATGGAATGGTTTTTATGACGAAAATTCTTATTAGAACTACAAATAAATCGAATTACTCTTTAGTTAAATAACATGGGTAATTTTAAAGGTGGTTGGTTAGCTCAATTTATAAATAAGTCAATTGCAAACAAATTAAACTCTTTATTTAAATGGGTTGAGTTATTTGTACGATACCCAATTTGACTTTAAATAGGCTCCATAGTTTTTCTAACAAGTGGAACCTAAAGCTTAATAACTTGGTTATCCAATTTTACAATTTTTCCACTAACTTTGTACCATTTGTGTAATATAAAGGTAAATATTTTATAAATGGGGGCAAAGGAATGTTATTTGTTAATTAATTAATGAAAAATTTGGTCACTTTAATAAAAGATATATAATAATCACCCCTCATCTTAAACCTAAGTTTCTGTCTACTACAGTTTCTTGAAATCGTAAATCCTAGTTCTCCCTTCTTGGAAGTATTTGCTATTAGAGAACCAATAAAGACAAGAAGGAAGATAAGTCGTCTTTTCATGGTATTTGCGTTTTAAAGAGGATTCTTTCGCTAACCTGTGTTTCTGGTATAAAGGTATTTGTGTTGGGAGGAAGTTTTCGATGGTTGTAGATTTGCAAAAGAGGAGGAAAAATCAAATCTTTGTAGGTATATTAAATAGAAAAAGATATTTGTATGATATAGATTTGGTTGTGGAGTCTTTTATGTTTAAGGATTAAAGAAAACAATGTACATATGATGATAATGCATTTTTGGCGTTTTTGTTTGGTTGAGAATAAAGAAAATGGATGTTTTATGAATAAGGATCACTACTATGATATGGGTCGTAATCTCCTCGTAAGTGGTCAGTTTTGGATAATTATGGCTGTGAGGAAGGCCGTAGAGGTCCATCACCACCCCCATCATGAGTGTGACGAAGGCCGTGATGGTCGTCACGCCCTCTGTCATGGGCGTGACAAGAGTGCTGTGATGTGTTTTTCTTTTCCTAAGCCTTTCACACCCTTCCATGGGCGTGATCAACAGAGGAACATTGTAACCTTGCTTTTACCCTTTTTACCTTTCTAAACACCTAAACCCTTAACTTAGCCTTAAGTACACCTAAACCTAAATAAGATGCTATTATAAACATTGGGAAGTAGTAGTTCTTTATAACTTAGGAATCTAGACAACCTTAGGAGTATGCTTTGCTCCATGACAAAGATATGTAGATTAGTTTTGCTATATGTGATCAGGTGTTCCTGGTAGAGTTGAGTTATCTATTTGAAATGTTGAACCATGTACGTCATTAGCTTGTTTGATGATTGTGCTTGTTAGGTAGAACTTGTAATTGGACTCATTGATCTTTGAGCTTGTGCTTGGTTGGGTCTACTGGATCGGGAGTACCTATTTACTAGGACGATATCTTAATAATCTGTGTGTAGTATTGTCCTAAGTAAAGTTGTGTATAGAAATGATGTCGATAGTCTAGGAGTGGTACAAATGTGGCACCTAGGTGTATGGGGAGTACCCAACAATAATATATATACAGGTTCCTGATATATATAAAAATATCTATATATGTTTGTTATAGAGTCAAGAGTCACTCCGGGTTTAGGATTAGATGTGGATAACCTTAGGTTGTGTTGGTTGATGGTTCAAAGTTCCATAGGCTGAAAGAATGGTTGTTGCATTGAATATCATGTCACATGTGAATGTGTGTGATAATTATTCATGCATGTGCTTATGGTTTTGGCATATTGGACTCCAAATTAACCCTTTTTAATCTTTTTCAGGAACAAGTAAAGAAACCTTAGTACTTGACTTAATGGCTATGGCATCTATACTGATTATGGAGAAGACATTAGTGGTGATGATTATCCATCAGAATACTAGATTGTTAAGATCATGCGTTAGATTGAATTTTATTAAAATTGAAAAATCCAAATTAATTGCTACGGCTTAGATTATGTTGTAAGATGATTTTGTTGGTTTTATTAAGCTAGAAATATATTGGCATATGGTTTTCATACCAACAGATTTTATGGAATATTTCTGTTGAATTTATGATATTTACATAAGACATTACTATTTATAGAGTTTCCTAATTATGAGAGCTTTGATTACATATTGAATTTAATTATGGATTAATAACAGATTTTGAATCTTTGCGTGTTTATATCTAATATGGATACGTGGTAGGTTGTAAATATTGTTAAATTTAGGGTATTACAATTTGTTTATGCCGTATAACATTTTTATTTCCAAAAAGTGATATTTTCACACCTAGGCAAGCTCAAAAATCACTTAAATTAGAAATACATTCAGTTATGGGCTCTAAGACCATATCATACATTCCCTTGCATCTTATAAATTGATCCTTTTGGGCAGGCGTAAGAGATACATGTTCTAAGGTGAATTCCTTGATGATCTGGTTAGCAGCTTTATTTTCGTGACTATTATGGCTTTTTGCACCAACTAAACCAAACAAAAGTTTAACTTAATACGTGAAGTAATTGTATTTCTAGGTATTAGGTAAAAAGTGGGTAATGTGTCCTTTTTCCTGAGTCAACGGAAAGCTAAATACGAGTTGCAGATTGACTAGACACAGTGCTTTTCCTTGACTTTATATTTTATGTGTAATTTGAGCAATCCATGGTTGGAAAGCTAATGCTATGACATGGCACCGATGCGAGTATGTATAGAAAACAATATATCAAACAAGGCAAGAGGTATACAAAATTTTTCATGAGCTCATCATTCTTATCCGGTGGATTGTGTGATTACTTTTTGTGATCTAATCACCCATTGGGTCACGTATTATACATTCATATCAACTTTTTTATTGGATTAATTACAATATACTGATAAATTATAAAAACTGAACTAAAGTTCAATGTGGTGGCCATCTCACCTCATGTATTCATTGGGTACTATGTTCTATATTTATGTATAAATTGTAGGTAATATCAGTAATATTTGGAATATGATAGTGGTAAATATAGATAGTGTCTGAAACTATCATTTATATATTACAAACATTATTGAATATTAAAACTTTTTATTAGTAATTAATCACACCCACACATATATATTATATAAATATTTTTCTCAGATTGTTGGATTGGTGTGGGAGGCAACTAATTTACTATCGCATTGGTCCTTGTATCCAAATTTACAACGTCATTATCATAAATCGTTGTGCAAAGGAACATTGAGGCCTTTGCCGGGTAAAGTAGACACATGGACCAATGCGACAATAAGTGATTCATCGAAAGGAGACTATTGTGTCACGTGAATTTTGACTGTTCCCTAAGGACAAAAATGCGACTTATCATTCTCAGATTGTGCTTATCGGGGAATTGAATTAATAAGTCCATTTTGAATACCATTTAGGGAGATAGATACATATATAAAATCTCTTATATTTTAATTAATATATATCCAACCTAATCTTTTTAAATTTGCATTGTTGAATCAAATAATAACTTCATGAACATTAGTACTGCTAAAACTTATATTTTTGATGACGTTCTGACATTTTTCTCCATTACGCCATGGAGTAGCAACGTACTTATCCAATGTAGAAAATTTAAGCCTTCGGTCTAAGTCTATAGATATATAACTAAAAAATTTCGTGGTCTGTGAGCATTAGTTTTCTAATCTTATTTAATTGGTAATTTGGTATTTGTTATGTAGCCATAGCGATGACGCAAAGACGTACGCAATTCGTTTTTATCAAAGCATTTGGCTGTATTGATGATTGCCTGTATGCTGTGTGTTCTTCTACCGCAGTCATATCATCTCATATCTTCTCAAGTTCTTAGATAAATTAAAAGAGAATCCCAAGATGAGATTTCATAGTTGTCTCGATTATTTTATGAAATAATATAAGGAGTGTCTTTCTTTTTTTAATAAGTCATTTTCGAGTGTTATGGAAGAGTTAGAAGATCTAGTTTGTAAAGACCCCCAAACACTTATACAGCAGAGTGATCAAATTTTGATATTTCCTCCCACTATTAAATTTTGGGAAAAAAAAAAGGTATTTTTAGTAATAGTCTCGATTGAGGATATGATAAATGAGATTGCTGGATTGCTGTGATTTTAGGTACAATATCGCATGTGGTTCTGCTTTTTTATGTGATACACTTTTAGTAGAGAGTATTGCAAAAATATAGGTAGATTAACGTATATCTATATTTTATTTCAAAATTTGATATTAATTTTTTTGGTGCTTTAATGAATGGGAAAGCCCTTTTTTGAGTTAAGGCATGTTTGGATGTGGAATAGCGGCAAACCCAAGATGGCAATCAAAATCTATCCGTAAACTCATCGAGTTTATGGGTCTGTTTGGATTGTCTGTTTTTCATCTGTATTTATATCTTTTTAAAAATGATATATGTAAATATATCCGATTTGCATGTAAATTTTATCTATATTTGTTCTATTTGTTCTTTTGATGAGAACTGTCAACTTCTTTTTATCTATATCTATTTCTTCATAAATAATTTGTTAGAAAAAAGTTTGAAAAAGTGTCTGTATTTGCCGGAAAAAAACCAAAACAAACAGACCCTATAAGTTTAGGACAATTCGGTCCCAACATCTACAATTCACTTTATTAGAATTGGTTTATCATCACCCTTAAATTAAAAAAAAAAAAGATACAAAATAAATGAACTAGAAAGTCCCTAAAAACGACATATATAAAGTTAATTAAAGAACAAATAAAATCTCCTAGAGGACACATAAAAAAAATATCTTTATTATAGGTTATGATACTAAAATAGGAAAAAATGCGTTTTTAAAGGCATAAACAACTTAATTTCTGCAAAAAATGTTTTCTGTCACCATCGAAGGTTGCATTTTATCAGTTAGCTCATTCTGCATCAAAATAGGAACTTGATTGTTATTGATTAGCCTTTGTTCCATTTTTCCCATATACCTACTCATCACTGCTTCCGCTTCATAAAATGTGTTTGAAAAGTAAATAAATAAATGAATGAATTCATGACCTCCCTCATGCTCCTTAAAATCTACACCCGTATGCATACACAAGTTATGGTTTGCATTTTGTGTGAAATGATTTATGAATATTTCCCCATTCTCTTTAAAAAAAAAAAAAATTCATTTGCTAATGATTCTTCTGTCTTATTAAATATTATAAGTGGTCTAAAACATCAATATTGCAACATAAATTAGTGTCTATTTCAAATGGTGTTTCTTGCATTATTTTACTTGGAATTTTGTGAAAGGGGAGTGTACGCATTTAGGATTAAAGAATGATAGGAAGCGTGGGGTGGAGCGCCAGTCTCACTTCTAGCGTTGTGTGAAAAGTGTTATTAAGCTTATCGTAGAAAGGATATCTGTATCACTCAAGAAAAACTTGTTTGCCCGAAATTCGACAAAGTGGCTACCTTGAAGTGGAATAGGTGATAGAAAAAATTTTTGGAATATGGAGAAAAACAAATACTAATATGTAATCAATATAGTTAGGTAGTGCGACAAAAAGAGATGCTAGTCCTATTTGCAATATATACACAACCAACAATATTCTCTATGCATTAGTTCATAATTTCATGTATCTTACTACTAAAATTTTAGAATTAATTACAAATACATTATATATATTTTTATCTATTTACAAGCTTATGATCCATGTGATTTTTTTTTTTTGGCAAATAGATAACATGAACTTTATGCAAAAGTATCAGTATTTGAGAAATACATGTTAGTATCCTATTGGTCTAAAAAAATAATTACTAAATAAAATTAAATAAATAAAATATTAAAAATTATTTAAAAAAACCCAAAAAATTTAAATTTTGATTTTTTAACCGGTGAGATATTGATAAAAAAGATTACATATTCGCTTCATTTTCAACCAATTAATATATATATTTTATATGTGAGAGAGGGAGAGTGGAACATTGTTCAACCATTAAGAGTGTTCATATAACTTCCTTTTTAATAATAATAAATTCATTTTACCTTAGTATTTCAATCTTCGTTTAATTTTTCATAAAATATAGTTGTACTAAATGCCGCCATTAACTAGTAATTTTAGAAAGAACATAAAGTCTAAAAACTAATTCTGTAAAGCCCTCAAGTTAATCAATTATTAGTATGAGAGATGAAACAAGTTTATGAGAGTTGAGAACCATGAGTTTTTTTTACTCTTTTTTACTTTTTACCTTACATATATTTTCTCATTATATTATATAGAATTTTGATTTGAAAAATATAATTTGGTTTTTACAGTGGACTAAATTGACTATATTTAAATGCTAAGACAAGCTAACTATTAATTTCAATTTGACTCCTTAGGTATGATGATAGAATCCATGGATGCTAATCTATATTTTCAGATGATACATAGAAATTTATCTTGATGAGTATGGAGCAAGGATAATTGGACTAATATTTCTACTTTCATCCTCTTTCCAATAATTTTATGCACTTATAAAGATAGGCTTCAAGCCTTAGCTCATAACAAGCTCATCAAGATAATGGAGCATGTATTGCTATCTCATCAATAGTCAGGATGATTGAATGATTGTCATCAAGTCTAAAAATCTATATATATATTGTCATCCCTCCTTGTTTTACACAATTTCAAAAACTAAAGTAAATGTTATAAGGCCATAAAATCTTTATGCTAAAAATCAAATAAGGATCATATGAAGAATGAAAATGAGGTGCAAATAAAGAATGAGTTAATCCCATTTAAGAACTATTATACATGCCCTAGGAACAAGTGCACAACAACTTCATCACATATTTATATCGAAACATGTGCATGCAAGACTCTAAACCTAGGGACAACATCAAATTCATAGAATTCTCCACTTATCTCTCTAAAATTGTAAGAGTATCATTGGATCATGAGTGAAAATGTCTTTAATGTCCTTAAAAAGATCCTAAGTAATCCACAAAATTATCCTCAACATAGCTATTGTCAAATTCACTACTTGTGTACACATTATATTTAAATACTATCATATACATCTAGATCACTATTTGCACCTTAAAAAAGTCCTAAATGAATAAATGATAAAAGTCGAAATAGATTACTATGTGCAGCTGCATGCAATGCCAAACCACATGTAAGCTTAGATTATCTAATATGACAATTAAACATTTAATAATCATCAATTAGTTTAATATAACATTGAAAATAACAAAAGAACACACCATAAGGAATTAGGCCATTAGAGTTAGCTTTATGAAATTGTAAAACCTTAAAGCGTTTAAAAGAGTCATTTATAAGGTGACTTGACATATTGTGGAGTAAAAGTTTGTTATTTAATCCTATTCTGTAGGAGTTATGGGTCTTTGTCTATTGGGTTACCAAGTCTATTAAGTTATCATGATTTTGGAGTCTGTTACCAAGTATTTAGGATTCAGTTTCAAGCCTTTAAGTGATGTTTTTATTGTTATTGTAGTGCCTATTTGAAAAGGCTTCATTATGATGAATTAATGGCATACTTCTTCCTCTTTTCTTTGCTTTCCTTCCCCCACACTACACCCACATCCCATCCCCATCCCCATCCCTCCTCCCCCCACCTTTTTTTACATTTAACAATTGTATTAAAGTCAATTTAACAAAGAAAAAGGAAAAAAGGGAAAGAGGATAACAAAGTGAGCAAAACAAAGTGAGCAATAGCTCTTAAGTGGATGGCTACTGCAAATATTGCACAACCTTCAATCCCTTGTTTGATGGTCATTATGATTGTTGGAGCATGTTGATGGAGAAAGGTCAAAGGAGTATTGGGAGGTTGTTTTTGAAGGGAATACTGAATTAATCAAATGCCATAGTAATGACAAATGCACAAAAAGCGGCTTTAGAAGCGCAATGATTAAGAGATCTCAAGGAAAAATATTATATTTTTTAGGCAATTGATCGTCCCATCTTGGAAACTGTTCTTTGTAAAGATACTTCCTAGGACATATGAGACTCAATGTAGGAAAACATGTAAAGGCTATTGAAGAGCAAAGGGGTAATAGCTTCAAGCTTTACACTAAGAATTCAAAACACCTTGAATGTTTCTTGAGTCATGACAATTGTTAACAAAATGCAAAACCATGGGGACAAGACAAGGGATAATATGGTTATTGAAAAAAATACTTCAATCCATGACACTAAAATTTAACTTTGTTGTCTATGGTATGAAAAAAATATAATGTTGTTGATGAGCTCTCACTTGATAATTATAGAGTTCATTGCTGGACCATGAGTAAAAAATAAATCAACAAGAAATGAAGGAGTTAACATTAAAAGCCTTATCTAGAAATAATGCAGGTAGAGGAGATGAAGGACAAGGAAAAAAATGGAAGAGGAAGAGGTAGCATATACAATGGTCTACCAAAAAGTCAACACAAAGAGAATCCATTCCAATGGAGAGGAAGAGGATGCAAGGGGCCATCATATGAAGTTAGCAGGCAAGTATAATATTGAATGTTACAAGTGTCATAGATATAGGCACTATAAATCAAAATGCCGTACTAACTTGTCTAAAGCACCTAGAAGATAGTCTAACTATGCAAAATAGGAGAAAGAAATAATAGATAGATGAGATATCATTGTTAATGGTTTGCCATTCCAAGGTGGAAACAAACAAGAACTTATGGTATGTAGATACCAATTGCAGCAACAATATGAGTGGGGATATTTAGTTTTCACTACTCTTTATGCATCTGTTAGAGATATTGTGAATTTTAAGGGACAAATCTAATATTTCAGTCATGGGAAAAAGGACGAATAACAATTCAAACAAATGAAGATTCCACTCAAGCAATCTCTATTGTCCTTTTTGTTCTAAATTTGAAGACCAATCTACTAAGTATTGGTTAGTTGCAAGAAAAGGGTTATGAAATTACCATCAAAGATAGAATTTGTAGAATCTAAGACGCCAACCTGGGCTTGGTTGCTACAGTTAACATGGTAGCAAATAGAATATTCTGTCCATCTAAATAGCTTTAAATGTTCATATTTATCATCAAAGGTGATGGATGCAACATGACTGTAACACTTTTGCTATGAACATTTAAGCTTTGTTGGATTGAGAACACCATAATAGATGAACATGGCGACAAGTCTCCCTAAAATCATAATCTCTTTCGAAATTTGTGAAAGTTGTGTTGTTAGAAAACAACATTGCAATTTTTTTCCACAAGGCAAATCATGAAGAGCAAAGAAGGTGCTAGAATTGATTCAGTTTGACATAAGCCAATTAAACCATGCTTTAATGGAGGTCAAAAATACACCATCACTTGCATTGATGATTTTATTTGAAAAACGTGGTTATGTTTCTTGTAGGAAAAAGCTGAAGCTTTTGCAGCCTTTAAAAGCTTCAAGGTGATTGTTGAAAAAGAATGCAGTAGCCAAATCTAAGTTTTTTGCATAGATCATGGTGGTGAGTACAACTGATGACAATTTGCAAATTTGTGTGTGAAAATAATGGAATTAAAAGGTAACTCAAGTAGCTTATAGCCATTAAAAAAAGAAGGTTTGTGAATGGAAAAATCGCACTATTATGAATATGGTGTGAAGTATTTTGTTAATGAATAGAGTCCCGAAAAACTTTTGGCCTGAAGCTATTAACTGAGGCACTTAGATATTGAACATATGCAATACATTTGTTGTTTACAATATGACATGGGAGGAAGTGTAGAGTGGATGAAAACTAGCTGTGGATCACTTCAAAATTTTTTGGTGCATTGCATATGCTCATATCCTAGATGAGAAGAGGAAGAAACTCAATAATAAGGGAGAAAAAATATTTTTCTTGATATTAATAACCAAGCAAAAGCTTGTAAGTCGTACAATCCTAACATTAGGAAAAGTGCTATAAATCACAACATAGTTTTTGATGAAGATGCGATTTGGTCATGGGATGGAGCTAAAAAACATAGTCCAGCAGATTTTGATTGCAATTAGGAAGAACATCCTTTGATGAATGAGCAATGACTAGAAAAATATGAAGAAATTTCTATATGTGCTCAAAGTCCAATTGTTAGGCCATAACAGAATTGAACAAAACCACGTTGGATGGATGATTACGAAGTCTGAGAAATTGATCTATTAGAGGAATTTTTACTCACTTTACTTTGTTTGCATGTAGTCAAGGAATCTGGATAAAGAAATTGCAAAAATCAAGTGAAATGACACTTAGGAGTAGATTGAGCTTTGAAAAGGGTAAAGAAAAAATTAGTATAAGGGGGATATACAAAACAAAATTGAAGGACAATGGTAAGATCGAAGAACACAAAGCTTGTTAGTGGCTAAAGGCTAGAAACAAGAATCTGGTGTGGGCTACAAGGAAATTTTTACTCCTATAGCATAGCACAATACCATTAGATTGGTGATTGCTTTTGCTGCTTAAAATTCATGGCCTATCATTCAATTGGATGTGAAGTTAACTTTCCTTTATGAAGATATAGAAGAAAAGGTATTTATTAATCAACATCTTAGCTATAATAAAATTAGGTAGGAACATAAGGTGCATAGCTTAAAGAAGGCATTATATTGATTAAAACAAGCTCCAACAGCTTGGTATAGTCGCATAGATGCTTATTTTTATATGGTGGATTTCCAAAAATGTCCTTATGAGCACACACTCTTTACTAAAGTTGGTTATGGATGACAGATCCTAATTGTTTGTTTCTATGTTGGTGATTTGATTTTTACCAAATGTAATAATGTTATTTTGAGAATTTTAAGAAGTCTATGTTAATTGAGTGTGATATGACTGATCTTGGGTTGATGGACTACTTTCTTGGTATAGAAGTGAAGCAATTAGATGCTAGAATTCTTCCCCCCCGCCCCGCATCGGAAAAAATCTCCATGTGCTTTTATGCATGTTTCATATGAAAAATTGTAACCTTATCACTAGAAGAAAAAGGCTTCCAATTTATGAATAGTGTAGAAGGAGATAATGTTAATGGCACATTTTTCAAGCAAATAGTGGAAGCTTGATGTATTTGATAACAACCGGACCTGATATAATGGGTCCTATTAGTATTTTTAATAGGTTCATGGAGAATCCAAAGGAAAAGCATCTCTTGTTGCCAAACATATTATTAGATATTTGTGAGGTTTGATTAATTATGGCTTGTTTTATAAGAAAGATGAAAGTTCAAAATTTGTTTGGTTTCAAAGATAATGACTATGTTAAGGATCCTAATGATAGAAAGAGCACGCGTGGTTTTATTTTTATGCTGGGATCATGTGCAATTTCATGGTCATCAAGGAAGTAATCAATTGTAACTTGATACACTACAGAAGCTGAATTTCTAGAAGCAACTAGTTATGCCAATCAATTAGCAATATGGCTGCAAGAATTTTTGAATTTGTTGGTTTTAAGAAAGGGTAAATTACACTAGAAGGTATCAACATTTAGGAGTAAGTTCATTTAAGATATCAACGTTTAGCAAATTAAATCAAATAAGATATCAACATTTTGTAAAGTTTATTTAATGTACCAATGTTTTGATTAGTTTTTAATTAAGTTTCCTAAATTTTTGTTTTGGTTAATTATTAATACTTTATTTGACTCACTTTACAAAATGTTGATACCTCTATTTAAACGTTTGAAACGTTAGTACCTTAAATGAATTTATCCCCAGACGTTGACTTCTCTTTTGAACCACTTGAAGATACTTTTAATAAACTTACCTCCAAAAGTTGATACATTTGAATATAATTTACTCTTTTAAGAAAAAAGGAACTAATTTGATTTTTAATGACAATACTGCAACCATAAAGTGTCGAAACTTAGTAACACCTAAGGAATGTGAATTACACATTAATTTTGATATTTTCAAGAACTTAATGCCTAATTATTCCAAACAACCAGATAAAAAACAATAATAATAAAGAGACAGAGATGGGAAAAGATCACATCGAGATGTAATGTGGAGTTTAGCCCAACTCCTAATCTCCATGGTCCACAATCAATGGCCCATTCAAAGAGGACTTTACACTTCGTTCATTGTCAACAAACATAATGCTCCATAAAAGCTATAAACAACACAAATACAATTAATTAAGTTGTGCCTTTATAACAAATTAACAATCTCTCAAACACTATAGGTACAACTCAAGATTTCCCCAATTTACTCACAAACAATCGAGTAGTGCTTTATAATAGATAGCAAGACTATAAACTTATAGCACTACTCAACTCCCTCACTTTGCAAATAATACAAATTACACAAAATTCACCTTAAGAGTGTTTGCAAGATTTTGTATGCAATTAATAAGCTCAACTTCCTTCTTTCAACCACCCAAGCACTTGTATTTATAGCCTCTTTAAGTCTTCTAGCCTTTACACAAATTTCACCAACTTTGGCCTTTTAATAAATGCTCCAATGGATAGTTTCTAGGAGCTAATGTCTAGACGTCTTCGATCCTAGCATCCAGATACCATGCTAGTATCCAGATGCCAACTTCGGCACTATTTCGTATTTTTGGCATATATTTCTTATCTAGACTTTGATTGAGGTAATTCAAGATGCTATGAAAATCTTAGAGAGATCTCGATAATTTTTATGTTTTGAGTATTAAGAAATTTTGAAGAAAACAAGGTCTAAAACATGTTTATATCAAACAACACCAACAAATGTAAACAAAAACACTTAGATTGCACATAAAGACTTAACACATTACATACGTAATTTGCTTATTAATTTTAACTTTACTATATCATATTGAGTAATTTGTACAATGCATTTGCTCATCAAAATTTGACTTGAAGCCTTCAGTTCAATATAAAGTTGTCTAAGAATCTTGTTATGCATAGAAGAAGCAAGCATATTGATGTTAAATATTTTTTCATTAGAGATCTTACAACGGCTAAACTTATCGAGTTTATCCATTATAGAAGTGAGGAGCAGGTTGCTAATATCTTAACTAAATGTCTGAAGTTGGATTTGTTTCGTAGGCTTAGGAAGTTATCGAGAGTGTTCACCTTTAGGAAAATTATAAATTAAACTGATTTTACCAATTTTAGTTGAAGGAGGAATTGTGGAATAAAAGTTTGTTTTTATTTTTGTCCTATTATGTTGGAGTTGTGTAGGTCTTAGACGTCATTGTCAATTGTGTTATCAAGATTTTGGAGTCTGTTACACCAAGTTTTCATGAGTTAGTTTCAAGTTATTAAGTGTTGTCTTCATTGTCTTTTATTGTTACCATAATGCCTATTTAAAAAGGCACCATTTTGATGAATAAAGAGCAGAATTCTTCCATTTTTCTTTGTTTTTTTTTTCCAAATTTTACATTTAACACATATGCACCTAGTAGAGCTGGCTTTTGAAAGTCTAAACCCATAATGCACCCTTAGGGCCGGTTTTTTAAAGTATGGATCCATACGAGTCAATCTTTGAAAGTGTATAGTGGATCCTAGAGTTGGTATTTGAAAGTATGATGTTGGTTCCAAGAGTCATCTTTTGAAAGAGTGGTGTTGATCTCAAGGAGCCATTTTTTCAAATGGTTCTAGGAGATTTGTCTTTGAAGGGTTGATCAAGCGGTTTTAAAGGTTTTCATAAATTATATATCTGTAAATACACAATTAACAAGCAATTTTTATAGTAAACCGAAGAATCATTAATTTGTCGTTTTAAACATAGAACACACATACAATAAACAGTAATTGTCTCGTATATAGTATTCATAAGCTTTGCTTTAATTAACTCCAAAGTATATAACAACACATTAGTCATATCATACAATAAATTTCGCTCTTCTTAATTCTAATTTGGGTTTCCCCTCTTATTTGGTTGAAAATTCTAACTCCGGGCATAAAATAGGACTCTAAAGGGATACTTGATTAACTTATGGTAGTCGATTGTTTTGAGCAATCAAGCAAGCAGAGGACTCAGTAGTAAAATTAATGCTCTGAAGCTCCTTTCCCCATCACTCATGGGTCATGCCATTATGAGTCTTCTTCCCAGTCACTTACGTCCAAGTCTCTTTCCACATTCATCTTCACTTTACTCTTTCATATTAATTGCAAAGAAGGACTCATGTGTCATGTATGTGAACATATCAACCAAATCCCTTACGTTCACTAAGATTTTTTCTCTTTACTTTGTTTTTTTTTTTTTTAATATCGAGTCATGTCATGCACCAGAAATAATATATTGTTGAACTAACATTTGAGACCGAGATTCATATTTTTTATTGTCCCTCATGCATATCTCTTAGAGTATCTTATATAAAAAATGTTTTTAATATTCCAATTGCAGAAATGAAAAATCCAAAAAGATACTATGGCGTAAGTAGAACAACCCGCATATAAATTTTAAATTTAACAAAGCTGGATTTGGATCAAGAAATAAGATCAGGCTAAATTAAAAGTGATAAAGTAAATTTAAAGAATGCATGAGAGAGTAAAGAAGATTCTTCCGGGTGCTCCTTTTTTTTATATTCACGGAAGCAACCCAACGGCGATGAAGGCTCATCTTCCGCCGGAATAATGAGCCCCATGAATTATATAATTACCAAACCTTTGTAATTTTCTTCTCAGATTATGCTAAGTCCCCAAACAAGGTCTCATTAATTGTCTACAAAATACTTTATTTTATCTAATCCAATTGGCATTATTTGGATATAATTACTTGATCCAATTGAAAAAGAAAAAATTAACCCAAAATTATATATAGGGTCCCATTAATAGGTATCACAGCACTGGGATAAATATTTGCTGTCTCAATTTTGTTGTCTCAATACAATTCCAGCTAATTGTTATTAAACGTCTTTTAGTTTTAATGAGCTATAGTTGTATTAGATTATTAATTTGCTAACATATTATATTATAATTTGTGGGCAAACATTTGAGATATCAACTTTGTGATAATAAACATTCATCTTTAGCACTCGTAATTTTACCATCAATTATTGGCTCTATACTTTTAAATAAATAAAAAATAAATAAACAATAGTGCATTTAAAGTTAAATGTTTTTAATTACCATCTTAATAAGTAACTGAAGATACCCATTAAATATATATATATATATATTTTCAAATACATGTATATTATATATATATATATATATATATATTGCTAAAACCTATTTATCACAAATAGAATTAGCTATTTAGATAGTTGGTCCCTATCTTTTGCAAATCTCGAAAAGTAAAACGCGCAACTTCCCAAATTACGAAAGTACATGGTTATTTTCTTGTTTATATTGTTAACAAGGGGCAGTATGGTCATTAAAATCTATTATAAATACATCCAAAGATGTGTCCATAAGATACCCCACACCAAAAGGATGGTTTTCATATCCCCTTCCCACCAAAAGCCTCTCCACTCTCTTCAACTTTCCTCACTCAAATTCCCATCTTCTTCATCTATTTTCATAAGCCTCATGAAGCTTAAAACCCTAGTTCACTCTGTTGTGCTTTCGCACGTGTCCCGCATCATCCGTGCGCTCTCAAAGGCAAGCTTCTTCCTCCTAGACATCGTTAGGAACACCGGACCACCAACCGCTCCTTGTTTCATTTACTACATGAAGAAGAACAAGAAGAACCAAGTATACTTTGGTTCATTCCGGTTGCATTACAACTGGTGCTCTTCGCGTTCCTTTCGAGTTCCGGAATCGGTTCTAAAAGGGTTCAAAGGAAACGGTTCATCCTACTATACCCCGATATCGAGTTCGTTTTTCTCATCCATGGAGGGTGAAGATCAGGGTTATGGGGAGTCAGAGTTGTCAATGTACCTCCAGTGGCTAGAAGATCAAAACGGTCAGGAGCAACACGTCCCTGCTGATGAGAAGAAGTACAACGTTAATGAAATCGACCAATTAGCTGACTTGTTCATTGCAAAATGTCATGAGAAGTTTATTTTGGAGAAACAAGAGTCGAATAGAAGATTCCAGGAAATGTTAGCAAGAAGTATGTAATTAATGTATAACTTTTTCAAATTTTTTAGTACTCGTGGGAGGAGGAATTTGGTTGGAAGTGGGAAATTGACTCAGGTGTGTCAAATTAATTTTTATTGACTTTTATGGTGCACTCTTCTTTAAATCATAATATTGGAGGTGTTTGGTTAAAAAAGTTTGCTAATTTATATAATATATGCAACGTGTTCGGCATCTTTACTACGAGATGAAGTATCTCTTTGATCTTCCAACTTCCATAAGCATACCTCCACGAATATGGTCCGAATTCCGATAGACATATATGTCAGGTGTCTGTGGGTCCGAAAGCAAAATATTTAACAACTTATACTATATGTTCACAAGCCGGTAATAATTTGATAAAAATTTCGAATTTGAATGTCCAAAAGTGTTTTGCTTACTTTATTTTATCTTGCTTTTGTCTTATCATATTTTTTCATGAATAAAATTGATGTTTTTTTTCCTATATAAAATTAGAATTTACTTTTGTTTGCTAAAATATGCACGTAAAGTTTGAATTAACTAATTTCGCACATAATTGAACTCTTAATTATGTAAATTTACTATCTTCAAAAAACGAAATTAATTAAAAAAGTTACTAGTCAAATAATACAAGTCAGAAATAAGGTCGTAAAGTTTACCAAATAAAATTGATTAAGTATAATATTTAAAATTTTTAAATTTTAGATGTAAAAGTGAATAAGCAACAGAAGTTGGGATAATAATTTTAGCATTGTTCCTTAAAAAAATTATATCGTGCTTATGTATTTTTAGGGCATTACTGGTTCAAACTTAAAGCATAAGCGATCCCAATACATTATATAAAACCACTTTTTTGCAAATTTTTAGCGAGAAATGTAAAATATTCGCTAAATCATACCGACAGGTTCGACTTTTATAACAAAACAGAATTTCCACTTTGAAATTACGCAAGATTTGTATATAGATAATATTCGGATGCCAAGCACGTTTCAAAGGCACAAGATCGCTTTCTAAAAGCTAGAAATTAAATTCATGGAAGAGACAGAAAGTAATATATATTAACAAGTTAAGAGTATATCAAATTGATTTACGTACTTTCTGGTGGGATTGAGAAACATTTATTAATTAATTTAGAATAATATATCTGGGAGGTTTTTTAGGCAGTTCATTCGGCGATGTACGTGCTTCCGCTTACCTATTATATTTTTTATTTATTTTTATTACCTTATACACATGGGGACAGAAAATGTTCAAAAAATCTACACTTTATTTGACAATATCGAGATTGTTTGAGTTTGGTTTACTCAAACATCGTGTGAAAAAAAAAAAAAACTAAAAACATACGTAATAAGATCCATCTTTGGGACCTGTGTTTTGTGTGAAAGTTTATGTTTGTTAGAGCCATTGCTTCATCATCTCATAATTATGGTTTTGTGTGATCATGCTAGGTGACTTATGGGCAATTATTCTGTGGTTTTCTGAGCTCATCACCGGCATCATTTTTAGGTGAGACTTTCTGTTTTTTTCCTCTTATTTGCTTTTCGACTTGCTTCTTTTTCCTCTTTCCCTATATCTTTATACCCATTCATTTTCTAGCTGGCTTCATGCTTGGACTTTTGAGAAAGGTAAAGATATTATTATATATGCTTATATTAATTCTGTTGGAACATGAAAAAAGTGTTCTTTATCGCCCTTAATGACGCAAAATATAGAATAAAATATGGTATAATAATAATGTTTGTTTTTCATTTACAAGAGAGTTAAGAGTTAAGTACGACCAGTATGGGTGCCCGAATTGTAAAGGAATAATTGTTATATAAATAATATTGTGTCTGTAGCAAACCATATTAATTAAGATTCAATGTTTTAACTGAGTGGTGTTTATCCATAAATATTGTGATAAGAGTTAGCTAATTTAAAATAAAAAGAGTTAATGTCAAAAATAATACCTAAACTTTCACAAAAAAGTTCAATAAAGTATCTAGAGTTTGATTTTGAATAATTTGGTACTTGAACTCTTAAAAAAGTTTAATCAAATACTTGAAGTTTGATTTTAAACAATTTGGTACATAAAACAAGATTTCATGTACATTTTTTTACCACAAGATCCTATAATCCTATTTGACACATCCTCAATGAAGAGTATTGCCAAAAATAGGATGTTTTAAGAACCACCCATGACCCATCTTTTACTCTAGGCTAACATGACCCTTAACACGGTTGTGTTAAGTCATGTTGAGCCTATGATAGCAACACTACCCCTAACATAGGCTCGTGTTCAATTTGTGTTGAATTTATGATACCAACACAAACCTTAGCGTGGGCACATGTCTAGGATGTGTTCAAAACATTGCCTTTTGTGTGAGCCCATGTTTAGGTTGTGTTGAGAACACAACTCCCAGCATGGGCTCGTTTTAAGTTGTGTTTAAAACATGGCTTTCCAATATGGTCATGTTTAGGTCATAGTCAAGTCATATATAGTATAACTTCTTCAAAACTGGTAAAATTCTCTTTTAAAGCTCATAAAAGCGGTTTTACTCCTTTTTTAAGGTTTATTTACAATTTATAATCCTTAAATCAAAATATCACCAAATTATATACCAATTTCTTAATTTAAATTAATATTTTATAATGTATATTTTTAAAATAAAATGTATAAAATTATTTTGTACAAAACTTTTTATTATCTTATAATTAAATTAAAGTGATTTGCATAATAACTTCGATATCAATGTAGCGTAGAAGTGATAACTATAGGAAACGTGACCTAAATGTAAGTTTGGAAGCGTAAGTGAGTCTAAGTGCTTTATGTACATTTTAACTCAAGTTTAGAGAGCTCTAAATTGTTAAGTATAAAGATGGATCAGCATTCCAAGTACACGTAGTGCTTGCTTATTACTTGTGATTGCCTTAGATTGATGATATTAAAATAGACTTAATTAATACTTGGCTTTAAATGGGCTTGTTATGTGTGTGTGACTATTATTAATAGGTGGGGATGAGTACTAACACTATTAACATGGTGACACGATGATCTTTGTATGGCATTGTACCAAGTTAAGTTACAGCTAAAAATGATGTCGGTAAGTCTAGGTGGTTTTGATGTCATAATTATTGGGGAGTATTAGATACCTAATATATATGCATATGTAAATTTATGCATGAATCTATATTCTAATTTTGTTGGTTGCTTGTCTTGAATAGAAGATAATGAACTACCCGTTGCATTAGTTTTATTTATGCATGTGAATGTATTGATGCTTGATTGCAAAGGTGATTGTGGTTTTTATATATTGGGCTCAAACTCATTCCTTTCTTTTTAGGTTCGAGTGATGATACCATGGCTTTTGATCTTACTTATTACAGCATTATCGGTGACTATGGGAAGGATGCTAGTGCAAATGAGCTTTTGATAGATTATTCACTTAGTTCATAGTATGTTTATCGAGATTTTAGAGACCTAGCCTAGTTCTATGGTAGTTTACATTTGATCCAAATGATGATTTGTGGTATAAATCCTTATAATATTGTGTTTAGTTATATATATACACACGTTTGTCTATATTTGCTCTATATTTGGGTGGACTCTATGAGCCATTTAGTATTCGATTATATTGATGTAAAGGACACATTAGTTATGTACTTTGGTTGATGAATTTATATATAGTATATATGTGAGCTTAGAAGTATAAATGCCATTAATAATCGTGGTTTCCTAGTAGTTTTTTAGCATTAACGTATTCATACTTGTTGTTGTAGAGGGCCATATCTGAATTGAAGCCCAATAATGACTTAGGCCTGACTCTTTAAGTTGAGTAACATAACTTAGAGAGTAAAGTCCATAAAATTGGGATGACTAAGAGATATTTGATATGATGAGCTTAGAGTAAGGATCGTTGGACTAGACTAACTTGTCCATTCTCAAATTTTTTTCAAGGAGTTTATGCATGTAAAGAGGCCTTCCATAAGCCATAAAGCTCATGTCAAAACCCATCAATATGATGATTCATTTTCCTTGTCTATGGTCAGTGTGGTTTCAAGGATTTCATCACGAGCCAAATTTTATAAATACCAAGAGCTCCGCTTCATTTGTAGATTTAAAAATTGAAAGAAATGCTATCGTGCTGCCAAAATACATGCATGAAAAATCAAGCAAAGCTTAGAATAGAAAAAAAAATATTGTATCTCCTTTAGAATAGTGTGGTTAATGCCATATAGCTACTCCACCTATCATTAGTGCATTTAATCTCCTTAAGATTATCTTCTCCTTCTCCTTTTCCCTACCTTCTCACTCTTAGTCATCCCTTGCATATATTTCCGTGCCACTCTTCTGAGGTAACGTAAGCATGAGGCACATGTTGCATACATGTTACTATTACAATTGGATCTACCCCACTATAGTTATAAGCATGTGACAACTTGTAAATGACCCTAATTTATGAAGAAATTGCACATTTGTATTCAATTTAGGAAGTCAGAATCATTAAGATGAAATCGCATTCCGCCTTTAAAAGAGAAGATTTGCAATTCCATTCTAGCTCTTTTAATTTATAATTGCATACATATCCCTACTAAATAAATCTATTAATAAAATAACTTTACATACTTGGTTAGGAAAAAATGAAAAAAAAAAAACACGAGAAGGTCAAATTAAATAAAATAAAATACAAAACAACCAAGAGTTCAGGTTAGAAGAAACAAAAAAAAAAGAACGATATCAAATGAGTAAGGTAGAGAGTATTGCAAAGTATTTGTAGGGATTTATAATTTGACAATGTTTATAGATCTACCAATTGCATTAATTACATGCATTTAATCACTGCTATGGATAAAAATGAAATTGATTCAAATAAATTTTAAAATTTCAGTATTGCTAGAATTAATTTTGCTGGTAAAACTTAAATTATTATTATGTATGAGCATAGATTTTAAATTGGAGGAAAGTGTCAATATTAAGGAAAAATTCTTAGCCAAAATATGAGGAAAAACACACGTAACTGTGTGTTTAGATTCAAACAAATACTAAACTAACTGAATAAAATTATACTGCTGTCCTCAATTACATAATACCATTCCAAGATACCTCCTTCTTTTTCCACCAAAACCATCTTCTCTTCTACACCTATGTCCAACGTTGCAATCCACCGAATCCTTTGCAAATATTCTTTCCAGTTTTCATAAGTGAAATTTCACATCATCATTTAAGTGGTCGTCCTTTTAACATGGGTTCAACAGTAGATCTCCATTATCTTAAAGGCACATCCCCATAGACATCCTTCATTATTAGCACAAGAGAACCGAAGTCATCTTCAAATGTAAATCTTAGGCCATCGTTGCTTAGCTCGTCCAAAGGCATCAATCATCCGATCCTTTCCATCTTATGTCGTCAATCAGTTGGTCCACATTGTCCAACATCATTGCTTAGCTGGTCACCATCCATAACATTAAATTAGTGACAACCCACTCCATTGGTGAAGGTAATGTTGAAAGATCTGGTTTTTCTCTTTTTTCCTTTGCTTATTTTATTTGGTTCTCTGATTAGTATGGGCTGTGTACGTGAGGAACGTGTGTGTATGTGCTCTACATGTAGGTGTGCTCTATGTATATGTAATGTGTGTGTGCATAGGCACGTTGTGGGTATGTGCGCTGATAGGCATGTATGCTGTAAGAGTGTGCATATGAGGCATAAGTGTTGTGAGTGTCTGATTTGTGTGTGTGCGGATGGTGCGTGTGTGTACTGCTAATGTGTGTGTAGGGTACTTGTGGGGATTGCTGAGGGGTCTGTCTAGGAGTGGCTATGGGGGCATGCATAGGGTGGCTTCGGGTTACCTGTGGTAGGTGGATGTGGGGCATTGTGTGTAGCTGTTGTGGGATCATGTATGGGGTGGCTATAAGTCTAATGTGGGGCTGCCTTGGGGCTTTTGTGGGATGGCTGGGAGGCATTGATGGGGTAACTTGGAGATATGTGTGGGGCAGCTAGGGTTGGGACCCGCCGGGGGGAGGGGGGGAGAGGGGAGGGAGGGTTGAGGCTACTATAAGGGCCCTGTATGGGGTAGTTGTGGGGGTATGCATACAAGCTATTTTGGGTTTTTCCTTGTGTGTCCCTCTTGTCTATAGTATGTGTCATCAAGCTTGTGTGTGTGTGTGTGTGTGAATTTATTATTGATTTTATATTTTGTAGTCTTTATAAAGATGGATGATAGGGCTCTATGGAGCGAAAGCGACACAGCTATTTTTATTGACTTTTGTGTCAAACAAGTACGCTTTGGCATGTATATAAGTGGATGCTTCAAACCCTGCATATTTTTAGAATTTGGTAGTGAATTAGAATAAGCTATAGGGAGATCATTTACCCCAAAACAACTTCGAACTAAATGGGACATGTTGCGAAAGTTATGGGTAAAATGGAACTAGCTTAAACGATATGCTGCATCAAGTGTCAATTGGAATTATAGGAGGCAAACTTTTGATGCGCCTGATGAATGGTAGAAGGTAGAAGAGGTAAGATGGGATAACTAACTTTTCATTTTTTGATTTTAAGTGATGTCGTTTGAGAAATCCCTTTTTTTCCCTATTAACATAGGAACATAAAATGACGAAGAAAAACGATAGCATACCTAATTCTAGATAGAGGGATTAAAAAATAAAGATAGCCTGGAAGAGATGATCAAGAGCACAAAGGGGATGAATTGTAGGACTTAGGCACCCAGTTCATCCATTCCTCTACCAGAAGATAGTGGCGAAGGAAGTGGGGATTTAGAAGGGGATCCATATGTCACGCCCCGAGGGTATTCTAATAATGATAATCAAAAACCATTCAATCACCATTATTAGTTTACCTTCTAGGTATGACATGATTTTCAAAACAGGATCTTTTAGTTGCTTGGATGGAATAAACAAACATATATAAGATGTAAATTAGTAAACAACTATTACAAACTACTATATTACAGATCACATGTTTCAGAATTCCTTACAACCTTAACTGATGATTCTAATGCATCATAAAACTACTACAGATATAGATATTCTAATTCTATGCTAAACTTTAAACTTCTGGCTTCTATTCTCTTACCGGGACCATGCTCCTGCTAGTAATGAGCCACGGTCGCAGAGTGAAATGAAAGGACTGGGAGTGTGAGCTAAAACACGAGCTCAGTGAATAACCAGAACTTATTACACATAGCATACAAGATATTTAGCAATCATATGAAATGCAGCAGCAATCACACAAATGAACATTACAAGCTTGGATAACCCGGAATCCAAACAGGATGAAGATTTACGCCCTCCCATCGAGGTTGAAGGATCACAATCTATGGTCCACCTACCCAGGAGAGACATAAGCTTTCAGAAAATAACAATCTCAAATTTAGTTATCTCTTTATACTTATCATGTTTCATTATTTTTCCTGTTTAGCTTTAGAAACTCCACTAAGTGTTAGTTATTCTCACGTAATACCATAAGCGGCGTCCTTCGTTTACCCTGTAGTTCCTATGGTATTAACAGAACAAAAGTAATCTTGCAATTAACTACTAGCCCTCTGGCCTAGATAATTCAAGCCTTACAGAGATCCGAGAACTAACACGTAGTAGGCTACCACTTACTCAATGCATTTTATGCATAGTATGTAAGCATGATTTATTTACATTATGGTACCAGTAGTTTTTAGTCAATTGAGGGTGATCAAGCAATACAGACATTCAATTAGATACAACATACATTATCAAGATACACGCAATTGTGTTATTACTTATTTTAGAGTGACATGGCAATCAATGGAATACAATACACAACTTTCCTATTTCAAACAGATCACCAGTTTCATTATCTTTTCATTTATGGTTCACTACTAGTACAAACACAATCAATGTAATAAGACTGAGTCACTCACCTGCCCATCCTATTTAATCGTAGTAATCTTCAGGTAGGTCCTCCCCAATACCCGAGTCACCTATTGAAAAAATCATATAATTATTAAAATTCCAAACTATACAAATAGTTTTTATGACTTATTTAAGTGCCTATGGCCGGTTGGGTCTGTTTTATTCTTAGCTAATTCTTTCGAAATAGCTATAAGTTTTAGATTCTTGTACTCTCAATTTTTTTAAATTACTTAATAAATTTTTCTTATAGAGTATATATATTCCTATACCCATAAATTTGGATTATTTAAATTTCCATTGTTATCTATTATATACAAATATATACTTAGTATTTACCAACTCATAGTTTATACATATATTTATTTTACTAAGAACACATATCTACTAATAAAAGAATTTATAAATTTTATTATAACTATTTTCAAATTATTTTTCTCTTTTTGTAACTCATAAGAGTATTAATAGTTATCATCATTAATAGTACCAAAATAATTATAATTTCAATAACACTAATA
Source organism: Combretum micranthum (assembly GCA_024138025.1). Lineage (NCBI taxonomy): Eukaryota > Viridiplantae > Streptophyta > Magnoliopsida > Myrtales > Combretaceae > Combretum > Combretum micranthum. Next base: position 738,013 of record JAMXBD010000595.1, read on the forward strand.
ACAATAATGATAATAATAATGATAATAATTATATAATAATAATAATAATAATAATATAATAATAATAATAATAATAATAATATTTCCGGAAAGAGATTGACTATTTAAATATCCTATTTTAATAAAGTCAGAAAATAATTTTATTTTTAAATTTAGATAAATAACTAAATAAATTTCGGATTTAATATCATTACAATATTACGTTAAGTACGCCCGTACACCGCTACTGGCCGAGGGCTATACGGGGTTAAGTATGCCCGTACAACATTGCTGGCTGAAGGCTACACGGGGTTAAGTACGCCCGTACAAAGTGCTGTCTGAGGGTTGTACGCCCGCACAACATTGCTGGATGAGGGGTATACGGGTTAGTACGCCCGTACAAAGTGCTGGATGAGGGGTGTACGCCCGTACACTCAGCCTGTGCTTCATCGAGAAACACTGTCATTCTTCCCGATGAGATGTGGCCTTTTCCGGTGAATCCCGACGTCAAAACGTCGACATTTTTTATTCAAAAGACTCCTAAGGACCTAATAAACCTAAATATATAAGAATCATCACCTAAAAACAACATGCTATTCATGATCTTAAGTTCTCAAGCTCGGCTAGGGTTTGGAAAAAATACCTTCGTTGTGGCTTCTCAATGAAATCCGAAGCTTCCAATGGTCTTGGTTAGTTTCCTAAGATGTCTAAGAGTCAGTATATATCCTTAAAATTGAAAGAATATTCGCGGAATAAGATTGACTCACCTTGAGCTTGTTCTTGAGCGTTTTTCCCAGATTTTGTTCGAATTTTCGAACTCGATGATTATGGGCGTTTAAAAATCTGTTCCTAGGTTAGTTCTACTCCTAATGACATGTAGGTGGGTTCTGGAAAGTTTGGAGGAATTCGAAGTTCGTTTGTTTAACCATCCAAGTCCGTTTGTGTATATATATATAAGGTAGTGAAATTTTGATCGCGTTTCTTCCTCAATTCGATACAAATTGCTCTGGCTTGTTGCTCATTTCACTCCTTGTTTGATTGTCATTAATGTATGGAGTGACTTGGCCAGCTTGGATTGGTTGAAGGGATTTGTATTGACTTAACATAACTTATTGAAGGATTTTTCGGCTCACCAAATTTGAGAACATCCCAGCCCTTCAACAATGCAATCCGTCTCCAGCAAGTTGCCATATATATAATATATATATATATATATTAGTTAGATTTTGTTTAGCTAAGTTTTCGGGTAGTTTAATACACTATTAGGGTATTTTAACTTATATATGTACATATACATATACAAAGGTTTTTAATGAATCCAATGAAGTGTTTAGTTTAACAAAAAGTACAAATTTAAACTTTAATAATACGTATCTAATTGTCTAAGAAAAATTTATCCTACGCGACTTTGAGTTTTAAAAGCTTTTCGGGTCAATTTTCGTTTTAGGCTCTAAGGGCTTTAGAAAACCCTAATTTGAATATTAGTATGATTCAATTCTATATTTGAGGTCTAGATCTCAAGTTATTCATCAGTTTATGTTTTTATTGGGTATTTATAATCCTAACCGTTTATCTTGAAATCACAATTTCCTAACTAAAACCCTATTGAGTCATTTACATAATATTACTAAATATAAGCTATACTAGTTATATATATTAGATTTAGATACTCACTATGAAATCTTATCAAAGTAGTTTAGTACTGACTAAAACTCTCAAATTTTAGAGTTCCAAAACCGATCAAATTTAGAGTATCTATCTAAACTAGGGTTTCTCATTAACTCTTAAGGTTACTAGTCGACTTCATAATTTCTAATTTAGGGTCATATCTTATGATGGAAGTATTCGGGGTTTACACCATGCTTTATTGATCCAAACGATAATTCCCTACTACCTGAGGATACAGTCCAACTTGCTTCCAACAGGGTAAAGCTTCAACTAAATGAAAACAATCGACTATTGCTGCAAAAAATCGAACTGAAAAACAATAGTATTTGAGAGAAGATCTCACGAATGATTTAGGTAATTTGATTGCCACCTAGCATGCTTGAAGTTCTAGCAAAAGCATGTTAGTTGGTAATGAATCTAGACTTCCGACTGTTGCAGCAGTTATGAAGGACATTTGGGCTTTACCTGCTATTGTATAAAATAGACAATTAGAGTTAAAAGCAATAGAAATTTTTAAAGAAGAAAGCATGCATGAATTTTACTTTGCATGTCCAGATAACGAAATGAAGATTGAATATATTTTACGCGAGCTAGCAAAAAAAAATTGGAACTAACATTCATTACTTACCTTTCATTCTATGTATTTTTTAAGTTGACCTATCTTTTTCTTTTCTTGTGTGGTTTTTATTTGGTGTTAGCTAATGTGATTGAATATGGTCTTCAAATGTTTTAACAAATTTCTTAACATGTGGATGATTTTGAAATATTGTGCTATGGACTTGATTTGAACTAGTAGAGGCATGGCAAGTGATCACTATGATGATGTATTCATAGTGTGCATGTTATATCTTATAATAGATAGATACTTGTTGGGTAAAAATCCATGCTATAATTCTGAACAAATTATAGCACAATTTATTGCTGAGGTTCTAAATCACTTGAACCCAATAAGATACCATAACATATTTCGTATTGGTCAAAATTTGTTTCGTCATTTGTGTGGGATGTTGGCACAACATGGACTTTGACACAGCAGAGGTGTGTCCATTGAGGAAAAAGTGGGGGTTTTCTTAGCTATAGTCACTCAAGGTATGTCTACAAAATTTGTGTAAGAGATGTTCCAACATTCGTTAGATGATGTATTTCGTTTGTTTAACGAAGCCTTGGATGTAGCTCTAGCATAGTCTAAGAAGGCTGCTTGACCCTACATTTTGTGAAAGTCCAGTAATAATAAGAGAAAACACAAGATATTGCCAATTTTTCCAGGTTATTTTGAATATGTATGCATGACATGCACCTATTGAGATTTCTAAAACGACTTGACATTCTTTTTCTTCCTTTTGTGATTATAGGGTTGCGTTAGAGTAATGGGTGGTACACATGTTGATGCACATGTTTCGGAAGACGAAAGAATCATTTATACGAATAGAAAGGGTGAAGTGATGCAAACATGTTGGCCATTTGTGATTTCAGTTATAGATTTACATTTATGTTGTTTGGTTTGGATGGTTAAAGTCACGATGCAAATATATTGGTAATGGTTCTTAGAGATCCGATGTACAACTTTCCATCACCGCCATCTGATAAGTGATCATGCTGAGATACTATTTTTTAGGCCGTCATGCAACTTTGTTGGCAAATTTTTTAATGAAATACAATTTTATAGGAAATTACTACCTAGTAGATTCGGAGTTCACAAATAAAAATGGGTTCTTAACTCCTTGCAAAGGAGAGAGGTATCATGGGTCTGAGTATCGAATGGGTGGTCTACCATAGAGTTGAAAGGAGCTATTCAATCATATTCATTCATCGCTCAGAAACATCATAGAGTGAACATTTGACATATGGAAGAACCAGTTTCGTGTTCTCTAGAACATGCCACCATATAAGTTGTCTAAAAGTCGTTGCTACTGCTGCTAAACATAATTTTATCATTGAAAATAATATTAATGATTCGTACATTAGGAGTGGTCTCCCACAAGAGGGTTCTAGTAGATCTGATGACACCAATGGTGAAGACGAAGCAAAGGGTAGCAATGTGCTTGGATTAAGTAATGATTTATGGATGAATGGTGTACATAATTCAATAGCTTTGGGTTTAGTAGCATATCGTCATGGTTGGTAGATGTTTCATGGTCAATTATACTTTCTCTGTTTTTAATGTTAACGATAATTTCTAATGCATTCGGTGATGCTTCATTCTATTAATGCACTCTAACTATATACATTATTATGGTGATAGTGTGAAATCATAATTGCAACATAAAGGTTATTGAAGGTTCTAATATAAAGTAATGAAATTAATACAATTTTCAAATTAATCTTCAAATAAAAATATGATGATTAGTAATGATTTTAGCAAAATAAATAAATAAACACAAAAAAAAACATATGAAACATTGTTGATATAAAACAAATACTAAACTGAAATTGACAGCTTTCTAAACACCGGCTTTCAAATTGACACTGAACTAAAACTGACAGCTTTCCAAACACCAGCTTCTAAATCGATATTGAACTGAAACTTAACAGATATTCATACCAAACCGATACTGATACTGGTAAAAAACTGACAATCCAAACAAGCCCTTATACTTTTTGCTAATTGATACAATATTCATAGATATGCATATAAATGTTATACATGCATGCATTATCGAGTATTCTTTCAATCTTTTCCCAACTGATCATCTTTCCTTCATACTTCATTATTTCTTTCCATACCGTATCTTCTTGACCTATATCATCTTCTATTTCTTCCATCATCATCATATCCTTTTTACAATCTTTTTTGTAATCTCTAAGGCTTTTGCAGTCACAATCTTTCTCTCTTTCACAATGCTTTTGGAGCACTTTGATGTCTGGTTCTTGTTTACTTAAATAAGGTAAAACTCCTATAATGGGTTCTCTTAACAAATTTACAGTATATCTAGTGAGTAGCATTCCATGATGTGTAGATAAAAGAAAATCTAATCCCATAATACATCTAACTCTAGATTCTCCAGAATTCCAAAGCTGTATATTATTTTTATGCATGGGTATTCCCCATTTTTCTCCTATGAAATAGCTAATCTTTGCTTCTTTATATGTGTCTACATTCCTTAGTCTTGTAATCTTAATTTTGGTATTTTTTCACTTCCTCTTTGATTTTTCTAATTTGTTTCAAGTCTTCCTGGATCAAGCTTTTAAAACTAGACAGCTTATTATAAAAGGGTCCTACAAAAAAAAAAAAAAATGCTAAGGTCTTTTATAAAAGGTTTGGCGTAATTTAATAACCCTAAGAAAGCTTGCAACCATTTTTTGTCCATCTGCTCAGGGACTTCAAGCACCTTTTTAATAATATGGTCTTGTAAATAAAGTATATACATGTTATATATATATATATCACATGTATATAGATAATATGTTAGTATATATATGTAAAAGAAAAGAAAAAGAACATGTATATTGAGTAGATAATCATACATGTTTGATAAAAATGTATTTACAAAAATATACAGGTGTACACGTATGTATAGATAATATATTCATTATAGAAGTTATATATAATACACACATATAAAAAAATATATACATATGCGTATAGATTAATTGAGGATATTTTCATCATACTTTATTATGCGGTTATTTCATTTGATTCTAGATATGATACAGCTAAACAAAATGGAATGGGATCCATGATCCATTCCGTTTTCAAACACAAGAATGGATTGGTTATTCAGTTCCTCATTCCACTCTAATCTAATTCATTCTGAATAATTTCTATATACCAAATGCGACATTAAATGTTGCAAACAATGAACTTACTATCTAAACTTTGGTAAATTGACAAATAACTCCACATTTTGAAACTAACCCCATAAACTTTAACTTTGGTGTAAAAATTTTTCTTAAACTTATCAAAGTGTACTTTACCACACTATAAATTTTGATCTAAGTCTTTTTTTTTTAGTTAAAATAGTAAAAGCCTTTTATATTGATGTTATCAATTTATCAAAATTTTGCTAGGCGGATATTTGCAATATTTGAAAGTTTTGCTAATATATCCATGTCGATATCATGGATTAGGAGAATTATTTACAATTTCCCCAAATTTTTCTATGAGCTTGTTATTTGTTTTTCTTGGTCTATATATTTTGGAGCTTTTATATAAAGTTTTTTAAGGAAATTATAAAATATGTTCATTGTAGTTTGGATAGCTTTAGAGGGAAAATTACATGAGAAGTATCGATATTTAGTGGTAAGTTTATTTAAGGTATCAACATTTCAAGTAGTTAAAAGAAGAAATCAAGATTTTACAAAATAAATCAAATGTGGTATAAACATTTTACAAAATTTATTTTAGATACCAATATTTAGATTAGTTTTTAATTAAGCTTACTTAACTTTTTATCAATAAACTAATAATAATAACTTTATTTGATTCACTTAAAAATATATTGATATTTTTTTTAACTATTTAAAACGTTCTTTAAATGTTAATACTTCAAATATCCTTAATTATCAATGCCATTTTATATAATTTACCCTAATGATAAAGTCATATTAACCAATTAACAAAGACTTCTCTGGCATCATGTTGAGTTGTATTAAATAAGAATTCACTATCCTGTCAAGTATGTTTCCTCACTCGAATTCTGTTGAATATATATGAAAAATTACAGAAATTTCCATAGGCAAAAATCTCGACAAACATCATAAAATCGATCATCACATGATCCTGACGACGGTGTCGCATCATATATTCTTCTCACACATACGAAACTCAATCAATAATTGTGAATGACGTACTTTCAGACAATCGCAAAATCTGGCATTCTCTTGATGTACCTCAAAGTTGCTTCGCATAATCCAAAATTTCAATTCCATCTGCGGAGGATTCAACTTATCATGGAAATTTCGTGAATTACGTAGTTGACAAGCCAGATAGATTCAACCACTTGGCCTTCATGCGCTTGCCCCCAAAATCAATATTCCAATATTGCCTTATTTTAAAGTTAATTTCCAAAGATGAATCGCTCACATTTTTTTGTGGATATATATACACACACACACACACAATATGTATATTAAGGATGGTAAGATTTAAAAAAAAAAAAAAACGAAACAGATGGTAGCAAATAAAATGGAATAAGATTATATCACTCGCCTACTTATATGCATAAGTGTAAGGATAATTTACTTTAGAGAATATACTTCTTAATATTTGAGTATTGATTCATTTTTAGTTAGAATTCTCAATGTTTATAAAACTTTGTAAATAGTAAATAAGTATATTTCTTTAATATAGTTTCTGTCAATAAAATCACGTGACACAGTATCAATGGTCTAAATAAAACGAAATAAAATAATATGTATCAAATATAACAAGATAAACAATTAACAAAAAATTGAAAAAAAATAGAGAAAAAGCAAAATTGTAAATTGTGTGATCATTTCGTGAAAACTTTTAAAATTACATGGATTCTCAAGTTAATAAAGACCTAGCACTTAAAAATTATATTTAATGCCACATCGTTTATTTGATAACATATTGATAGTTGACATATGTCCATTTGCTAACATGGAATAAAAAGTTACATTTAACGCCACATCATATATTTGATAACTTGCCAAATTAACTCCTTTATTGTCAATAAACCGAATCCATAAAAATAGCCAATTCGATCCATAAAAAAAAAAAAAAAATTGTTGTAGAATCCTCATAGCAATGTATTTCTTTTCCATACTTGCAAGAACTACCTTAATGCATGAAAATTGTGATTTCAATCCTTTTGAAACATCATAGCATGAATTTCAGTTGTTCAAACATATTCCCTAATTGTAACATACCAAACCTTAATTTCACATAGTGTAAAATTTCCAAAATCAATGACTTTAATAGGAAATCCCTAAACAACTACAATATGGCTAAATAGAAGAACCAAATAGAAAATTTGATGTTTAGTTACTTCATATTTTCTTATGTTTGGTTGTTACTCAAACGCCGCGGCTAAAATTTTTAAAGTTGCAATGGTCAAACTCAAGTGTTTTCTTCTTGGGAAGTGTTTTTGGGTATAAGTCTTCACCTCCTACGTTTTTTTTTTTTTTTTCCTTTTGACCAACACCTCTACATTGGTTACATTATAATTTTTGAGTCATTAGTTTTATAAATTCGATATCTAATCGATAATCTATATTATGTTCATTCGATAAAAAAGACAACATTTTTGTTTCTTTCCTCTTCACTACAGACTTACAAGTCGAATTGGGTGTACAACGATCACATATTTTCTTATATAGTGTACTCATAGAACTGGATCCTCATTTTTTTTTGTTTTACAATTGATTATCTTGTTATTAATTTTTTAATATAATTATTTGCCACAACATCAAATAAATATAACATGTCATTTAATGTAGTTATTTTTTATTCCATGTCAGATATATGAAACATGTTGTCAAAGGCATATGACTAGCATAAATGCTGAGTACTTTAAAAGTAGGTTTAGTGTAATTAAAAATTTCGGGAGGTCTCTACACAAATTACCTAAAAAAAATGTTGAAAATAAATAAGAAGGCATATGACCACTATAGGGATGCTAATTGGCACAACCATCTATAAGTGCTAGAATGGCCACTAATGTTTAGTGGATTGCACGAAAACACCCTCTAGCATTCACCTACCACCTCAAAATTATAATACAAAAACTATATATATATATATATATATTTTTTTTTTTCATGGTGGTGAATGGTTGAATTGGCTACCCCTCACCTTAAGGTGGCCAATGCATTTTTAATTTTCCCACAATTTTCCTTTTTCTTTCAATTTTATTTTCACTATTTTAGTTATTTATAGCAATTTACTTCTATTATGTATTTAGATTAATTAGGATGATTCTTATTTTGTCACATGTCAAATACTAAAAAAAAAAAAAAAGAAAAAAATTAAGGACACAACTGGAAGGATTGTTTTAATGTATTTGATCCATTTAACCCATTGAATACCCTTTAGGGTGAGATCTTATAATGATCTAGGATGAGTTTAAGTATTGTTTTGAAGCACTATGAAATTTTGTGTTTTAGATATGCCTCATGAGAAAACTAGATCCAGCAGAATAACATAATAAGTTTTAAGAAAAATAAAATAATCTTATTATCATGTACCATATCACCATCTATTATACTCATACACTTGTCTGTCTTACTCACATTCATTCATCTTTGTTCTTATATTACCCAATGAAACTTTTGCTACATAAAACCTTACCCTAGACACCATAATGCCCTTGAATTTCAACACTCACATAGTGTGTTATAACCTATTTATTTATTGTTAAAATATAATGTCAATTGGCAGCATCTTACTTTCTTCATTGATTCCAAACAAAAATAGAGACAATGATCAAGTTATCTTCTTATTATTGTAAGCTCTAAGATTTATATTATTTTATTTATAATGTGAGAACGGAGATGGCATCATATATGCATACATTTATATACATCCCTCATTATAGATAGTTAGAACCTAAAAATTGGTAATGTTTAAAGTAGATTACTAACATGGATGCAAATGCTATAGTATCATGCAAGTATATTTTAATTATTCTATAACAAAAAGAGAAAACTAATTAGTTTCTAGTAAGATGTGCTATGAGTTTGCAAAATTCCTATTTGGTCATCATATAATTGAAAAAATCCTTTCGTGTTTTCGATATGATCCACACACTAATCATAAAAAATAAAAATCAAATGAAGTCAATTGAAATCACGAAAGGGGCTAAAGCGACCTAATTTTTCAAAAACTATAATTTTTCCTTAAACTAAAGACTTCAATCTTGGAAAATTAAAAGATATAAAAATAAATTAAATTCAAATCTAAAATGTTTTTTTGGGATGAAAGATTCATAAGAAAAACCAAAACAATGCTATCCATGACCTTGCTCCTGCAAAATTACAATTTTTCCCCTAAATAAGAACCTACAAATATTAAAATTAAAAGTTGATTTAAAATAATTATTTATACTTATTTAAACCAATTAATACATTATTATCCTAGTTGTTTAATTAAAGCCGAGACTAGTTAAAACTAGTTAAAGTATCTGTGCATGCAAAGGATGGACGCGTAAGGTTGTGTCATCTGGCTCAATATGATAAAGGCACCACCTCACCCATCAAAAGCCCTAGCTCCCCTTTTTCTTTTCAATTCTCTCTCTCTCCCTCTCACTCTCATCGGATACACATTCCTCTCTCTTCTAAAACTCTCAAGGTTCCTAAAAGAGGTAAGTAAAACCTTAAACACTAATCACCTTACTAGTTTTAATTAAGCTAGATAATGAAAGATTATCATTAATTAGCTTAGCTTATATATTTACATTAGGAAATGTAGAGAATGAAGAGTAACTAAAAGGAGAGGAAAGTATCTAAGCTCCACAAAATTCATGCAAAAGTAAGACCCTAACTTTAATGGGTTATTTTGAGTGCTTTATGATGATATAAGTGTGAAAAATTACTTGACTACATTGGTACATGTTACAAGTAGCTAGATTTTGAGTTTTAGAAGATTACATAGGTGTTCATTTGGGGATTGTAGCTAAAACAAGTGAAAAGCTATGCTTTGGAGCTAGGTAAGATATCAAAAACTAACTTATTTTATTAATATTATGAAGGTTTCGGAGTTAGGTTTGCTATAATAGTATTAGACGGTGTTTAGGGTAATTGGGTTTTATTGGAATGGGTTTGTGAGTGATGTGTTTTGATATAGTTAATGTCAGAGTTGTAAAATGATGTATTCATGCGTAGATATTTTGAGAAAGTAATAATCAAACATGTTTCCAAGGGATGTGAGTCATAATAGACAAAGATTAAGATTAAATATGATCTTTTAGCTTTTCTAAACCCCTAAAGTTGTTCAAAGATCCTTTTTCTTCAAAAATCTTGGACATAAGCATGGGACAGTGCAAAACCCAAAGGAACACAATCGATTCATGGGCTCATGTATCAAGCATTGTAAACTTCCAAACCTTAAAACATGGAATAACTTAGATTTTTTGGAAAAACACGGCTTGCACACAAAGTCATATACTTGATCATGTATCTCTCTCACATTAAGCTTAATGTTTCCTAGAAAAACATAGCAGGTACATAGTCCGATGTATCATCTCATGTACCTTCTTGACTCTAAATTGAGGTTATCTATGGCTAATACATAGGCTAATATATCTAGCCGTGTAAAAAGAACATGACCTACACACGAGCCTATTGACCTACTCGTGTACTTTTCATAACTTCATCAATCTTCACCCAAATTGCACGAAGCTTGATCTTAGTCTTTCCTTGAGTATAAATAACTTTCTAAGGACTTCAAAACATAAAGTTAGTAAGTACTAATACCCAATTCAAAATGTAGATAAACCAAACGCATAGAACCTAAAATATCTCTCCCAAACTAAAGTAATTCATACTTAATAATTGGGATAAGACACTAAAAACTTGATATAGATAGGATCCACGTAAGAATTACATAGCGGAATTATCCAGATTTAATTTTTGTTTTTACGTTTTTGATTTATGTGAAATAGGAAAATAAAAGGATGTGAACGATATATCCTTGGATATGACACACCAAGAAAAGAATTGAACTGGTTGTTTTACTCAATCAATATGACACTCGATCAAAATAAGCAACAAAAGAATAATCTTGAGGAAAAACTTAAGATTACTTAAAAGGTTTTGGAAACAATTCCAAGAAAGGCAACAAGACAATTGATTTAAATCAATGACCAAAGAAAGGCTCAAAACTTCTAATAACATAACCCTAAGTACCCTTAAATACTTCCATAAGTCGAGCAAGGGTAAACAAGTAAAAATGTAAGATAAACAAATAAAAAGGGAAGCTAGCGTTTTGACAAGCAAATCAGAGTAGGTGATCCCCGTGTTGATCACGACCATGACACGAGTTATGATCCTCTCGGATCAAAATTCTTCTCTTTTGACATGGCTCATCACGGGCAATGTAATGAACGTGATGAGGTCCATGATCTCCATTGTGTGCATAAATCTCCACTGTCGGTGCAAATGGTCTTCATTACGGGTAGCACAAGGAGCGTAATGATGATCACGATCAAGATCATGGACGGGATTAAGATTATGATCTCCTCTAGAAATCGATTCCTATCATGACTATATGGGATTAGTGGACTATGGGAATCTATTCTTGGAAGGTCAATAATCAAAAGCTACAAAAGTATATCCTACTGAAGGTTGGTGAGCTAAATAAAACATATGAATTACAAACTCAGGAAATATCGCCCATCCATAAGCATTAGATCCCCAAAATATCTTTTCAAAGGTAAATGACCAATACAAAGTCTCATGCAGTGGATCGTATATCTCTTTATCTACATCTAGCCTTAAGATCCATGACTAGAATATGACTTCATGCTCTCGCCTGTGTTTCACTCTAACCAATGACCCTAGAAGTACACGAGCTGATATACGAGCCGTGTTCTTAATCATATATAGGATTATGACAAGATACATGGGTCATGTACCTAGTCTTGCATTCCCTTATATCTTTGCTTGGGCTCATGCATAACCTATGCAGCCCTCTTAACTCTTGTTTAGACTAAAATAACATTTTTTAAATGGAATCTTTGAGTAAATATTGTTAAACCATAGTGACCTAGGTGTAACAAATAATGTAAATGGATTAAAGATAGCTAATCTTGAACCAATACCCAACTTCACATGTGAATAACTACTGAACACTGAGCTCGGGAAAGTGACATGAAAGCCTAAACTAATTGTCAAGTACGCATTAAATGCATGTTGCTTGTTAGGGTAATATTAATAACATGATTAAGAATTTAAACTCAACTAAACTGTGTGTTGGTTGCTACTTGGCTACTTACCTCAAAATGTGGTAGGCTCGGGCTAGGTTACGTGCCTGATTGCAACTTTAGGAGTATGTGGTAATTTATTCAGTTAAGTCTTCACATTAGTGAGTAGTCAATAGAGGAATTTTCAAGATCGGGTGGTCAACTAGGAGCAAGTACTAAGTTATGACGAGTTATATAACATTATAGGATATTGTATAAAGAGTACAATGGACCATGCTCATTGGTGGCAATCTATGAGGGGATGACATGGATGAGACTACTTGTTTCTTTTCTTTCTGTTAAGTTTTGGAGACTTATTAAACACCCTCCCCCCTCCCCCCTCCCCCTCCCCCTCCCCCTACCCCTACTGAGGGAACCCTACCCCTTTTATTTGGCGGGAGTCATGAGTACTTTTGTGGGTGTTGGTGTTTGTGAAATGCTACGAATGCCTTGTTTGTGCCCTTTAAATTAAATAACCTAACTTGTGGTTATTGCATCAGAATAGGAGCTTGAAACATGCATGCATGTGCTATTTTATCATGTACTAGGCTTTGCAGCCCATTCTTTAACATTTCAGGTTTAGCTGAAGGTTTGTTGAAGAAGATAGATAGCGCTATATGAGTTACGGACATATGTGTTTCAAAAGGATTTTGTTGCAAATTATTTTTATATAATTGGATGATTGTATTCAAATAACCATTAATTATTTACTTTAAGATGGGCATCTATGTCCCAAAAGCTTTCTAATTAAACTGTGCACTTTGATGGCCCTTTGGACAATCCTTATGAATTTGCACTTATATATACACATATGTCTTAAACAAGTCAATTTCAAAGGTTTTGATAAACCCAAACTATGGAAAAACAAATGGCACAATGCCATAATTTTTACAAAAATTAGTGATAATTTCTCAATTTAAAATTTGATTCGAAACCTATTCGATAAAGGAATACCTTACGCATATTACTTAGAGGTAATATGTGTGGCGTAATCATCTTTCCCTACTTGCCTGGCGCAAGGTTGTTACAATTTTCCTTTTAATATATTTGGCTTGCATTTATATGGGACACATAAAGTATATAACGAATTTCGCGCGAGCCAATAAGAAATAATTGAAAAAAAAAATATTATCAAATGCAAAACAAAATCTTTAATATCAATAAATTTGCTTAACAACATGACAAGTGGTGAATAGGAGTGCTTGAACCTAATATAACCATATTTAAATTTAAAAGAATGGATCATAATATGTGGAGTAGAGTAGAAAATTGATTTGACAAATTATTCATAGGTTCTATATTTAACGTTAAGAAGTGTTTGACTATCAATAGATAGGGTTAATCAAGTTTAATGGCTACTTAGATATATAATGACTTTAAGAAGGAGGAATGGGGCCTAAAAAACTATTGAAAATTACTGTTTTAAATTATTAAGTTACTCATTCGTAGCTAGCTTTTTTTGATATTGAGCATGACCATCAACTTGATCTTTGCAGCTTTTTTTTTTTTTTGTTATTTAGATATGATGAGATTTTTCCAAATCGATAAATAAATTATAGGAGAATTTGCAAATTACCCTTTTAAACTTTTATTACGGTGTGAATTTACCCTCTCAACTTTCAAAGTGAACTTTTTGATCCCTTAAATTTTCAGAAAATTGACATAATTAAGAACATTTAACTTTCCATGAATTTGGGGGTAAATCTATGCATTGCTGATAGTTTGGGGGTAATATGCAACTCCTCTCGTTTTGTTTTAACGGAAAATGTTAAGTTTCCTTAACTATGCCAATTTTTTAAAGTTTAAGGAGTCAATAAGCTTATTTTGAAAGTTCAATGGATGAATCCACACCTTGGTAAAAGTTTAGGAGTATAATTTGCAATTTCCCCTAAATTATATATCCATACATATATATACATATAACAAAAAGCTAGAACACGAGCAAGATCTTTATTGTATTCTAGTGACAATAAGTGCTTCTAAGTTCAAAGAAGCAATACTATAAGAAAAACAAAAATATTACTAGAATAAATTAAGAAGTATTTAAACTCACTAAAAATTATTAATATTGTCTTGTAATGATTAAAATAATTAAGCACTTGTGTGGCTTTATAGATTTTGACATTTGCCATCAACTTAAATTTTTTAGGGCAAATACTTTACATTTGAATACTTTTATTATATATATATATATATATATGTATATATGGGTATGTATGATGAAAGATTTATATTATTTTTAAAAACTCATTAAATAGAAAAAAAATGAAATAGAGAGTATCTATTTCAGTAGAACAAGAAAGGAATCGAATTGCTAATATTGAAATAGTATCGTATTTTTTTTATTTTTTTGAAAGTCGATGGAGAATGACTATTAGAAGATGTTACTTTATCTTCTCAATATAAAATAGTTTTTACTTTCTTTTAGGAAGCAATATGTACTCATTTGGATGGAAATATACATCTTATGATTATTTGATAATTTTCCTTCATCAAAATTATTCTAGTACAATACTACCACTACCCTTGCACCATAAACACCACCATTCTCGTTATTCCACCACCCCCACTACTTCCACCACCACCACCACCACCACCACCTTCATCATCTACCATTGCATTTACCATCTTCACATTGTCAACATACCACTATCATGGAATACAAATACACCATCGCCGGTACCTTTGCACCATGAATACCATATATTACTACTTCACTACCATTACCATCCTTACCATGGCACCACTACCACCAATTATAACCCAACAATCATTGCATGTGTACATATATCTATATTATTTAATCAATGATAGGTTTAAGATAACATTTCAAAAGAAAATATTGTACAAGACAACTTTCTCTTCCTACTATAGAATTGGAAACATATTTGAAATAGAATTAATTTCCTCACAAATCCACAAATAATTTGTCATAGATTTTGATTTTAAAACATATATAAAATATAAAAAATCATCAATTATTTGTCCATGCAAATGCGTCACAACTCTAATTGTAACCAAATTATTTAGAGACAATAGTTTTCATTAAAAGTTTATATCTACAAAGACTAGATTTTTATAATGCTACCAATACCTATCATCCTATGATTCTTACACATATACCGTCACTACCTCTCCCCTCACATAACCACTACTAGCATAACCGTTATTATAATTGTAGTTACAATAACACTATCTTCATCGTCTTATCACTATCAACCACCAATAACCTATTACCTTTATGCTATCACAAGATGTATCTATTGCAAACCTTACTAACATGATCACCTTTACTCTTACACAGTCACTACCATCATAACACTACTACATCAATGATACCACTGATCCACCACCTCTCTCCATTATCATTACCACCATCTTCCTAGCTACTATTATTACCACTATGTACTTCACTACTAGATCTAGAACTATTAGTCTCACTATGCTACTACCATTACAAACAACATTGCTATTATTCTACACTTTCCTTCCTCACTATTGATGCAAATACCAATACCACCATTATATCCACAACCTAAACTATTAGTAATGGTTCAATGGTGGTTGTAACAAAAAATTTAGAGGTAGTTGTGTTTGCTTAATTGTGGTGATGTTTGTTGATGATGTAGAGGCAGTGCTATAGTGAGTGTTCCAACAATAGTGGTGCAAGGTCATCGTTGTGGTGTTAGTTTGTTGGTTATGCGGTGGTGATAACACATAATGGTGCCAATGCTTCTAGTGGTAGTATTTATCACCAAATAAAAAAAATTACTACTTCTATTCTATTTCCAACTTAATAGTGCAATATAATAATATGAAGTGAATAAAATAATAGTTATATCATGCAACAAATATATTTCCCAACAATTCTAATTTATAATTATTTTCAATGAAGAGTTATTTTATTCCTTATCTTTTCCGTCTTCAAAGTAGTAGGCCCTAAGATTTATACAACTCTTGCTGATGCATGAATTTCAGAAGTTGTTCTTCAAAGTAACTTTTGTGGGACAAACTGAGCATTAGCTATGAACATAATCAAATAAATAAGAAAACTCATCGGTGGAAAAAAGAACCTTATTTTGAATTGTGTTTCAAGTGATTGGTGGGGTTTATAACCATGTTAAATTCACTAAAAGCTCCATGCATAAGAAGTTTTCACCCATTTTTTTAATTTATTTTCTAGCTTGCACTCGCCATGCAATAATGGTGAGAAATATATTGTTTGTCCATTGAGAAATTGCCTTTGTGCTAAAGCAATTTACTGTAACATTTTGAGGGAATAAGAATGAGGGGTTATTTTAGTAGTAGCAATGGCCACAGGGCTTTTTTTTTTTTTTTTTTTTTTTTTTTTTTTTTTCCAATTTGTCTAAGAGGAGATGTAGGAACATTAATCTTTTTAAGTGGGACATTCTATTTGCACCATAGCTTAAAGCATTTGGCAAGATAAAAATTGTTTTATGCATGAGGAGTATTTCTCAAGTGTTAAGGATTCTCTTTTTAACATTTTATATAGAGCTAAGAAGACAAATGTGCTAGTTAACTGACAATATACGAAGGGTTTAATTCAAAAATGGTAGATATCAGATGAAGAGTAGTTAAAATCAATGTTGATGGTTTTATGTTAATTCCTTTTGGTGAAGCTTCTATGGAGGTTTAATAAGGGATGATGAAGCTTGTTAGAGGATAGGTTTCACTCAAAAGGTTGGTATTTGTTCCCTCCTTACTACAGGATTGTGGAATATATTTATAGGGCTTCAAGTGAATTAGCAAATGGGATTTCCTAAAGTTATTATGGAGATTGACTCGTTAAAGGCATAAAAGATAATTGTTGATTGCATGCACTCCTCTCTCTAATGTTAGTTGCTCTGTGAAATTACTACTCGGCTGAATAAAGATTAGAAGATTAGACTTCAATGGATTCCTTGCTATATCAATATATGTGCAGACAATTTGGCGTGTTAAGGTCGTAATTCATGTGAGGGTTGTTATATATATATATAGGAGATTAGACTTCAATGGTTTCCTTATTATATCAATATATATGTTGACAATTTAGCTTGCCAAGGTCATAATTCATGTGAGGGTTGTTTTGTTTTTTTATAATCCTCCTTCTCTTGTTTTTTTTTTTATACTTGATAGTGACAACTATAATGCTATGAGCTACTTCTTTTGTTGTAGCCTTAGGAGAAAATATTAAATAGATAATCACGACACGTATGAGTACAGATAGTAAGTAACTATAATTTACATTTTAACACATGAGAAATAGTGGGTAGCTTTGAAAATAAGTACCATTCATAGGACTATGTGTTAATAATGATTAGTATTTACGCGTTATGTATATATTACATGTGGTATGTATTATCTATTATCCACTAAGTCTATCTCGCTCTTAGGGCCTCTTTGTAACAAAAAAAAAAATTAGATAAAAAAATCTTGAAGCCTTTATTCTTAAAAATGTAACGTTTATATAACAATCATTCAAGAATTTAAAAAATGAAAGCGATCTCTCTCTTTGTGGAAATTTTTAATATATAGCCATGGTAATATGCTTATTTAGGAGTTCAAAAAGCACATTTTAAAGATTTTTGAATCCAAATGTTTAATTTCAATGATTAGGAAATTTAGCATACATGAATCATCAAACTATATATATATATACTGTGTGAAATTTACCTAATATTTGGCTATTTTTATACAAATACCTCAACCTTTTATTTATCTGATTTCTCCAACTTTTTGAATCAGATAAGGCAGGTAGCCTTTGCCTTAACCTCATTCAACGTTCCTTTAAAATTTGACAAATGTAACCTCTTGCTTGACACACAATAATAGACTATCATTATTAAATATTTTAACCTAAATTATATATATTTACACACAAACAAATAAGAGAAAAAAGGCAACCGCACCATAACTACCATTCCACAGCAAACCCTCCTAAAGCCTGAGACACAAGACCAGCATCGCATGAGTGGTCGTAGTATTCATTCAGGGTAGAGGCCAGTTGCCCTTAGCCTTAAGGTAATCAACCCGCGACTCAAAAATTGGTGAATTTTGATCCTATTATAGCAGTGAGTTGCCATCCATTTTTACTGATAGGTGGGGGTTAATTGGAGGCAGTAAGATGCCACCCATCATCATCAATATAATGTTAATTGAAAAAAAAATAATAATTGGAAAGTGGAAAACTAAGTGGAGTATTCTTTTTGCTTATCATTCATTTATTTATTTATTTTAATATTATATATGACGTATTGTAGCTTCTAACATATTTTTTGGCCTACGTCTTCTAATTATGTTTCGCAAAAGAATTTCTTGTCATAAGTTGATAGAACCAATTACCATGGATTTGTAAACAAGGGAAAAAACAACAAAAACAAGAATATTAGCTTCTCTAAAATTCTTTCCTTCATTTTTGACTAATTAATTTAGCATTAAATATTGTGAGGGAAGGCGGGGATGCAAGTACATCAAATCCTATAAGGTTCCTAACCCCGGAGAAATCTGACTAAACTTTGATGGAATGATTCTTAGTAATTTGAATGGCTTTGACCATTAATTTTAGTATCATATAGTATTCGATTTGCCAATCAGAATAGGGATGCATATACATAATAAATTCAACCAATAACAACACTCATAGTATACTCAAAGGGCAACATCCCTGACTCTGGCCAATGAAAGATTATTACAATACATCTCATATAAATTTAACTACCATTTTACCATTTTAAAAAAATATTAAAATCTCATGCAATAAATATTATTTACACAAACTTGTACCGTCACAAAATTGTATATTCAACATGCAATTAAAAAAAAAAAATATTGCCAAACAAAATCATGTATTCAAGATGTGAGTTCTTATTAAACTTTAATTGCATCTTCAATATGTAACTTTGCAATTGTTTTATACCAATTAATTTTGTGAAAATTTTAAAAAAGAAAAACTCACCCTTAAAGCATATAAAATTGAGAAATAGGATAAGAATATCATCTTCCACAAGAATACACATTCTGTTGTGCTTAATTACATATATATACCTATATATATATATATATATATACGTATATCAATGAATGGATTTCGACTGATATTAGGTATTCTACAATGTTATTGATTGGTGACAGGGCATATGTTAAATAGCCTATAAGGTTTCAGGCTACCGTTCTTTTAGGTAGGTTTCAATTTTAAACAACCATTTTAATTCTAATCCCTTACATTAATAAGAAATTCATTAGGTTTGTTTCCAAAAATTTTACAAGATAAGAAGAATAGGACACCATAAGTAAGATATATTATACATCGAAATTTTCTTATATCACGTTTAAAATGCACGATTATAGATAAGATTCTTGTACTATTGGTATGTAAAAGTATAGCGTAAGATGTTATATTTTGATAATTATTACCATTGACTATATACGTAAATATAATAGTTAGTAGCAGCAATGATGATTTAGTGATGAAAACTCCTAATTGGTATAGTATTTGTAGCCATGATGGTAGTAGTATTGGTGGCTGCAATGGCAATGATGGTGATTGCGATGATAATAAGGTTAAAGTGGTGAAAATTAGTAGTGGTTGTGCAAGATTAATTTTACTTTTGTCCAATTCTACCATCAAGTATAACTGGAAAAAAATTTAGGTTTTATCTAGTACTATAAAAAGACTTTTGCGGCTCATTCACTTAGCTGAATGAATAAAGCTGTAATGGAATTGCTATTACAGAGGAATGGAATAGAGCTGTAATAAGATTTTTCTATATTAATTTTCTATTTAAAAGTGATATTTAAAAAAAAAAAATTCCATTATTGAATTGGTATTCATAGATTTGAATAAACAATGGGTTTTCAATGTCTTGTATAATAAAGATTTATTGTGGAATCGCTATTCAGTGAATTAAACGGCGTAATAGCTATCGTAAGGAATAAAGCTGTAATGAAATTACAATTACAGTAAAGTAAGAACAGCAGTTAGTCTCAAATACATCTTATAAACTAAATAATAAATATGATACAATGATCTTTATATAATTTAGTACAATAAAAATTTATCCAATCTAAATACTACATATATCACATGTTATAAGGGAGGATGAATAATTTCCTTCTATATCACAGTGATAGAGCCATGGCTCCACTTCCCCATTGGCTCATGAGTTTTTCTTTATTTTTTTTCTTTTTTTTATTTATTTATTTTTTTTTGCGAAATAGAAACATTATCCATTAGAATGATTGAAATTTCCAAGGGTCACTCCTAAGCAATTTCCTGCTAAGTGCAGTAGATAAAGCCTTAAAAGTATCGATTATATTCCTGGGCTTGGCATGTCCCTTTATTCCAAAACTTCTTTTCCCACTTTAATGTCTCTTTCTTGGTCTCTTTGCTTCCTAATTTGAGGACTGCTTTTGAGTTAAAGTGGATGCCTATATTTCTTGGATATTATTCTCTCGATAGGACACGGAAAAAGAGCGCAAACTCAAATACAAGTATTTTCGTATAATGTTGGACTCTTCGAGATGGATTTAGAAGTTTGTTCATACTCCCTAAAGTTGCTGTTTGGAAGGTGTGATAGTATAATTTTTAATTCATATTGAACTCCCTTATCAACGACATCCATAAAGCAATAACAATATGATTTAGATTTTATGCTCTTTATTAGAAGAAAATATAAACATGAACGATGACATAATTAGTGAATAAGTTAGAATAAATAATGAATATTAATAAATAGGATACTCATTTGAACATATCAAGGTGGTCTCATTAAGTTTATCGTCAAACATAGTTAAAATTTTATAATAATTATTATTTCAGAGCCTCTTGTAAGTTTGAGATCGAGAATGCCAATCAACACATAATTGTTCAAGCAACTGGGATGGGGTTTTTCAACCCAAAAGCTACCACACACACACATCCCAGCTTTGTCTTAAACTGCCACCCAATAGGCACAAATATTTGCTTCTCTAGCAATTGATGAAAACAACACACAAGACAAAGTGTTTTTTTTTTTTTTTTTTTTTAAACCTCCACAATCCTTTTGATGTTCCAACGAAATGGAACTTTGCCAAAAAGATAATCAATATAAACTATTTCTGAATCAAGCTCTATCACCTCTAAGCGCCATCCATGCCTTATAGCTGACCATAAATTTTCTCTAACACTCAAAGCTTCAGCTATTAAGCTACTAACTCCATAAATATCATCAAAGCTTTAGTTATTAAGCTGCTAACTCCATAAATATGAAACAATGTAGCTCCTAAGAGAATTCCTCTATATGCTTAGACATAAAACCACAACTTGCATTATTTGAAATTTGACTTGCCACACCATCGCAATTTATTTTCATACAATCATTTGGAGAACTCCGTCACTCTGATATTCTAGCACGGGTTAGGGTTGTATTTGCAATTTCTAAATGATGACTTTGAGCTACTTTTAATTTGCCTGTTGTTGATCTATAAGAAGGTCCATCTTGACCATCGTCTAGAAAAATTGAATGTTAAAGAAAAGCTCTTGAAGGAAATTCTCTTTTCTTGCTGTTACCTTGTCATCTCCATTACAAATCTGCACATCCTCTTGATTCAACAACGTAGTCACATCTATATTTTTACTATTGCACAGATATATTTGCCTCAAGTGAAGCATTAAACTTCTCCAAACCATGAGAACTTTTAAATTCTATATTCTTAATTTTTCCCATTCAACCAAATTTGATTTAATGACTCTAAACGGGTCTACCTACATATTATTAATAATACAATTATTGCAATGTTTTCAAATGTGCCACAAAATCACCATCTCCTTATGCAAAAACTATTTTATCTTTTTAACTATCAAGACTTTTAAAGTTATTAGATTCTCATCCTACCCACCTACCCTTGATGTATCTTGTGATTCAATTTTGAACTGACAACATCTAGATAATACCAGTTGCACTCAAGAGCATTGAAATGACATATATTACATCATTTCTTCTTATTAAGTACGCTTCATCCCTCATATAAAGCCACACAAAATTATGCTTTTTCTGGTTAGAATCAATAGGTATACTGAAGATAGTCTATCTTTCTCTAGCAGATAGTAAAGAATCAACAACAAGAAGAAGAAGATTCCAAGTATAAGAATATCAATCAATAGCATTTTGGATTTCAAATTTTATTATTAACAATTCATTTCATTATCTACTAGTTTAAAACCAAGTAGTTTAGGAATCCAAGGAGGCAAGGACTATCTAAAAGGGTACCTATCACCTTTACCCATTTGTGAAATAACTTCTGAGAGCATAACATTTCTTTGGGCTAAGATGCTTTACCAAAGTCAAGATGCCCTTCCCCCTTTTCTTTCTTCATAAAATTCAACATTTGGAAAGTAATGCTCTTAATAAACTTTATTTGCATGGCATCACTGCAACTAATGATTCTCCATGCCAACTTGCCTAAAGAAGAAAGGTTAAAAAGATAGAAGTCCTTAAAGCCTTAGCCACTACTAAATTTTGATTTTGTTTAAACATCTCATTTTTTCCAATCAATTTTATTTTCTCTTTCTGCATTCCCCAACAAAAAATTAGAAATCAAATGTGAAACATCCTTGCACCATTTTTTTTTAACAAAAGAAATGCATTATAGAGTAAGTTAGGATATCATTGTAATAAATTTTGTAGATGTTTATTTTCCTTTTGTAGTTAGCATGTTTCCTTGTCAACCTTATAGTTAACTAGCAATCCTATCTTTATAAAACTCTAAAACTTTATGTTTAGACCGATCCATAATTGTTAAAATCACGAGTCAATTTATATGCAAAATCGCATAGACTAATTGGACAAAATGTGCAATATTTTTAGGAAGATGCACTTTAGGGATCAAAACATATTAGAATTATTAAATTGACATGGGAATCTTCCTGGATTCCGTGAAAGTTGAATTGCCCGAACTAGAAAAGAACCAAAATCCTTCCAAGGGGTTTGGGAAAAGATGGCATTAAAACCATATGATCTGAGATCTTTCAAATGTTCAAGTTGAAATAGTATTTCCTAAACATCATTTCGCTCCAACTCTCTAGTTAATAAGGAGTTTATTTTTGGATTAATAACTTCCTCCTCAACACATTATGATAAGTAACTTTTACTCTATTCAAGTTAAGGGAATTTGTGCCTAGTTTGATTGATTAATTTATGAAATTCCTAGAAAATTGTACTATTATTGTTTAATTGTTGTTTTTTTAGCTCCATTAACATGAAAGGAAGAAACAAAGTGATTGGATAAAGATTGGAGTGAAAATAGAAAAAAAAAAAAAAAAAAAAAGACAGTTGAAACATTAACCACAACACCTAAGACTTCAACTAAAGGGCAAGTGAAGATAAGTCATAAGGCCAAATCGCATCTAAAATTGTGCCCCTAATCTTTACCCAGTGAAGACTTGAGCAAAGTTGTGATTGAAGAATTGTACAGTACCAAATGCCCTTCAACCAAGGCTGCAATTCAAGTCTCAACTCGACCCCTAACATGCACATGTGCAATTTTGACAAAGTTTGTCATAAGAATCTACTACGTTAGCAAATAAAATCTTCATGATTTTCGTGGCTAATGCATATAAATAAGTGTGCATAGATGTTGCAATAGTATTGTACTATATTGTAACATTATTATACCATATTATAACAAAATTCTAACATAGAATAGGTGTGTAAATATTAGAAAAAGAATTTTTAGTGGGAGAGAAACTCTACTTTCACTAGGATTCAAAATTCTTGTGGTGAATACATTATAAGTTGAAGTTGTTTTGCAAGAATTCATGCTTCAATAGGTGATATCTATCTTTATTTTGTATTATTTCTCTTAATGCATGCTGAATGTTAAAATCCATAGAGAAATAGTTGTTTTAACTTAGGTTTTGTGAATCCAAAACTTATTCATGTGATTTCGAATGTGCATTGTTGAATATTATTGGGTACTTGTAATTAATAGCTTGAGCTTTAATTCGTGGGTTTATGCGTGTGTACAATGTAAATTCATTTTTTTTCAGCTAAATAGATTGAGAATCATTCTTTTGAATAGATCTAGGCTATTAATAATGTTACTCATAACTACCTAAATAAGAGTGTTGAAACTTTCTATCACTTGATTATAAATTTATTGAAAATGGTTTTAATAAAAGGATACTTGAACTTAATGCAAATCTAGGTTATTGATAGTTTGAGAATAGATTCCGGTGGTCTAACCTAGGTTTAGAGGTTCTTGACTTGAGAAAGGCATTAAAATATACTTTTGAATCCAACAGTACAAATATACTTGACAAAGAACTCATTGAGTTTATATTAAGAAATCACATGATAAGGACTTGGTGAAGCAAATCACTATAAGTCTATTATCGCATTTCAAACTTATCTCCTGAAATTTGCCTTGAAAACATGTATATAAGTAGGATTAACTTTAGCTTAGTTTATAAAGATTTGTTTATCATGCTTTACTAAATTTTCTTTGGTTAAATAATAAATTAAAACTGAGTATAGTGTGTGCTAACAATCCCCAAGGAATACGATCTAATATTTTCTATGCTATTTTGGTAGGTACGCTTGCCTAAATTGATAGTTGTGACCTAAGTTGTAATTGAGACGTCAGTATTTTTATAAATAAATTTTTAAAGCTTTAACTTCGTGCCTTATGGACTCAACTACATGATCAAGTTTTATGCTATATGATCTAAAGAACAACTACCCTAATTGAATAGAATTTGAGCAAAATTCCAAGAAGGCATTATTAAATCTTTCTTAGACTCCAACCACTCCTTGCAAAAACACCACTGTATGTTTTACCTTTCTTTTCGTGGTACTAAATGAAAATAGTTTGATAATTTTGTCACCATTTTTCATCAAATTAATCCTTTAGTGTTGTTGCTAGTTTTCTTTCTTCTTGCCCTTAGAAATGGTCTAGTTACTATGTAAATTAAGTTCTTTTGCAAACCTATATTCATCCATTGACTTTGCTTGCAAGGCTACTAATTTTTTATGCAACATTTCTATGTCCTTCATGTTATTTCGTACATCTTGTTTACTCTAGTTAATTATTCTTTTCTTAATGCTTGTAATTTTTTCATGAGTCCTTGAAGAGTAGTAAGTACTTAGCTTATAAATAACTTTGATGATCAACTTCCCATATCCTCCAACATTTAACTAAATTTGTTCAATTCCAAAGAGCTTAAGACCATGCTTTGCAATTCCACCAACAAGAAGAAATGATCACTTTCATGCATCATAGAGTCACTATGAACCATGGAGTTCATTTATTCAATCATCATTAAACAAAGTGAAAACGCACTAAAAAATACTCAAGAGAGGAGGTGAATTGAGTATTGACCTAAAATATAAAAAAATTATTTTTATGCAATCAGATCAAATTAAACTTCAATAGCAACGGATATAGCAATAATAGATCATAATATGAAAAATAAAAGAGATAGGTATAGAAAATTTATGCCCGAATTTAAATGTGGAGTTTGGCTCGCTTCTTACTCTTTACGATCACCAATTGCCTCCAATTGAGGACTTCATGCATTTTTTTAATTTTACAAATACATAAGCTCAAGCTAAGCAATATGCCACTTTACAACAAATAGAAAATAAAATATTTTCTTCCCTCACAAGATGTTTAAGAATAGATCACTTAAATGTTTTTCTTTCTCTTTGCAGATTTTGCAAATTAATGAATAAGAGTAAAAAAGATAATGAGAGATTTCTCTAATTTATATATTTGCAAATAAAAGCTCTTAATAATTTTGCGTTGATTCTTCGTAGTTCTACTACTTGTCCCCCCACTTAATCTCTAAAGAAACATATATTTTTAGCCTTTAAATATTTAAACGTCATTAGAGATAACTTCTTAAAGTTGTCAAGCATTAAATACATAACGCTCTTTTATACCACTTTAGCTCTATATTTTAAATTGTCGCGCCTCAATTTGTCATGCATTATATTTGACCCTCGACAAGTCTATTATTCTTCGAGTTAAATTCAAGCTTATCGCATCCTCACTTATCGTACCTCACTTGTCATGCCTTGGCTTATCATGTCTTGGATTTACCCCTCGACCACGGTAGTGCATCTTTGATCTTCTCAAACTAAGATTTGAGCTTGTTATGCCTTAAATGTGTGGACTCGTTAAGCCCTTGACATGACCCATGACCAAGATTGTGCTCAAGAATATTTCCCTGCTAAATCTTGCACAATCTTTAGAGAAAAATATGTACAAAATACATATATTTTTTAGCATATTGTTCATCACATTATTTGACTAATCAAGGCTAGTTTAACACAATTAAATAGTGAATTGTGCAACTAATTGTCCCATCACAATCCATATTGCACATACAAGTCCAATAATCTCCCACCTTTTGATGAGGAAAATCATACATAATTAACTCCTTTTTTATTTAAGCATACTCCCCCTCAAAATAAGCGTCCGAGTTGTTGAGAAACTTTTTCAAATTTGATTCAAAGACTTGATGTTTAATTTTAGGGAAATGCAAGTTACACTTAATTCATCATTTTCGTCTCCCTTTGGACAGATAAACAACATTAAGCACTATTCAACATGTTAATCTATGCATTCAATATATCTCTCCCTTTTGTACTCATCAAACATTATCAAACAATATCTCCATTCAACATTTTAACATTTTTCACTCCCTCTTTTGAACTCATCAGAAACATACTTCATGCATGTTAATTGTGCATACAACATATCTCTCCTTTTGTATTCATAAAAAATAAGAAGACAAACTCATAACATTTCACATAAGGAGAGATGCATAGGCAACATACATGTTATAAAAAGGTTTTAAACACGAAAAAGCATTCACATATCACAAATTAGTGCAAGTTATTGTTAGAAAAAGTCACAATAGGTTTCTCAAGCATGCACAAATAAGTCTAAAACAATATTAAAACATTTTTAGAAATTCAAATAAGTCCAAAAAGCATCACTGAGTATGTTCAAACATTTAAAACTAGATTTTAGCAAAAGTTTAGCTTAAGCTTGCACACGAATAACATATTATAGATTTTTGTCGACATAACATATTGCAAACATCATAGAAACATATATGAACATCTAGTAGTTTCTTTTACTCCAAGATTAAGTTCTAGATCAATTTGGCTCCATGATGTTTTAGCACTCATCTTGTGTTATCATACCCAACTCTCTATACAAAGTGCAAAAATGATCCTCACTAAGGGTTTTGTAAAAATATCAGCAATTTGATTATTTGTATCGACAAATTCTAAGCTAATATCTCTGTTTAAAAATTAATCTGTAATGAAATGATGTCTAATTTTGATATGCTTGGTTCTTAAGTATTGAATCGGATTTTTTGTTAAATTTATAGCACTTGTTCTATCATAGTGAATTGGAACATTTATGTACATTAAACCATAATCTAACAAAGTTTATTTCATCCTTAAAATTTATGCACAATAGCTACCGATAGCCATATATTCAGCTTCAAAATTGAAAATGCAATCGCATTTTGCTTCTTTGAGTGCCAAGATATTGGGAGTTTAAGAAAGTGGCATGTGTGCTTGTGTTTTTTCGATCAACTTTGCACCTAGCAAACTTAGAATCGGAGTATCAACTAATTGAAAGAGGTAAATTTTGGATAACACAAACCAATTTCAATAGTGCCTGCAATATACTTGAATATACGTTTTACTACATTCAAGTGTGATTCTTCAAGGCAAGATTGAAATCGTACACATACACATACCATGAATATGATATCGGGTCTAGAAGTTATTAGACATAACAAACTACTTATCATGACTCTAAAGAGCTTTTCACAAATATTTTTGCCATTTTCATCTTTGTCAAGTTTTACATTTGTGCTCATAGGTATGGGTCTTGATTTACAATTATCCAATTTGAATCTTTTCAAGAGATCTTTGGTGTATTTAGATTAATTTATGAATTCCATTTTCAAATTGCTTTATTTAAAGACTTAGAAAATAATTGAGTTCTCTCATTATGCTCATTTAAATTTATCCTTTATGGACTCAACAAATTCATCTATAAGACTCATATTAGTAGCTCCAAACACAATGTCATCCATATAGATTTGCACAATCAATGTGTCTAACTTGTGGTTTTTGATAAATAGAGTTGTATCAAATTTTTCTCTAGAAAATCCTTTTTTTAAAAGGGAGCTATTGAGTCTTTATACCAAGCTCTAGGAGCTTGCTTGAGAACATAAGGACTTTGTTTAGTTTGTAAACATGATAAGGGAATTCATTATTTTTAAAACCGGCGATTGCTTATATAGACTACTTCTTTTATAAAACCATTTAAGAAAGTACTTTTAATATTCATTTGAAAAAGAGTAAAATGTTTTAATGCAGTAAATGCTAAAAGCATTCTAATAGCTTCTAGTCTAGCAACTGGGGCAAAAGTCCCATCAAAATCTATGCCTTCTTCTTGATTATATCCTTTTGCTACTAATCGAGCTTTGTTTCTTGTTATTATTCCAACTTCATCTAGTTTGTTTCTATAAACTCATTTGGTCTCAATAACCAGTCTACTCTAAGGTCTAGGAATTAAGTTGTAAACTTCATTTCTTGTGAATTGGTTTAATTCTACTTGCATTACTTGTATCCAAAATTCATCTTTTAAAGCTTTGACGCGATCTTGATAGGGTTAGATATTTTTCTTATTTTTAGGGTTTTCTGGAATATTAAAGAAATAGTAAAAAGAAAGGGTATGGATAAAAATATCTTTTGATAGTGTCCACGAACAATAAAATAAATTGGTTTTGTAATCATATTATAAATCGATAGAATCCACAATCTATAAACTAACTATGGTAAAAGAATCACTGACTCAATTAACAAGGTTTACCATAATTCTATATGCAAGAATTGATAAGAACATATGAATAATGATATGACAATCTCAATAATCAAGAGACCACGAAGGGTTATCACACACAAAGGTGCTCTCAAAATCTCAAAATCTAGAAACTACTAAAAAAAATAATAAAATGAGTATATATACTAACCCTAAGAAACCCTAAAGGCATGAAATAATATAAAACTAGCATCTAAATATAAGCTGTGGCCTTTAATTAAAACAGAAAACAAAACAAGAGAAAAAACATCTTATGCTAGCTTGAGGCTAGCAGCCTAAACCATTAAGGTCGGCGGTGTAGCCCTTGAAAGCTGACGGCTTAATGCCGGCATAAGCCTTGAATGCCCCTTGATCTTGTTCCTTGATGTTTTTCCCTTTCCATGCTTTGAGTATCTTGATTCCTATCATTACCCCTAGGTTTAAGAAGATTCATCCTCGAATCTTGATCCTTCAATTTATGAACTCCCAGAGTTAGATTCGTTGTGGTCATCTTACTAGTCCATGCAAACAAACTCCTCAAGCCTTTGATCTTCTTAACATGCATCATCTTGGCTAGCTGTACCTCTATAGAACTCATAAGCAATAGCTTGTATGTCATGTCCTAATGTTGAATAATGTATTCATTCCTGTACCCATCAAAAGTAGCTCTGAGATCATATTGCCATGGTCTTCCAAGAATCAAGTGTGTAGCATCCATAAGTACTATATCACACAAGAATTCATCGGTGTAATCACCAATAAAAAGAGTTACACAAACCTGTTTGTGCACATGAATAGTCCCCTGATGATTAAGCCAATGAAGAGCATATGGCTTTGGATGCTGCTCTACCTGTAACCCCAGTCTAGAAACTAATCAAGCCAAAATAACACTGGCACAGCTGTCGGTATCAATTACAGTAAAAAATTATTTTACCTGCACTAAGCTCTGAATATAAAACAGATTAGTTCTCTGATTTGGAATTACTTTCTCCTACTCAAGTACTAGATTCAAAGGAAAGTTTGACATGCCCTCATTTCCCTCACTACTCTTCTGTTCCTCTTCCTCGCTTTCAATTTTATTATCTTTCATAATCATAACCCTCTTATTAGGATACTGAGAAGTGAAGTGGCCATGTCTCAAACCCTTGAAACATTTTATATCCCTGCTTCTTCACTGCTATGTCTAATCAAGCGCTTTGTCTTCAACTAATCTTCCTTTATTCTTCTCTTTCATATCCTCCTTATTTTCCTCCTCATTTAACTTATTATAATGATGTGACTTCTGAAATCGTCTGCGCTAATGCCTTTCAACCCTGCTAGCCAACTTAGTTACATCCTCTAGGGTCTGATAATGTTGGAGATCTACCACACTAGCGATATCCATCTTTAACCCGTTGATGAACCAAACTATAGATTCATATCGAAAGCTCCTTCAAAATAACGGTTGCTTCTGATAAAATTAG
Source organism: Combretum micranthum (assembly GCA_024138025.1). NCBI lineage: Eukaryota > Viridiplantae > Streptophyta > Magnoliopsida > Myrtales > Combretaceae > Combretum > Combretum micranthum. The sequence continues at coordinate 768,860 of JAMXBD010000595.1, forward strand.
GTAACGAACTCTTGTATGGCCTTAGCGGAGGGGGTGGAGGTAGCGGTATATTTTGCGAGTGCATGCTCCTTTGTACAGATGCTTCAGCTGACACTTGTTGTTGCGGTGGAGTTGGTACAGGCGTTGGTACTGGTCCTGGTGCGGGTTCAGGTACGGGTGCAGGTGCAGGCATGTTCTGCCTAATTGCTTCTATTACTTGGGTTAGATGCCCCAGTGTAGCATGCAAGTCTACTTGAGATGCAGCAACTGCTTGTGCGACAGGCTGTTCTGCTTCAATTTCCGGTTGGTTGGAAGCACTTTGTTCTGCCTTGCATCCTCTTCTACTTCGGCTGTTTTAAAATTTTCTAAGTTAGGTTTATTATTTTGAGATCTTAGTTAAATTTTTTATGGAAATTTTGTGGAAATTACGAAAACTTACTTGCCAAAAAAAGCTACTGAAATAAGAAGTAAAATTTAAATCAAAGTAAATTTTGAGATCATAAATAAAGAATAAATTCATTAGAAAATTAAGACAGCGGGTGCAAGACCTTACATGGAAATTGAAATAGCAATAAGGTCAATAACAACAATCACAAAGAAAAACAACAAAACACCATTCCAAAAACATAAAGATAGACTAAGATCGTTGTTCTAGTCTTTGATTACAAAATTCTTAGCTGGACAAAAGTGATATGCTCGGTTTCTTTCCTCCTTCCTTCATTTTTCAAGTGCGTCACCTGGGTTTCTATTGGACGATCCTAGGTTTCTTTTCCTCATGAATTGTTGAAAATATTTCTTCCTCTTTCTGGCTGCTTCCCTTGACCTTTCATGTATGTTACCCAGTTCGGCTTTGGCCAGATCCGACACTATATCATGAATAGTCTTCTAAGTAACATCCTCTCCGACTTCCCTGCTATCATCTTCATTCTAGATGGTTGTGTGCCATCTACGTCCATGGTTGGTTTTGCCTCTTGTCTTCTCCAAGCTTGTTTCTCTTCTAGATAGCGGATGATTCTTGCTGGGTCTTCGCTATTCCAGGGTTCATCATCTTCAGAAGCGGTCTGGTTTCCTGCTTCTTGTTCTGGTTCTTCTTCTTGGCCGTCGTCCGGATCTTCCTCTGATTCTTCGCTTACTTCTCTCATCTCCTCTTCTCTTATCACATTACCATCCCTACTTAGACATAAAACTTCATTCCTTCTTAGTTGAACTCCTGTGAAGATTGGTGGCTCAGTGGATACTTCAATTGGTGGTCGTAAGACTTCCTGGTAAACTCCATTCTAGTGCAAAAGCATTGCTGATATCAGCTCTAATCCATTCCAGGTGATCCGTCAAATTATCATGTACGTGTACGAACACTGGTCCAATCGGTTTCCAAGTTTGAAAGTCTGGGAAGGTTTGGTTTCCTTCATCCTAAGGACAAATGTCGCCTCCCTCAACATGGGTCAGTTTTCGGCTATTGCGACGATTCATTCCATGGCATAAATCATTTCCAGTTCATACCATTTTTTTCCTAAGGGACAGATATGGATGGTCTGCACTACTCCTTTCCACTCTATAGTCATTAATCCTTTCTTCCAAATCAGAAACATTTCTCGAATGGTCTTAGGTTGTCCAGCCAAAGCAAACTCTTCACACAACACCCTAAGTCTTAGATGGTAATTCTCCAAGGCTATAAAGGATCATTTTCTGAAATTTTTAGCCTATAGACGGGCCTCGTCTAAGGTAATCTATGCATAAGAGAGAGAAGTCATAAAACTTATTCTACCCATTCCATCTAGGTTTTTCTTATTTCTATTCTAATTTGTTCCTTCTTAAGTCTGATTCTATAATTATGATTCATAGATTCTTAACCATGCTTTGATGCCAACTTAAACTGTCTCGCCCCAAAGGTACCCTAAACGTAACAGTCCACCACACTCAATATTAAAGCTTAAGTATGACAACCTTAGTCATTCCCAGAAAATTCAGTACTAAGTGTAAGGCGTGCTTTCACAAATTTAGAGGACCATACTTGGAATTATGAAGCTTAAGAAGATATAATATCAAATTAAGAAAAGTGGATTCATAATATTCATCCATTCATAATAATTGTCTTACAAGTCTTAGGGGCATTCCCCTGCCAAAATAACTATAATCTATTACAAGAATTTTCTATGAAGTCTACATCTGAACTAAAGCTAAACTTCATCTAAGAATTTCTCAACTAAAATGGGAAAATACCTGGCTGCAGGGTCAACGCAGCCTTAACCACAAATAGTTAAACTGCAAAAGATATCTATAAGGATATAAGCTAATAGGCTTAGTGAGAATTATTTTCATAAGTAAATTCTTGCGTGGGAAAATTCAAACAAGTTATTTAAGCAATCAAGTGAAACGCAACATACACGTGAGTAAACAAGATATATAGTTTTCCGAGAACTATACGTTGGATAAGAGGTTTGGTGATGTATAATCTCAAAACGAGTTGTTATAGTTAAGCTATGCTTTCGATCATTACCGCCAAGCATATAAAGTCTACTCGGGTTGAGCCATGCCTTCGGATTTTCGCCAAGCATTGGTTTGATTCCATGTCGCCAAGCAATCGCTTTCGATCATAACCTCCAAGTGTTGCTTTTGAACGTGCTACTATCCTTTTCACCCAAGGATAATAACCCCATGCAATGTGACTTCCTTCGTGGTATGCATAATTCAATTTATTTAAGATATCATAGCATCATTATTATCAAATTTAAGGTGATCATAGAATTTCATACATATCAAGTGCTATACTAAAACAAACAATTACTTACAATCGATTTCGGCCTCGATATTCTTAGAATCCTTTGAATAATTTTCACATTCATATCAATTTGTCTTTTCTTAATTCTAATGCGACTAAACTACAAGCACAATCAAGCAAAGCATTTTAAGGAAATAAACTCACATTGCCATGTTGATACTTTTTCTAAATGGATGAGTCGCTCAAATAATCCACTTTGTCCAAATGATCCTTGGGATATGGGTATTCTTCCTTGGAATCACCTAGTCAAGAAAGATACCCAAAATGAGTATTTTTTGATAACTTTCTTGAAATTTGTCAAAACTATGTCATAAGAACGTCAAAGTTCGTATAAAAGATGATTCCAATTTAAAATGGCCATATTTTGATCATTTTAACTCGAAATTGTGCATATAATTTACCGATTTCTATCTATTCGAAAAAATCTATCCGTTTCTAAAACTATTTTCATCAAACTAGAGCATTTAGGCTCTAAAACAGTGGCGATCAGATTTACCACGAGTTTTCCCATCCCAAAAGCATTTTGTTTCATCCAAAAATTACTTTGATAAATACTTAGTTATCTACATAGTTAAGAAATCCCTTTTTCATAGATATATAGCTCACATTTCATCCATGCTCAAGTGTTTGTTATCTAACCAAATTTCTTTAAGTAAAACAAAGTTAATTAAAAGTTTAGAAAACCATAGTTTATAAGAAATCCATTTTGTAAATCCTTTAAAATGAATATTTTAATTCTTTTATTTTCAAGGAATTATTTCATGTTTATCTTATGATTTTTCTTAAAGACTTTTTAATACTATTAGATTTCTCTAATTTCCTTTTAGGATTTTTGAATGTCGATGTCACTTTTTCTATACAACTTTTCTTTCATCATTACTCAAAAAATCTTGGTTTGAAAACTCTCATTCCCTTTTTATGGGGTTTCCTTATATTAAGTTTGTATGGAAAATATTTTAGTACCAAAATCATCTTCTTTAGGAAAACAAGGTAATATAGAAATGATTAAAAAGCTTTTCAAGTAAGAATAGTTTTTAAATTGTAGTGAGTTCTTCCTAAAGTCTTGAAAATAATAAATTTGCTTTTGTTAAACTATATGTTCTAAATTTCATATAAAACCATTCTTAGGTAATAAAGTCTCCTTTTTGTAAAAGTGTAATCGAAGCTTAAAAGTTTGGACAACAATCTTTATGGGCATGATTATGAGAAATAATAACAAGCAAAAATAACATAAATAATAAATAAAGTCAAGTATTGGGAGTCTTAGCTTTTTCCAAGCTCCTAGGACTAAGAAATATACTAGTCCAAAAAAGAAAGAAAAATAAAAGAGAGAAAATTATTTTCACTTGATGGGGACAAGTCTAAGACTAGGACTAGTCTTAAAACAACATGAAATAAATAAATTGCAAAGAAAAGAGTAAAGAGATTACTTTGCATGAGATGCTCTAAAGAATATATATATATATATATGTAAATACATAATTATACTTAGTTAGATATAATAACAATAATAATATGAGCAAGATAAAGTAACAACATAAATATATAAAAAGATATTCATGAACAAAAACAATACATAAACATAGTGTAACTTCCATAACATTTAGTTTTTGGAAACTCACACCATGGTCATGTAAAGTTACATGACATGGCAAGAAGAACATAATAAGAAAATTTTACCTAGAAGGATTTTTTTGAGTAATATGGGTTTTGTGGATGTAGAAGGGATTTGAGAATATGTATAGAGTGTTTTTGGGAATGTATATGGGGAGAGTTTTGAGAGGAGAATTTTAGAGAGATTTGGTAGTGAATTTGTGGATAGTAAATGTGTGAATGAAGTGAAAGAAGAGGGGGTATTTATAGGAAAAAGAGGAGTGAATTTTGTGTGTTTTAAATAAAGAAAAATTAAAAGAAATTGAGTGGGAGAGAGAGGGGGGTACGCCAGCCGTCAAAGGAGAGAGGAGGAAGAGAGTTTTATTTTTGTATTTTTGTTGATTAAATATAATAATAAGTAAAATAGATGTGAAATAAAGTTATGGAAAGGGTAAAAAGTAAGGATAATATGTGTATATAGTGTAAGAATAGGTGTTAGAAAAAGTAGAAATAAACGAATAGTATAGAATAGTAGTGAATAGTGTAATGTAAGTAGATATGACTAATAAAGTATCGGTAGTAAGAAAATACGTGTATAATTGCGATATCTGTTATTTTTACTTACCAAAAAGTTGTAAAACTGATAGAACTGTATCCGTTCGAGTTTAAAACGATTTGCGGTTTTACTAATCTGATATTTTTAAGCTTCCTTTGTTATTACGAACTATTCTACATACTGATCTCATACTTACTTTCTTAGGGTTGCGAATACAGGATTGCCGGACTTAAACTATTATGTCTAACCAGGCTTTTGTTGACTTGATTGTTTCCGGTTGATCTTCCGATTAGGGTTTAAGCTAAACCGATCACAAAACTTTGGTGGTTTACACTTTGACACTTTGCTTTCCCTACCTCAAGGACTATAACTCCATTAGCATCTCCTGCTTATAGTAATTTGGTGCAAATCTACATCTCATCAATCTCTTCGCCCATGAATGCACCTTCTCTTCACCAGCCCTTCGTCTCTTAACCTGTAGCTTATCTTACCACAAACTAGCATAATTAGAAAATGCTAATGATGCCATTTTCACCTTCATGTCTCATCCTACTCATAGCAATCAACACCTTCTCTACCCTAGGTACCCTATTAAGAAATTCCTTTGGTTTATTGCTACCAGTAAAAGGTGAAATTTTTAATTTAATACTCTCAAGTCCCTTATGCCTATTATCTCTATCTCCTCGCCTCCTACTCTTTTCACTATTCCCATCAGAATCACCATTGGAATGTCTTTTATGAATGGATCCACTATGACTCCTCCTATCTCTCATCTCTAATCTCTCCATAATTCTTCGCACATCTTCTTACTTTCTATTAAACTCTATCTGCAATTATGTAAATTCTTACCTAGACACTACATCTCCTTCATCACCATCATTGCCATGCACACTATTGCTTCTACTCAACGACATCTTTCCAGCAAATCAATAGCAACAACAATTTCACGGTAAATTGATGAAAGAAAAATTAACATCACAAACCTAGAGTCAATCACATCGAATAACAAGCTCTGCAAACCTTTGCTCTGATACCAAATTTGACACGATCTTGAGAGGTTAGATATTTTTCTTATTTTAAGGTTTTTTAGAATATTAAAGAAACAGTAAAAAACAAAGGGTATGCATAAAATTATTGTTTGATAGGATCCACGAACAGTAATATTAAATTGGTTTTCCAATCAGATTATAAATCAATAGAATCCATGATCTATAAACTAACTATGGTGTCAAAAGAATAACTAAACTCAATTAACAAGGTTCATCACAATTTTATATCACACAAGAATTGATAAGAACATATGAATAATGAGAATGACAATCAATCTCAATAATCAAGAGGCCACGAAGGGTTATCACAAGTAAAGGTGCTCTCAAAATCTCAAAATCCAAAAACTACTAAAACAAATAACAAAAGGAATATATATATTAACCCTAAGGAAACCCCAAAGGCATGAAGTAATATAAAACTAGTATCTAAACATAAGTTGGCGGCATAAAAATAAGCTGACAACCTTTAATTAAAACAAGAAAATGAAATAAGAAAAAAAAAAAACATCCCATGTTGGCCCAAGGCGGACGGCTTAAACCACCAAGGCTGGTGGCGTAGCCCTTGAAAGCCGACTGCTTAATGTCGGCGTAAGCCTTGAACGCCCCTTAATCTTACTCCTTGATGTTTTTCCCTTTTGTTTCCCCTCTCTATGGCTTTGAGTAACCTTATTCCTATCAAGCTTCCTTTGTATTTTTAGGCTCGGTTTGTGATAGAAAAATTAGATTGCTCATATTTCTTAAAGAGGATCTTGTTTGTACTTTATTAGAAGGTTCACCTATTATTAGATCTTTTGGATGTTTTCTTGCATATTTCCATTCTTTAGGAAGATCTTCATTAACAAGTTCATTCACAATATCCTTATTATGTTCATTTACTTATTTATTATTATTTTCAAGAGAAACTTTATCCAAATTAGCACAAATATTATCCACATCATCACTTGAACAAAAATAAGGCAATGAATCATCAAAAGCAATATGAATAGATTCTTCTACAACTAAGGTTCTCTTATTAAACACTTTATATGCTTTACTAGCCAAATAGTAACCTAGAAAAATCTCTTCAACACTTTTAGTATCAACCTTAGCTAATTATTCTTTTCAATTATTTAAGATGTAACATTTAGTGTCGAATGGATGAAAACAAGATATGTTAGGTCTTCTTCCTTTCTAAATCTCATAGGTGGTTTTTTTAAGAGTCGGTCTTATGAAATCTCTATTTGATATATAACATGTAGTGATTACAGCTGCAGCCCGAAATTTTTTTGGTAATATGTTTTCACACGACATGGTTCTAATCATTACAATTAAAGTTCTATTTTTTCTTTCAGCTACACCATTTTGCCAGAGTTCTACGTACTGAAAAAGTATGTTTGATGCTATGTTTACTGCAAAAATCATTCATTTCATAGTTTTCAAATTTCCCCTATGATCACTTTGAATAGTTACAATATTAAGACCTTTTGCATTGTCGACATTCTTGTAATATCTAAAAAAGATGTTTGTTTCATCTTTAGATACAATGAAGAAAGTCCATGTATATGTAGTGAAGTCATCAGCAATAACCAAGGTATATTTCTTGCTTTACAAACTTCAAGTTTGAGTAGACCAAATAAGTTCATACACAATAGTTTAATGGCCTAGAAGAGGAAATAACATCCTTACTTAAAATAGATTAGTTTGCTTCCTTACTGACATGCTTGGCAAATCCATGTATATGTAGTGAAGTCATCAGCAATAACCAAGGTATATTTCTTGCTTTACGAACTTCAAGTTTGAGTAGACCAAATAATTCATACATAATAGTTTAATGGCCTAGAAGAGGAAATAACATCCTTAGACTTAAAATAAGTCTTAGTTTGCTTTCCTTACTGACATGCTTGGCAAATCTTGTCCTTTTAAAACTTATTTTTGGTAAACCTTTGGTAAGATTCTTTTTAGCAAGTTTGGAAATTATATCCACGCTAGCATGTCATAATTTTCTATGCCATAGCCAACTATTGTCATTCTGAGAGTATAGGCAAGTTTCATTTTTTGATTTGAAGTAATCTAAATTAATTTTATAAATATTTCTTTGTTTATACCCTTAAAAATAAGATTGATTATTGTCAATTCTTTCTATAGAACATTTATTGACAAGAAATATTACTCTAAAACCACTATCACATAATTGACTTAGATTAAGCAAATTATGTTTTGAATCATCAATCAATAGCACATTTCTTATAATTAAATCTTTGTTTACAAGAATGCTACCTTTACCAAGAACAATTGATTTGTGATTGTCTCCAAAGGTAACATTTCCTTAATCTTTCAAATCTAGAGTAGCCACTGTCCAAGTACCATTTGTTGTTTTCACTTGAAGATTCTTACCAAGCATAGGATTATTTCTTTGATATCCATTTGAGTTTGGGTCTTTTTTGGTTAGGTATAACAATGATTTCTTTTTTAGAAGTTTAAACTAGCTTGCTTTTATGATTCAAATGCATAGTTCTTTTTATTGCACAGTTATGTGCGATGTTACTAGTTTTATCACAGTAGTTGCATGTCCTATGAATAGCTTTTACAAAACGAGTTTTGTGGGACTTGCAACTATTGTCTTTGTTATAGTCAATTCCATATTTATTTGAATCACACCTTCGATTTCCAAGAAGTGTGTTCAAGTTCTTTTTACCTTTGGTGAACTTGTTACTTTTGAATCATTTAAGCTAGCTTTTAATAGAATATTTTCATTTCTTAATTCCTCTAACTCTTTTAAAATTTCACTATTACTCCTACCAACACATGCAACATTATCGTTATTATTTATGGTTTTAACTTCAAGATCAAGCATTTTTGCTTTTTAGCTTATTACATTTATTATTTATCTTATCATTTTTTTTATTTAAAAAAATTAATTTCTTCATGTAGTTTTTTATTTTCTATTTTAATCTCCTCATGCTTAACTCTAAATTTATACAGCTCTTCTCTTACTTTTATCAGTAATTTTTTGAGTATATTATTCTTTTTCTCGACTTTTATTAATATACTACATACTTTATGATTGATTGCACACATCTCATCATAAGAAGGGGAAGAGGGGAAGCTTACTTCATTATCTAATGCCATGAAGCATGTATTCTCATCTGAATCACTTGATTCATTATCACTCCATGTGGTGGTGAGAGCTTTTTTTTTTTCCTTTAGATGCTTTCTTGAGTAGTGAACAATATTGCTAGATGTGTCTTGGTGTGTGACATTTGTAGTAGGTTATCACATCCTTCTTTTCGTATCTTGATGAGGTACTATCACCATCTACTCTCTTTGTCTTGTTGTTGGATCTCATGAACTTCTTAAACTTTTTAGCCATCAAGACAAGTTCCCCATTATTATCATCATCATCTTCTTCATTGGAATCATGACTTGTAACTTTTAAAGCAATGGGCTTCTTATTTGATCCCTCTCCTTGCTTCTTAATGAGCTCATGTGTTTTGAGAGCTCCAAGGAGTTCTTTTTTACTCATGGCATTTAAATCTCATGCTTCTTCAATGGCTATTCTCTTTCCTTCCCAATCCTTGAGTAGGTTAGAATTTATTTACACATTAGTGAAATTCTTTTCAAGCACACTCAAAGGATTTATGATGTTGGTAAATCATTTCATCTATAAATTCATTTGGAAGCATTTTGTAATTTTCAAACTGTCCACACAAAAGACCTATTTTTTATCTCTTACTCTTGAAGTTCTTTCATAAGTCTTTTCTAATTCGTTCCATATATCTTTAGTAGACTTACATGTACAGATCTTGTTAAAATCACTTTCATTTAGCCCATGATGTAATATGTTCATAGCTATAATATTTAGATCTAATATTTTTCTAATCTTCTTCATTATAATCTTTCTCTTCTTTTCCTTCAATAATTAAAGGCCCATTTTCTATTACATTTTGTATTATTCTATTTTGAGCTTTTAGAAAAATTTCCATTTACACTTCTAGTATAGGTAGTTACCCTACTTATAAGAAGTGGTCTATTGATAGCTTATCTCTTTAGACACACTAGTGCATTTGATGCCGTGATCTTTACTCCATATACAATTAAGCACATAAAATTAGAGATGAGGCTCTGATATCAAATGAAAACATACTAAAAAATACTTAAGAGTAGAGGTGAATTGAGTATTTGACCTAAAATACACCAACAATTAATTTTTATGCAATCAGATCAAATTAAACTTTAATAGTAGTGGTTATAGTAATAACATATTATAATAGGAAAAATAAAAGATATATGGATAGAAAATTTAAGCCTAGATATTAACGTGGGGTTCAGCCTACTTCTTACTCTCCATGATCACCAATTGCCTTTAATCAGGGACTTCACACACTTTATTAATTTCATAAACACACTATTTCAATCTGAACAATACACCGATTTACAACACACAGGAAATAAAATGTTTTCTTCACTAATGAGATGCTTAAGAATAGAGTACTTAAATGTTTTTCTCTCTCTTTGCAGATTTTACAAATTAATGAACAAGAGTACAAAGATAATGAGAGATTTCTCTTATATGTTTACAAATATAAGCTTTTAATAATTTTGCACTTCACAGTTCTTCATAGTTCCACTTCTTGTCCACCATTGAATCTCTAAAGAAACATATATTTATAGCCTTCAAACATTCAAATGTCTGTTAGAGATAATGTCTTAAAGTCACGAATTATTAAATGCATGTAACAACTCTTATGATACATTGGTTTCATATTTTAACCTGTCGCACCTCAGACTTGTTGCGCCTCAATCTATTACACCTTATATTGACCCTTGACTGAGTTTGTGATTCTTCGAGGCCTGAATTTAAACTTGTTGTGCCTTGAAACATGTTGTGCCTTAACTTGTCGTGTCCTAATGAATATCGTGCCTTAATTTGTTGTGTCCTGGATTTACCTATTGACCATGACTATGCAGCTTTGATCATTTCAAGCCTGAGATTTGAGCTTGTCATACCTTAAATGTGTGAACTCGTTGAGCCTTCGACGTAATCCACCAAGGCTATGCTCAAGAATTTTTCCTTTCTAAATCTTGCACAATCTTCAGAGAACCATATATAAAACCTATATATTTTTTAGCGTATTATTCATCACATTGTTCGACTAATTTAGTGTAGTTTAACACAACTAAATAGTTAATTGTGTGACTAATTGTCTCATCAAAATCTATATTGAACATACAAGTTCAACATAAAACTCGATCTAATCATTTCATTATGAATGCCCCATCAAAACCTTCTATTACACCACATATACTAAAGCCCCAAACAACTTATATTAATCCATTTACTACTTGAAATCATGCAAGTAATTAACAAAACTTTGCACCTGTTTTAGAGATTAATTTTTCTTCATCACAAATGATTTCATCCTAGTCTTTAACCAACATGTATGGACCTTTAACTGAACCAACAATATGCACAATGTATAATAATAATATACGGTCTACTTATCTAAGATTTGCATAAATCCATATCACCCTTAAACAAAGTACTTTTTTTCACTTCTTTAAATCATGTCCAAAATATTTAAATCCAATCATACTACTTCTATCCCTACTTCGTTATTCCACTATAATGTTAGTGCTTCACAAATGCCAACAGAATTAACTTGATGACAACTAATATAATTCATTCTTCATTTAATTGAGTCCACATAGCTTATATTATTAACTATTTCCATTAAGAAAATGAGTTTAGGCTTATTTTTAAGGATAATAGTTTCAAATCATCTATTATCAAAGGCCACCCTAAACCTTAATAGCTTAAACTTAGGAAAATCATGGTGATTAGGTAACTATAGGCTAACATCTAGTGCCTATCAAAGTAAGATTATCAATTTAAACAAGCTTTGCCTCCTTTAACTCAATTGTAAAGTCAATTTTTCTATTACTCTACACCTCCTTTGAATGTGAGCCCTTTTCAATTTGAAACTTTACTTTTCTTGCCAGTTTGTTTTATGCTTTAGAACTCCAAACACATTTGACAGAGACATCAGACATACCTTTACCTTTTTTATACAAAGGATATTCCTCATCCTCCCCTTCAATGAAAGCTCTTGATCTTTTAATGGAAAGAGTCTAAAAGGCCTTACAAAGGGTGAAAGGGATCAGGGATTTGTGTTTTATTGGTTTCGTGTTTAGGTTTAAAGGGTTGTGGGATAATGTCAAGAACAAGCGAGGGGAAGAGGGAAGACATTTCTCTTTGAGAATGTAGGTCTCATTAAAGTGGGAGTTATGGGCAATTTGTAGGCTTTAAATAGCAAAAGAGTAAAAAGCAATGTTTGGTTCATTGTTTGTCATGTTTGTTTAAACAAGTAGGTTGAGGTTTTCTAAAGGTGGTGATGAAGTAGAAGCTGTGGCTAACAAGTACAAGAAAAAATGGGATAAAGATTGGCAATGGTAGTTTTATAACTTCAAGTCCCTACTTCAATGCAAAACGAGCTAATGAACAAAAATCACAACCTGTGGTGGTGATCAATATTAGTTTAGGCTAATTCCATTATTTAGGCCCTTAAAATGACATTTTGTTTTTATTATGGGAAAATTTTAAGTATATTATAAATTTCAGTAGACATGTCTATTTTTATTGCAACCTATGGAAATTCACTTGTCCTTTTATTTACTTTATATTTGTAAGTTTTAGAAATTTTTTAATTTTGGCAGTTTTTAAGTTCCAATTTTTGCAGCTTTCAAGTTTGCATATAGGTGCATGTCGTAGGGTAAAGATAAGATCAATTTTTGTCAATAATAACATTTTTAGGTCGCCTTTGCTCATTTTGTCGGAAACCTCAAATTACTTTATAGTTTCAATTTCGAATGCCATTTGTCTTAGTGTTATCAAAATCAATAGACAATTGAAGTTCATATTCAAGGATTCGTGCGTAAACCTACGAAACATGATAAAATTTCTTCTTCTTTTTTTCACTACATCAATCTAAGTATCCATAGACTCAATAGATAATTGAATATCATATTCTAGCATTTGTGTGCGAATCAACAAAATGTAATATTTTTTGTTGTCTGTGGCTATTTAGCTAATGTACAATGCATATGGGCTTTGGATCATGCACAATTGGTGGGCTTTACATTATGGGCTCATGAACTATTAACGTCTTTTTGGTATACATGTTGTTACGTTTTTCTAGATGCATGAAAGCATTCACTTAAATGTGGATCAACTTCCTTATTATTTTTAACACCTTCTTTTGCCAAAGAATACAAGATCATATTTGCGTTATTGAAAATCGATCAATCACATGAAACATAAAATTTATCTCTTTCCCTTTTTGTGATGGATCCAAAAAGGAAATCAAAGCCCCATTTTCATCATTTATCTCATTTTTTGGAAGTGTTTCATATCCTTCCCTCGATATTACTTCTTTCTTAGCACAATACTGTGATTGTTGTACTTTCTCTATTAAGGGACTTTTTCCTCTTTCAACCTATCCGATTTGGTGTAGCCACAATTAAATTTTCATTCAAATGAAAGAAAAAAAAAAAACTTTAGATCTACAAATTGTTCTAGAGTCTTATGCTTTTTCAATAAAATCTTAACAACCACATGAAATTTGGACTTATAAGCTCCAATATCCAGGTTTTCAATATTGACCTCAATTTCCTCTCTAATTATAGGGTCTGTTTGTTTTGGCTTTTTTCCGGCAGATACAGACACTTTTTCAAACTTTTTGCTAACAAATTATTTATCAAGAAATAGATATAGATAAAAAAAAGTTGACAGTTCTCATCAAAAGATCAAATAGAACAAATATAAATAAAATTTAGATGCAAATCGGATATATTTACACATATCATTTTAAAAAAGATACAGATACAGATGAAAAACAGACAATCCAAACAGACCCATAATATCATTAGACATCACATAACAAGGATATTATAATCAACAACACACAATAGACACGAATTAGCAAACTCAACAATATAATTAAGATAGGAAAAGGAAAATGACAATGATAAAGGTCGATAGTTGAAGAGAATTTCTAGATCTAACTTTACCCAAGAAACAAAAGATCAAAAGACTACAGAAAATATGTTATCCTATTTAGATTAGTTTCCTAAGATAAAAGAATGAGAAAACCAAAAGGCCAAAATAGAGACAAACAAGAGAATGATAACAGAATGAGGAAAGACCCCTTAGTGGACATTCCCTCTCTATAGAAGAGAGAGGACCATATTAGGGGTGGATATGGTGTGGTTCGGTCTGATTTGCTCCTCGAATCAAATCGAACCATACATTACTATTAAGGTTTTTCTTATAAATTTAAGCCTAACTATTTGGTTTAGCTCATAACTTTTTTGAACAGAAAAAAGAAAAAAGAAAAAAAGACGATTCAGTACGATTTGATTTGAAGTTCGAATCATTTTTTATTTTTACAATTAAAATACATTATATTGAAAAACTTCAATTACCCATTTCTTATCATTAATACAAATATAAACAATAATTTTTGAAATTAAATATTTACCTAAATAAAATGTGGAACATATAGTAAGGAATAGATTTCGTCTATCTCAAAATTATAATTGTATAGTATTATAACGATATACAATACTCAACAATATAAGAATAGGCTATCTCAATGTAAGACAAAAATTTAATTCATTGTATACTTATAATTAATACATTATCAGTTATATAAACCAATAAGTATCTAAGTAATAGGAGTGGATTGATTAGTAAGGCAAATGAAGAAAAAAAGAAAAAGAAAAAGAAAATGTTTAGAATACTACAGGTTAAAATATAATAATTATCTTATTTGTAAATACATTTAAACAATAAAAATATGATGTTGACCATTCTAATTTCATTTTCATAAATGATACATGTCTAAATAAAAAATTTTTAAAGCAAACAATTTTTTCAATAAAAAAACTAAAAGAAAAAAAATGTCTGAATTATTTTTTAAATATGTAAAATGAATTGGCTTGATTTGAATCACACTAATTCAATTCAAGGTCTCGAACCAAACCATGAATCGTTTTCTTTACATTGAACTGAACCATAAACTGTATCATTTTGGAAAAAAACTGAAATTTTGCTATGGTTTAATTTGCCATTCCGTTTTTTTTCCCTCGCAGCTGTAGTATTTTTGACATGCAAACAACATTGTAGTATCACATTTAATGTAGGGATATCTTTTCTTTCTTACAATCTTTAATCAAAGAGCCTTAAGGCTTTAAGGTTCAATATAATATATATATATATATGTATATGTATTTGAAGTTGAAATATTAACAGGAGTCAAAGTTGAAAAGGCTGATGATTCAATTTAGAAGACGACCCACAGACCAAAAAATTTAAACAACAGTAAATAAATAAATGAATGTTGGAAACAATGCCAACATGCATCTATATAGCTAATTTAGGCTACTCGTTTGAGGATCTAGGCCTTCAGGATGTAGTTTGTGACTATAATCTAGATATTATCACGGGTCGGTTCTGAACTGAAAATCGACCTGATCCGTCATCGGCGGTTCCTGAATTGGGAACCGATTCGGGAATGGTGGGTCTGAACCGGTAAAAGACCCGTCAGTACTGGCGGATTTTTTCTGTTCCATCCCTAAAAACCGTATGACCCGGCCGTTTTGGAACCGCCGATTCAAGAACCGGCGGTTCTACGTCATAAAAATTATAAAAAAAGTAAGAAAAAAAGAAAAGAAAATTATAAAAAATTATAATTATAAAAAAAATATTTAAAACTACTTTTACATAAATAATAATAAATTTTATTTCCTATTCACAATATTTAATGTGTTATTATTAACAACACAAGTAATAAATACATTTGAAATCATATATTGTTAAATTTATACAGACTTCTAACCAAAGTAGACTTTCTTTCTTAACAATGTGTGATTCGTTTTTTATTATTGGGAATTATTTGTATATTGAATATTTTATATCGTCACATTGCTAATATAACAACTAAAAAAGTGCAAGTGATTGTATATAAATAAATACATAATTATAGAATTTCTTTTAACTAATGCCATGAACAATTATTATTAGGCTCAATATTATTTCAAGTTAAAAATTTATTTTGCATTTTTTCTTAGTTAAATTAAGTAAATTATTTAATTGGGTTTTTATTTTTTTCATGGTTCTCGGTTCTTTTAGAATCGGAACCGAATCGTCGGAACCGACTGTTCCTAAGAATCGAAAACCGGTCCGACTCCCACGAGTCCAGTTTCGGTTCTGGTTCGGCTCGGTTATGCTACTTTTGGAACCGGGAACCAATGGTTTGGATCCGGTTCTAGACCCGAACTGAACCATGACGACGTCTACTATAATCCATGAAAAAATACACTAATCTAAACTTAAGCATTTTCTTTCGCAACGCCAAACAAGTACTACAACTTAAATTTAAAAAAAAAAGATGATAATAATAATAATAACTTTTCATTCGCATACTTTTTTCAATGTCTAATCAAAGCAGTTTTGTTTTTTCTTTTGGCCATATGGCAAATGAAATAATTGTTTAAGTTAATCTATAATATTAAAGTGTTTGAGAGGATTTGCTTTGTTTAAATTTTTAAAAAAGAAGAATAATGAGAGAAAGATATATATAGTGGTTATATTAATGCACATATACTATCTTCTAAGATAAGAAAAATAACAAAATGTGGATTATTTAAGAAATGCCACGTATGATTGATTTTCCTCTCTCTATATATATATATTTTGACACCCATAGCACAGATGTAGACATCCACTAGATTTAAATTAAAAATTAGTAGGTTTTGGTAAATATATTCATTTTGTTCTCATGTTTTTCATGAGTGAACGTAATGTTAGCGTACACTATTTCATCCTACTTATGAAAGAAAAATGATCACACAAATACTATTAAAAAATGAGTAAATTATACTACAAGATATCAACATATGGTGGTAAATTCATTTAAAGTATCAATATTTCGAGTAATTAAAAAGAGCAATCAACGTTTTACAAAGTGAGTGAAATGAGGTAACTGTTGAGAAAAATTGAGGAAAATTCATCAAGATTTTATTTGTTTGTTTCATCATATTATAATCATTTTGGCATCATATTTTTGTCATTTTCAAATAGATGTTTGCCAAGAAACATGTATCAATGAAAAACTGACAGTTTTACTCATAAATTGACCAAATAGATACGATATAAATATGATACAAATAAGCTATAGACATAGATAAGATACATATATGATACAGATAAAAATCCAACAATCCAAATAGACCCCTCGTAGGTGATACTTTAAATGAATTTTGTGAAACGTTGACACTTATTTGACTTACTTGATGAAAGTTGATTCCTTTTTGAAACTACTTAAAATGCTGACCCTTAAATGAATTTACCTTGAGGACATTGATATCTTCTAGTGTAATTTACTTTAAAGGAAATTGAACAACAAGGAAATCGATAACTTCTATGGAATCTAAATTGTTGTGTAGAATAATGATAGACATGTGGAAATTGAAACTACTTAAAATGCTGACCCTTAAATGAATTTACCTTGAGGACATTGATATCTTCTAGTGTAATTTACTTTAAAGGAAATTGAACAACAAGGAAATCGATAACTTCTATGGAATCTAATTTGTTGTGTAGAATAATGATAGACATGTGGAATGGTGAAGAATGCTATAACTAATTTGTTAAATCTAATAAAATTTGGAATAATGTTCAAATTAAAGATAGGTTCAAATAATAATATCAGTATTCTTAGATCATTGATGGAGTTTTTAACATGGAGAATTTAGAATAAGAATCATTAAAACTGATCTAACAAGTCTTAACTTTTTCCGATGACTCGTACACCCTCCCTGATTATCCACGCACAATTGGTCTTAAGCATATATTGTCAAGAAACCATGAAGAAGAAGAGCCACCTATATATAAGGTATCCTTTCTCATAAATTAAGAACTATAAATTTGATGTAAGTGTGAAATATAAAGAAACTACATGTCTATCCTTCTCGATTCCTCTCCACTTAATCTGATTTAAAGTATCTTCTCAAGCCACATTACTTCTCTATAAAAAAATGTTACATCTATAGATGGTAACACTAAACAATGGCAATCAACCAAATATGATAAGTAATGGAGACTAGGTAAGTTCCATTTCCTATGAAGAGGCATCATTTTCTCTCACATGTTTATGAGCTATCGATTTACATGAGGGTAGTGGCTACTTCATAACAAAAAGCAAGGACGAAACACTCTATCTTACCTGCTATTGGGAGTGTATAAGCTACCATGTTATCAAATCTTTTTGGTGGTCTAATTCAACATCTCTACTGATGACTAGGTATATAATAAGGTTAGTACAACCACACTATTAAATTAAACTGTAGATTATAGTTTTAACTTTCGAAACAAAAATTTACACATTCATCTTTCCTAATGTACTCTCTATCAAACCCGAACTAGTTTGTTGTAAATCTAATTGCAATAGACTCATTAAATATAGCATCTTTACTGTAGTTACTTTCCTTGCATCTAGGTGTATAACTAGTAGGTTTTAACTCTAAAAAGCGTACCCTAAAAGATGCATTCAATGAACTTATGCATCTAATTTGTCCATACTTACATAAACTTAGTTTAACAATTGAATACCCTAAGTTATGTATATATTTACGAAGCAATTGGACGTTCCTCAATCTTATTCTCTTGCTCTTTATGAGGTAAACAATTCATAATGTAAAATTTCGTGTTAGTAGCCTTTGTTTTCCAAGTTCAATATAAAGCATACATATGACTTTCTCTGCCAACATTGTACAATAGTTCTATAACTCCATTTTACTATAGGCAACATCTTACAATGTACTATACCCTATTCTAGTGCAAAATTCAATGATCCCATTGTTCATTAATTTAAGCCTATTATCAATTCTCACTAAATTGTTGACCTACTACTTTAAAATAAAGTCCCTTAAAGCTGAAAACAATGCATTAGACAATAAAGACTATCTTTGTATTAATTTCATTAAACTCTACATATCTTGCTCCATACTAACATATCCTTATCCATCTTGTAATTACTAAACTTTGTTGTCATGACCCTAATATAGAATGGGATATTTCTAGAGTTGTTATATTACATAAATAGCTGCAATAAAAACTATCTTATTACTTAAAAGTTTCAAGACTTTACTTGAGTACCTACCTCTCATTTTAATTATAATACTTACAATATACTTGTTTGTTTGAAGGTATCTATAGAAACCAATATCTTTTTTAGTTGTCCAAAATCGTAAGAATTCGATATTCCTAACCGATCATTTTAATATTTATTACAATAAAATGTAACTAAGTTACAAACACAAATAATGTTAAAGGTCGTAGGGGTACTCACCTAGTCATAGTGTCTAGATAACTACAAATAGTCCTTGGAAAAAGCTATCTTGTCATCTAGTTGACCTATATATGCAAAGATAGTGAAACAATACTTTGTGAAACATTGATATCTCATTTTATTTGTTTTGTGAAATATTAATTGCTCTTTTTAATCACTCAAAAATCCGATACCTTTAATAAACTTACCCTCAAATGTTAATTTCTTCTGGTGTAATTTACCTAGTTCAAAATCCAAAGATATGTCAATAACAACAAAAAACAATATGACACAATAAAGAGTTGAATAGATTGCATCAAACTTCTTTTCCAGCTAACAATTTGCATTATATTTTACTTTGTTTATGCACTGAAACTTGAGGAAATCTTACATCTTTCATTCCTCAAGTTTAATTTGTAATTTTTGTGAGATTGTGAATTTTAGTTGACACACTATCTATAATTTTGGAATTATTTGACATAGCGGAACATACTCATATAGAATATAAATCCCTAACATTGAGTTGGAAGAGTCGACTAATGCACAAGCTAGAAGCAGTATCCATCGTGCAAAATTTTCTTCCCTCTCTATGTTTAATTTCATGCATATTTTAATTGTGTGGTATTTTGTTAAACTTTAAATTAATTGATGGATCATAATTGTTAAATAATCAAAAAGACAATTTTTAATATTGTTCAAAAATCTTTGTTTTCACTTGTGATCAAACCACCCTCACTTCAACTAATAATTTCGATTGATGGTATGTCATATCTAATGGAGAAAGCCCTATCACAAGGAAAGAGTGGTGATTCGACACTTACCACTAAGAGTAAGAAAGCCATCAATAAGTTCATAAGGCCAAGAACCTTTTTCTTACTACTATAGGTTCATTAGAATATCATCTCATATCTCTTTATAACATGACCAAACAAATTTAGGACACTTAGTGTAATATATATGAAAGAACTAACATAATAAAAAACACAATGATAGATACATTAATTGATATAGATTGGAGAATCCACGCGTTTTATGGATCTAGAGGTGCAATGCAATCTAAGGATTTACAATATATTTTTGGATTTTTATAATTTATGTAAAAATTAAATTAAAAGTATGAAAGATCTATCCTTAAATATGATGGACGAAGAAAAGAATCAAATTAGTTATTTCACTCAATTGATATGATGCACGATCAAAGGAAACAATTAAAAATAATCTTGAGCAAGAAAACTCAATATTTCTTAAGGGGTAATTGATCATAAAGGATAACAAGATGTCAAAAGATGGCCAAGTTCCCCTAGCATAAACCTAATGACTCTTATCTACTCCCACAACTCAAGTAGGGGTAATAATGGAACATTAAGTCAAAACAAATAAAATAGGGAGCTCAAAAATAAACATAAAAAACAAAACATGAAGGCATGTTGCACATCTCAGCCATGCATCAGGACATGTAGTCTACTGATTGAACAATTAGCTCTTCAAACGGGCCTCATCATTGCCATGGAAATTGTTGCAGTCTAAAGAATAGTCGTGATCTCCTCAACCTCCTCCTTCCTTCGAGAACAATGTGTACTTGCTTACTGTCTCAAACATAGGCATGTCTTTAAGCACTTGCTTGGGTACAAGAATACTTTGCGTCATGCAAGCCTCTACAGGTCCATTTGCTTTCTCAGTTTCAAACATTGTCTTGGGCATAAACGTAAGCTTCAATATTGATGAGTTTCTCTTCATGTGTTGCCCTTCCTCCATGCTTGTGTACATAGCAAAGTGTATTGTATAACAATCCTTTAGCTCTAGATCAAGTTACCGATCAAAATGACCCATGATTCCTATCATCGCCCTTGGGCTCATGAAGATTTACCCTCAAATAATGATCAAACTCATTCGAAAATATGGTGATTAATCTATCACATTGAAAGTAATTGAATTTCCTCCAATATCATTTTTCAAATCAACGTTATAAGCATTCTTATTGACTCGCTTAACTATCTTGCATGACCCATCAACTCGAGGTGTTAATTTTTGTCCTTTCATCCCTAGAAATCGATCTTCCTTAAGATGAATCCACATTAGATCACCAAGCTCAAAATCAACTCTTCATCTACTCCGCTTTAGTTATCTTAAGCAATAGAAGATTTAGGAAGAAAATGTAACGGTGTATTGATATTAAACCATAAATCACTTCAAAAGGTGACTTGCCTATCACACTATTAACCGAGCGATTATAGGCAAATTCCACAATAGACAAACATGAATCCTAATCCTTCAAATTCTTCCCAGCTATGGCTCACAATAAGGAACTTAAAGTTCTATTCACAACTTCAGTTTGTCCATCGGTTTTTGTATAACATGTATTACTAAACAAAAACTTTGTACCTAGTCTCCTCCACAAGGTCTTTAAAAAATAACTTAGAAATTTTACATCTCTATAAAAAAAAATAGACTGCAATATACTACGAAACTTGAACACCTCTTGCAAAAACAAACAAAAAATATAGACCGCATAATTGATTTTATGGCAAGGAATAAAGTATGCCATTTTTCTATACTGATCTACTACCATTATAATTGAATCATGTCCTTTTTCAGTTCTAAGAAGGCCCATAATAAAATTCAAGCTTAAATCCATTCATGCTTAAATTCACCTGAAAATTGCATCATGATTAAACTCTCTAAGACATCACATAAGGACCAAACAATCTACCAGCAGCTTCCATAAAGACATTCCTTCAACAGCGACCTAACACTTAATAGTACTACACTAGACAATAAAACAAAGAATACATAGCACAACATCTTTATCCCTATGGGGTTCCACTTCTGCATTCAATCTTCCATGAATTTGGCTTATTAAGCAGAAAAAGAAAGGTTTCGGTGGCCAGAGCTTGTTGATTCATGATGCTTCTTGCTCCTCTTCATGTTAGCCTTAAGATACTGGCATACATCACTTCTTCTTCTTATCCTTTTGGCTTAGGCTTGATTCACTACCCATCTCTTCAGTCTCATCCTACATGGGAAAGTCTTCTTCAGGGTTTGACTCAATCATAACTACATTTGCAAATGTCGACCTCACTTCAATTGCCATCTCTTGTATTGGAGTTGTGAACTCCTCAATTTTCGGGTAAAATTTGAGTAAACCCTAACCCTAATCAAACCGGAATTTTAAAAGTCAATAATGATCAAGGAAAACTAGCAATTTTAACTCCGCAATACGCGCTCAAAACTTGAGAACAATAGAAATGAGCTAATGGTGGATTATAGTTCAAATTGATATAACGAAGAGTAAAGAGATCAGATTCCTTGGAAATTCGATTGTTTCGGACTCGAATAAGAATAGTTCTTGAAAAATGTGCCATGGTGCCCTAAATAGTAAAAATATTCTAAAATTACTATTAAACTCATAATTATACAAGGTTTTCAAAAATATCATTTTCATAATATTTGAGTAACTAAAAATATTAGATATAGCTTATTTATGTGTATTTTCCTTACTACCATATCTTATTGGTCTAGTCTATCATTCATTACTATTCTCCTATCTCTACTTTTTCTTCTAAACCTATTCTCACAACTTACACACCTACATCTTATATTTTCTTTTTCAATACAACTTTTTACTAAACTTCTCTTACAATTTATTACATTTCTTTATCAAATTAATTTTTTTCACCCACTCTCTCTCTTCTCCTCCATAGAATCAACACCTCCCCTCTCTCTCACTATCTATTTATTTTTTCTTTTTAATTTATTTTATTACATCTAAAATCAAACCATATTTATTTATAAATACATTCTCTCCCTCCATTTCTTTCAGACAACCCATTATACCTACCAAAACTCTACCAAATTTCCTCATAACTTTTCTCTCTAAAAGTTGTCTCTTAAACACTCTCTACCATCCACTTCTCTCTAAGAAGAATATCAAATACATTATCTATTTGTTTTTTCCACCTTCAAATCCTCTATTAGCATCAGGTAAATTTCCCAAAAATATCTTCATGTTTATGTCAACATAACATGACCATAGTATATGTTTCCTAAACCCATGGGGTATTATGGAAGTAATAATATGTTCATGTCTTGTTTAACAATATTTAAGTATTATCATTATTGTTGTTTATATTATTATGCTTTATTTTTGCTCCTAATCTAACTTTTATATATTGCTAAGTATATTTATGAATCTATATTCTTAGAGCCTATAAGCCCACTAACATAATTTTTATTTATTCATGCTCTTATATTTCTTGTAAATTATTTGTTTATTTCATGTAATTTTAGTAAGACTAGTCATTATAGTCTTAGACTTGTCATCATCAAGTCAAAATGTTTTATTTTTCTTTCTTTAGGATTTGTCCATAATCTAAGTTCGAGGAGTCTTGATATAAATATAAGACTCCTATGTTTTTTTTTATTATTATTTTCTTGCTTTTTTTTAGAATTAGTCCATTCTAAGTTTCGAGAAACCTTGATGCAAGCTAAGACTTCCCAATACTTTATTTTACTTATATGCTTATTTAATTTTATATGACCTTTATTTTTATGTACAGTCTTTTTTTTACATAATTACAAGTTCATATTCATACATGAACATAATGTTGTTGTCTTGATAAAATTTTCAACGAATCAAATGGAGTTATTGTCTCTCACTTAAAAATAAGAATTAAACTCTCTAAAAACATGAATTTAACACCCAGGAAAAATTTCTATTAAAACTTAAGATCATGATTCAACAATATTCTTTTCAAAAACTTAAATAAATTCATCATAATTAAATTTTTAAGTGTTGTCATTATACAATGTTTCTTCAAAACTTAATTGAATAGTTTTGTTACTCTCTTTTCAAAATACTAAAATAAATTAGTAAATCTTAATGTTGAAAATTCTTTGTTATATAATTTTTTTCTTAGAGAACTTGTTTATGGGATTCACCCCTCCATATTGAAAAACATAAAGAATCAAACAATTTTTCTTAGTCAAGTTTAAGATCAACTCACTAGTTAAAATTCCACTTAGAAAATAAAATGGATATAACTTAGGAAAATGGTTCAACTATAATCTTTTCAAATTATTAAAATACGATTATTATAAATTTTTTATGTTGATAATTCTTTGCTATGCAAAATTTTTATAAGATTTATAGCAACACCTTGAAAAATATTAAGAACAATCAAGTCAAAGATTAAATTCAAATCACTAGTTTAACATTCACTTAGGAAAATAAAATTTTTATTGGGGACTTAAAGAGCCAAGTTTTAAGGAAAAAAATTTATCTTTATGTAGTTAAGAAATATAAAAAATGATGGTTTTATA
The DNA here is from genome assembly GCA_024138025.1 of Combretum micranthum. Lineage (NCBI taxonomy): Eukaryota > Viridiplantae > Streptophyta > Magnoliopsida > Myrtales > Combretaceae > Combretum > Combretum micranthum. The sequence goes on from JAMXBD010000595.1 coordinate 793,502, forward strand.
AGAATAAAAATTCACTACAAACAAACCCAAAATTTTGGTTTTCTTTCAACAACTTAGAGAAAGATTTTGTGAACTTCATTCTCCAACTTCTAGAAGTAAATTGTTTTATGAAAAAAATCATTGTTAAGACAACATCACTAGAATCATGCATATAATATTAGTATATATCTATATTAAAGAATTTTTCGACTATATAAATATCTATGTATTGATATGGACTTTTTGATGAAGTAAGATTTTGAAAAGTTATAATTTAAGGGTTGGGATTTTCATGCTAAATTTGTACTGACCCATTTCAAAACCCAAATGGCTTTTAATATCGAAAATAACCTTAGAAATAGATAGATCTTTTGAGTAGGTAGAAAACGACATCTTATATGCAAAATTCTAAGTTAAAATAAGCAAATTACAACCATTTTAAGTTGGAATTTTCCTTCATCCGATTTTTGACGAAAATAGTGAAATAGAATTAGAAAGTTTAAGTAGAACTTCCATGAAATACTCATTCTGGGTATATTTTTTGTTTCAGTGACGACGCTTTGGAGGATCCATATTCGAAGGACTATTACAAGCAAAGAATTTTTAGCAAGGATGGCCGAGTGAGTTTATCTCCTACTTTTTCGTATTTGTTTGTGCTTATAGCTACATGCACTAAAAGTAGAAAAAGATGAAAATGGAATATGCATGGTAATGTTAGTTGAAGGTATACTAAGCATATTGAAATATGAATTGTTGTTAATTAAATTTGTGATTCTACTATTATGATGGAGTGTTTGCAAATTCTATAGTCACTTTTAAAATACCTTAAGCTCATGTCAAGAATTATATTAATTGATTCATGCGTATCATATAAAGAGTTACATTGCATGTAGCTACTATGCCTTGGTGGGACAATTGTATAGTAGTGAGGTATTCGTAGGGATGGTATGACTACCAAGATGGGCAAATAGGAGTTGGAAAGAACTATTTTAGGATGTGCGAATAGGAGCCAGAAAGAACATCCTGGATGATGAAGATGGGTTTTAAAGAGCCGGAATACCTAACCCTGAATGGAGGGCGTAAATCCATTCAAACATATGATTTTCGGCAAATCATATGTACTGCTTACTCACGTGTTTTGATGTATTTCATATGCCTATTTAATAACTTGTTTGATTTTATTGATAGGTGTATGCTAATTCGAGAATATTCCCACTAACCTAGTTAAGCTTACTCCCAATAGATTTTTATTGACATAGGATCAATATCTCTTATACCCGAGACCTCCGATTATCTGGATAAGCTTATGCTTTTGGGAAGCTTTTAGGGAAATTCTTTTGAAGATTTTAGAATAGCTTTCCTTTAAATATATGTAAGATTCAGACCATATTTTGAATATTGGAGATTTAGCAGGGGAATGCCCCTTAGATGATGTAAAAATATATTTTTATGATATTGACGATAATATTTATTTAGATTTTTGTATGCTATATTTACTTTCTCAAACTACACTTTCCACATGTGTCTCCTATTGCTGTAATAGATACCTTATATATGGTGTCGAAGCTTTCATGTGATTTTGGAAAGTCATTCCTAAGCTTCAATACCGTATGTGGCAGACTACCTCGCTTAAGGTACCCTTTAGGGTGTGACAAGAGTATACGATCGATTTTAGCCCAATGGATTATCCTCTAAAAGGGGCTTGATCTCCAATCAGGGATGGCCAGGTCTTCCTCATGGTTCTCCTTTGGGTATTCCTCCTCTTCTTCTTCCTTAACTTCTTCCTCAACTTCCTTCATTTCCTCTTCTGGTATGTCTTCATTCACCTCTGCATTCCACCTAATGCTTGGTGGATGGATATCAAGTTAATACTGGCTTAGTGATTGTGGGAATACATTATGATAAATGCCACACTAAGTAGAAGTGCAACTCATATTCGGCTTTCAACCATTAAGTATGATCATTGAGTTGATCATATGCAAAGATGTAGAGGGTTCCTACTATCCGCTAAGTCAGAAAATCTAAGAAAGTGGGTTCCCCCGATTCTTCAGCACGAACATCATTTCTAATCTTATGCTAAGCTTGCGGCTATGTTGTTTTTCCTAAGTTTTTTAATTTTAATTCTATTGTCCTTTCCTTAATCTTATTGTTCTAATATCACCTTAAACTATCACGCTCCGAGGGATACATTAAACATGACAACTTGCCGAACATAATATAGAAGCTTAGGAATGACCACCTTAGTCACTCATAGGTTTCCACATTATACGCAAGGCGTACTTCACAATAGAAGGAACACAATAGAGTAGCACAATTTATGAAGTTAATAATTAAATAGCAATACAAGAGAAATATATAATGTTAAACTTTATCAAAGTAAATTACATTTCTTTAGGGCATTCCCCCATTAAAACCATAATGTCATAAATTACAATCATCCTTAATTGTCTCCAAAATGGAAATAAAATCCTCGTAAATAAAGCATAAGATTCCACTAGAATTCTACTATCTATTCACTTGCAAACTTCCCTTGGAAGCTCCCTCAAAAGTCACCAATTGCTTACCTAAGACATAAAAAGTCTTGGTCTTAGGTGAATCTAGAGATATTCCTCAGACAGTAGAAATCTATAGGGGTATGAGTTACAACACATTTAGTTAGAATATTCTCACAAAACATACTCATACAAATAAAAGACAAGCAGGTTTATTAAGCATCCATAAGCTATGTGACAAGCACATGAACAACAAATACATATAGTCAACCGAAGACCATACATAGAATGAATTTACGCCCTCTAAGCTATGTGACAAGCACATGAACAACAAATACATATAGTCAACCGAAGACCATACATAGAATGAATTTACGCCCTCTGTATCAACGGTTGGGGAATGCTTTGAAAAGGGAGTCCTTGTGACCACTATTAATTTGAAAAAGAGGTCTTTACAACCACCATTACTGGTCCTTAGCAATCAATCCTGTGAAGCTCCTCCAACAGGTCATATTCCTCAAATGATGTAGCTCTTTAAGCTGGAGCAGGGCTTATACTTTATGTACAATTAATTACCCATCCGATCCCACGTGTAAGAGTAGCAGCAAAAGTAATTGTGAATCAATAATATGCAATACATGACTTATTTCTTTAATTTGTCTAAATCATATTATATCTCATTTAAGGGGTGGTCAAGCAACTAATCACACACTCGTCATAATAAGATAAAGTAACATAGCATATTGCTCATCCATATTGGGGCTTCGGTATACTTAAGATTCATTTATCACACAATACATCACACAAATATATTCTTGTATATCCCCACAACATTTTCATTTTTATCTTTTCCCTATTACTAGTGTAACTATTCTTCAAGATACATAAGGCACAGGGAAAAACTCACTTAGCCATGGGATGATTTCTTAATCGAAGTAATCTTCTGCAAATAGTGCTTTGTAGTTTGTGTCACATGAACAAAAGAAATATCTAAAATGAGGATTTTGTGCTAACTTTACTTGAATTTCTACTTCTATAATTTCTATTTCTGCTACTTTTTCCGGCTACCTTATTTAGACCTTAAAATGACCATAACTAACTCATTTTAATTCTGATTTTCGTATATGAGTAGCCGATCTTTACCTACTTTGAATGTTCTATCCATTTCTAAGGTCATTTTGATCATATAAGGTCTTTATGGTCTTGGGATGACAGGGTCAGATTTTGCCCAAATGTCATTTTTAATTTCATTTTTGACAGTTTCAATGATTTTACTCTATGTAGACTCTCTAAGACATGTATTTAAATATAATTGAAACATTAGAATGGTTCATTATACATTCATGATCTTAGTGATGTTTCTCAAGAGAATTTCCTTAAAGAAGTTGTTGTAATGAAATTTTTTAAACATTTTATCTACTTTGATAGAAAAATATCGAGTTCATGTGTTTTATGAGAAGAATTTCAAAGCTGGAAAAATTTCTAGTCTTTTATTGATGTCACGACATTATAATGAAATTTGAACATGAACTTATTTTGTTTGATTATTTTTCTAATATCAAAACCAAGTTATATTGCAAAGATACATTAAAATTTCGCATTCCCATTTATTTTCTACATGTCATGGCATTCTTGTGAAAAATAAGGGATCGAGTTTGTTTTCAAATTTCTCTTTTGTTGGATAGCTTCCCATGTATTTGAAAATAAGTTTTTGAAAATATTTTACATAACAAAGAATTGTTAACATGTAGAGGTTTATAAATTGATGAAGCTCCCACTTTATGCTAGGCCTCTTGAATTGAGTAAATGAATAATTTAACAATTTTATAATCATCATCTTGTTCTTACTTTTTTTTTTGTTAGAAAATTTTGGCATCATAGCATTTAGAGTTTAAATATCATTTTATCATTATTACAATATCATTATGAGCATTACACGTTTATGAACATAAAATAAATTCTTGAACAATGTAATATCATAACATAAGGACAAATAAATTCTTGACAAGTTAAATTGAATATTAACAAAAAGGTAACATAAAGAAAAATGAGAGTATTAAATTTAAGATAAGGTTTTCTAAGACTTGACATGGACAAGTCACCAAGATAACATAAAAAATTAAAATGGGAGTCTTATAGACTTCTTAAGACATGAAGTGGCCCAAGTCTCGAATAAAATAAACTTGCATGAAAGTAAATTTTCATAAAAAGAGAGAACATGAAATAAAATAAGATGTTAGATTAGTGAGCAATATACTCTAAAGATCATATATACATATTCATATAGATACATATATAAAATGGTTAGATTAGTAAACATGAGATAACATGAATATAAATAAGAAGAGAGAGTTTGAGAGAGTTTTGGAAGTGTAAGAAGAGTGTAAAGTGAGAAAGTTAATAAGGGAGGAGGTATTTATAGAGAATGAGGAAAAGCAAAGAATTTAAAAAAAATAAATGAGAGGGAAAGAGAAGGGAAAGCACCATCTTTTGGGGGCGAAGCGGGTAGCAAGGGTTAGAGGGAGAGAGAGAAGAAAAGTAGGATAGATTTAATATGTGTTAGAATAGGATATGGTTTATATAAGAATAGGTGTGTAAGAGAAGGTTACTGATGTGAATAGAGGTGAATAGTAATAAATAGTGATTGAAATTACAATTTTTATAGGTAGAAGATAAAATAATATATGACATTAGAAAATAATTTAATATTATATTATTTTATTTTTCACTATTTTTCTAGTTATGTTTCCTTGAATTGTGTATCAATGATTGGATATAAGAGCGATTCATGCTTAAGGTTTCGAGACGATCAGGGTTTCAAAAACTCAAGTCATTTCACAGTAAAAACTTCCTTCTTAGCTTATTTTTAGGTTTTCCACTTTTATCTAATTCGTTTGATAATTTAGGGTTATAAAATTCTATATGATTGAGTCTAGGGTTTCTAAGGGTAAAAGAGACTCAAATCAATTTTTTGGGTTTCAATTCTGGTTTTAAGTCTAAGGTCTATATTTGAACTAACTAAAAATCCTAAAGGTTTACAGTAAGTCCATGGAAACTATGGACTATAGAAACATTAGTAGGAGTAGGCCACTCAATAATGGGCTTGGCCTTCTCATCATCAGTGTGAATGCCTTCTTTAGACACAACATACCCCAAAAATATGATCTCAAGTTGATAGAAAAATACATTTCTTCAAATTGGCATATAATTTCTCCTTCCTCAACACTATGAAAACCAATGCCAAGTGCATGATAGGACTATCCAAATATGGACTATAAGTAAAGATGTCATCAAAGTAAATCACCACAAAGTTTTTCACGAACTCCCTTAACACATAATTCATCAATCTCATGAAAGTACTAGGAGCATTGGAGAAGCCAAAAGGCATCACTATCCACTCATATAAACCATGATTGGTCCTGAAAGCCATTTTCCATTCATATCTAGCCTTCATCCTTATTTGATGATACCTACTATTCAAGTCAATCTTAGAAAACAATTAAGAACCATGAAATTCATCCAACATATGAACGAGGCGAGGTATAAAATACCTAGATTTTACAGAAATGCAATTTATCAACCTACTATTGTGATATCCTGAATCATCCATTCACTTCATTTTTAGTAATTGCTAAATGGATAATAACATATCACAAAACTTTTAAAAAATGTCTAAAAAATCATCCAGAATTTTTTTCATGAATTTAAATATTTGTAATTACTAATATAGTTAATAAAAGGGTAAATTACACTGGAAGGTTACAATGTTTGGGGTTAAGTTCATTTAAGATCGCAATATTTCGAGTGGTTTATTTGAGTTTACAATGTTTAAGGAAGTGGGTCAATTAAGGTGATCATTGACACATGTCATAACATGACAAATTTTTTAAGTTTTAATTAAATTTTTCTCATATTAACATGTGTCAATGGTGACTTCAATTGACTCATTTCTCTAAACGTTGTGACCTCAAATGAACCATTCGAAATATTATAACCTTAAATGAACTTATCCCAAACATTATAACCTTCCAATGTAATTTACTTGTTAATAAAAGACGTAATCAAAATAAAAATATTTATATGTATAACAAGATCTATATATATATATATATAAAACGTTTGCAACAAGATATAACAATGATAATAAGTTTAATATATAAATAAGGTTAATATATATACTAAGGACAATTTAATTATTAATTAGGTCATGAAATATTAAAAAACTAATAACTTAAATCGTTAATGAGTAAATTATAATTTACTATAATAGAATTAAAACTGAAAAGTAAAAATCCTAAATTAAATATTTTAAGTATATCATAGTGTTCAAAATATTTAATATGGTAAGTATGTAAGTTTTTATCTAAAAGTATTAACGATAAGTATTTATCGTACATGTTAATTAGATCCGAGGGATGAACTTTCTCGTCAAATTTAAAAGTCTACTTATTCTCCATGCTGACAACATTATAAATTCTCTCTCTCTCTCTCTCTCCATTCTTTTTCTCATTTCTTCTCTTTCTGTCTTTCTTTTCTTTCTCTCCCATCTTTGTCCTCTTTCTTTTCTTTTTCTCTTTCTTTCTTTCTTCTTCTTCTTCTTCTTTGTCAATAGAAAGTCAAATTCTCCCACAAACATCAAAACTCATATATCTCTCATACTTTAATCATTTTCAATTTTGCAAGTTGTGTTGTGATTATGGCGATGCACTCCTTTAATTTAAGACTAGATATGGTAGGATTTCACCTACTCTAAAATCGTGCAAATATGATACTGAATGTAGAAATTTTCATAATATTACAAGTTCCTACATTAGTTCTTACTCCAAATATGTATTTACATGTTTTTGTACTTATATAAAAATTATGTCATGCTAGCGTGTGTACTCTGTGCTTTGACTAGCTAATATTATATTTCACTTGTCCAAGGGATATAAACTGATAAATTAAAATGCTAGGTAGTAAAAAATTGAGCCTAAACTTAAACAATTCATTTGTAAAGTTTATTGGTTGGTAAATGGAAATTTAAAAGTAAATCACTTGAGATGAAATATAAGTGATATTATCAATATCATATAAAAATCTACAAATCTAGAACTCAAATTATGATTCTGAATACGTAGTTATGAAATTTAGAATTTTCTAAACCTATATGGCATAAAATCCTAATTTGGCCTATTTAGCCCGAAAACTAAGGGTGTTCATGGTTTGGTTCAAGGGTCGAACCGAATTGAAACATATTTGAAATGATTAAGGGTTTTGAACTGAGCCACTTCAAATGCGGTTCAGTTTGGTTCGGTCGATTTGAACCACTTTCAATAACATTTAGTTCTAATAAATAATATTAATAGTAACATGAGTTCCCAAGGAAAAAAAGATATTTACAATGAGGAATCTTGTGCAAGAATTAAAGTAACTTATCATTATATCAAGTCGTATTTTAATAATTTTATATATAAATATTATCCCATCCTAAACCCAATTACATCGCTTTATTTTAATTTGATGCATGTCTATTAGTTTTAGAAAGAATTTAAAATTAATAAAATAGGAAAACATACTGGGAAAGTTTTGAGATGAGTAAAAGATTACTTGTTTGATATTATTAGATATAAATATATTTAATGATGTATATACAACATTTATTTATAAATAACATTAATGTAGTTAAAAATGTAATTTGCATTTCGTAAATTGGAACAGAATCACAATTTATACTAATAAATCTATAAATTGAAATCTTACTTAATTCCCTTTCAAAGATGCATCTAAACACAATAATGGTATTATAATTCAGAATTGTGATTCTATTTCAAGTCTATGCTAATATACTATCTACATACATGATATTAGAGTGAAATATCACATATAACCCTAATATCTAATGTCTAATAGTTATAAAAAGATAAAATGGCTCTTTTTTTATTTCTTTTAATGTAAAGCAGTTTAATTCAAGTTCAAACGATTTGATTCCGTTCAACTCCTCGAACCGAACTATAACCATTTAGACTCTTCCTAAATTGAACCGTAAACCGAACTGAAAAATAAAAGAACGACATTTTGTGGTTCGATTCAGTTCAGTTTGATTCAATGAATAGCCTCACCAGAAACCTTAATCATGTAATAGAAAACTTTAAAATAATCCAATCGCATAGACTTTAAATTTTTGCTTTTAACCTAAAAATAATCTAAGAAAAATATAAAACCCTAACCATTTGAGATGTCTTTGGTATAATACTCGAAATTTCTCAAAACACTAAAAGTTAAACATACTCATCACCCAAGATAGGTGACCTCTAACGAAATGAGTGGTAATTCACCAAAACAAGTGATATCTCGATGAGTATAGTTCTAAGGCAATAACTGATAGATTAGTGATGTGCTGTAATTAATATTAAATTTTAAAGCATATTTCTAGCAAGCGTACTAGGTCTTCTATTGTAATATAGCATGAATAAAGTGTCTATCCCACGAGGATTTACTAACTACTAGACAATTATCAACTAATACTAATATCTAGGCAATTGATCTTTTTAAGATGATTAAGTTAAACTAATTATCTAACTAATTATCTATATGAATGCAATGAGCTTTTTAAAGAGAGGGATATGGTGAAAAGTGTGGGAAGGAGCAGAATCCACTTTAAACTATTGCCAATCAACTTGAACTCATGTTATAATGATAATTAGATTCATGAACATTCATAAGAAATTATCAAGATTTAAAAACAAAGTTTGAAAACCTTTTAAACCACAAAACAATTCAATAACTTCCGTTAAATAAATCATTAGTGGAATCAAAATTACAATTATAAATCTCCCGATTCTATAATTGACTAATACTTTATATTAAAATCTCCTAATTCCTTAGTGAGAAATCAACATAAAACATTGCATTAATATTCATGGACAATTTCTAAACTAGATTAAACTACGCCGCTTCCGCAATTGCAATTTAATCTCAATTTATGAATTCATATGAACCTAATTTCCCTTCCGAGTTATTAGAATTCTTATACACCAAAACATGATGAATAATCAGAATTCAATATGAATATTTCATGATTCTAAATATCATAACATGGATTCAAAAATCATTTTAGCATGTTTAAAGCTTCATCAACTTCCCAAAAAAGATTTAGCTACTCATGGATGATGATTCAACAATCAAATAAGAAATTGCAAATGATTTCATTATGATCAGAATATTCAAGTATATGAATTGCATAAAAAGAATAAGATAGAATCACCAATTCAAAATACTAAAGCTTCACTTGCAAATCTTGTATAACTTCAAATATCTCTTCAAAAATCTTATGAAATGCCTATTCTAAATATTCTAGAGCTACTTGATTGTGGAATGTATGTTGGATAGGATACTTGGATGATTCTGAAAGTGAGGAAGACCCCCTATTTATAGGAAAAATTTCGTGAAAAACATTAATGAACTTTGCTGTTTCACAATGTACGCCGGCCGTTATGGATCCTACGCCGGCGGCTTACAGGCGGCGTATCTTCAAATTGTCCTTTGCGCAGGCAGTGCACTGGCAGCCTTCAATATCAGTTACAATGTAGGCCGCTTCTACGCCGGCGGCTTAGATGTAGATCTAGCCGGCGTATATAGTCAGAAATGAAGCGTTGGGCTGATTTATAACGAACGCCGTCCCAAAGCCGGCGGCTTTAACACCGGCGTAGGCATTCCAACAGATGTGTTGCTTCATTTTCCCAAGCGTTTGGATATCTTCATGTCTTCAAATCTTGATGTACACTGCCTCAAGGCCGGCGGCTTTCATGCCGGCTTATAATGTAACTCCTTCAAAGCTGGTGATGTTTCAGTTCTGGGCTGCCGGCCTTCATGTACGCTGGCTTCTTCATCTTCTACGCCGGCAGCTTTGAGGCGGCTTTGAATGTTGAACTTCTGGCAAAGCTGGCTGTGCTGCAACGGCCTTGGATTTTACGCCGTCTAAAAGCCGGCGGCTTTCAATGATGAATTGCCGGCCTTGACTTCAATTTTTCCTCTTTTCAATTCAAATTCTTTGTTTTGATTTCTTTATCCAAATTAGTCCTGAAACATAAAATTTAATCAAAACAAATATCCATTCTAGCTCTTTTGATCATCAAGATTTGTATAAAATATGATCTTATCAATTCCCCCACACTTGAACTTTTGCTTGTCCTCAAGCAAAATGAAGAATAAAATGAAATCTCTTTATAGATAGTACAATTTTCCAATTTAATCTCAATTTCTTTAACTTGTTTTTCTTGTATCTACAGCTCTAACCATACCAATTCTTGCAATTAGAGTACTATAATCAAAATTTAGGAGTTAATCCAAACAAAACAAGTTTTAATCTCAACTTTTAACAAAGGAACATTCTATTCAAAAGCAAATACTAATCCACTAAGGAAAAATACTCATTTAAACTTCTTTGGATTTCTAGCTTATATATATTCTAAGTAACACAAAATGAAAGCATGTGGTATCTACTTTTTCCTTAGAATTTCTCCTTCTTTATTATAAGTCTCCTTCCTTTGCATATTTTGCATTCATTTTTCTTTTTCTTTCTCAAGCATTTATTTTCTTTTTGGGAGGTTTTTGCCTCCATCTTTTTGTTTTTCAAAGCTCATGAATTGAACTTTTGCCATTCTTCCCTTCTCGTTACAGTGAGTTCATTGAGTCGGCACATCCCAGGCTCATCACCTAAGTGACCAGGTTTCAAAATACCCCTAAGAACTCTTCCTCACTTTAACATTCAAGTTCAGATACTCATAACTCAAAATTTCAAGTCAGAGGAGTAGTGGCTATGCTTGTTTCTTTCTTTTTGAATGCAATACAATATCAAAGACTTTTTTTATGAAGGATCACTAAGTTTAAAAGTTTCTTCTACCTCTTTCACCAAGTGTTAAAATTCAAAGAATATATACAAATTAAAATTTCCAAGAAGTAGACCTGTTTATTTTTCAACAAAAGGACTCGACCAGCTCTTAAATTTCCAATTCCAAAGTTAAAAATAAAGTAAACTTGTTCCTTAAGGATTTTACAACTTAATTTTAACTTAGTAAACCAATCACAACAGCAGGTGAGTAAGATACTTTCACAAGTCAATTTCATTGATTTTCATTCTTTGCTTTGTACTATCTCCAATTTCAAGAGATTTTTGAAAAAATTTTGGCAGAATTTCCTCATGTTTTGCTTTCAAACCAAAAATACAAGGTGGAGATTTTTCAATATAAACAACAGCAAACAGATCATATTCATCATTTCAACACTTCATGTAATTCTATCCCTTCCCCCACACTTCAATCAAACAGTGACCTCACTGTTTTTCAACAAATAAAACAGAGGAAAGGAATAAGAAATGAATTGGATACTTCC